>OZ059798.1:12722700-13275314 GCA_964057025.1 Standfussiana lucernea | reverse complement strand
GCTGTGGTGCTGTGGGGGAAAATGTACGGTTAGTTTTTGAACCAGACGCACTAAGCTATGAGCAGATATTTTTTTTTTTTTAAACTTTGCCCCACTAGGAATTTCTCCTGTATCGTGGGTGCGTTTACAAACATAAACTCACATGCACAAACAGGTCATACAGATAACCGGTTGTTGAACAGATGTGATACTGTTATTGCACTAAGGCTTCGTTCAGGACACATCCCGTGTAATAAGTTCTTACACCTTATGGCAAAATCAACAATAGATAAATGTGATTTTTGTAATAATTCCGTTGATGATATTTACCACATATTGACCGAGTGTGTCCGAAACGAAGAATTAAGATATGGATTAGATTGTAGCAAATGCTCTTAGGGCCAATGTAAGACTTTAATCAAGAAATATTTTTTACGTTATGCCATAAAAATCTGTCAAAAGTCAATTACAAAGATGAAAAAAATCTGTCCTAAATATAATATTAATCTTATACATCGACAAAATAACTTTTAGTACACGAAGTTCAATTAGCTTTTAGTTTTACCTTGACGGTCAACTTGGGCACTTTCACCGGCACCGGCACAGGTCCAGGCACTCGTCTCGGTACCGGCGCCTGTACCGGGACCAGCACGGGGACTGGTATCGGGGCCGGGGTGCTCGTCGTCGTTACTGACTTGTGCTCGGCGGGAGGTGATGATGATTTGCGGCAGTTCTGTGAGGGAGAAAATGTGGATGGTTATTGTTATGTGTCGTCATCATTTGTCTGCCCTGGTCTCATTCTACTTGGGTTCGG
The DNA here is from genome assembly GCA_964057025.1 of Standfussiana lucernea. Classification (NCBI taxonomy): domain Eukaryota; kingdom Metazoa; phylum Arthropoda; class Insecta; order Lepidoptera; family Noctuidae; genus Standfussiana; species Standfussiana lucernea. The sequence goes on along the minus strand of OZ059798.1, from coordinate 13,274,521 downwards.
CGCCACACGTTTTCTTCTTCCATTCTCCTCTGTCAGACGTCACGGCATCATGTACTCCTTTCTCGATCATATTGTTCCTCACACAAACCATCCATCTTTTCTTTGGCCTTCCTCTCCCTTTCCATCCATCAACATTTATTATATCCATCACTCTTTTAATCACGTGCGTTTCATCTCTCGTCATTACATGCCCATAAGAACAACTTCCTTTAAATTTTTCTGTGTGCTGTCTAATAATAATGGATCTCAGCCACCGAGAATGTGGACAAGACATGGGGGAAAGTTGCTTTTCATCGCACCTGTGTCACGTGCATTATTGTTTAAACTACACATTGGTGGTACACATAATATCGGTGTGGGCCCGAAAACAATAATGCTTATCAGACCAGATAACAGAATATATACTACGCGTAATTCTAGAAGTATTGAGATTAGAACTTAGGTTTATTATCCAAGTGAACTTAGTATTACCCAGGCTTTTTGGGTAAAGTCCTCATCATTACTAAACTATTTTTTTTCGACTGGATGTAGCGCTCGCCGGCACAAACACATTTACCTTGCAAAAGAAGGGGTGTGGCGGCGGGGCGAGGTGGTACCCGGCGCAAGCGGGGTGGTACAGGCACAGGCACGCCGCGCACGACAGCGACGGCACCGCGCCGCGCCCGCACGACATGGAGCACGGCTGCACCAGCGGCCGGGCCGGGGGCGCCGCGCACTCGCGCTTCTGCGTTACCTAACCACATTGAGGACTTATAGGTGATATCTCAACTAAACTGCCGTCCTTTAACTAGAAGGCCGTTTAAGCCCAGAAAATTGATTTCGAAATAATGGCAAAAAGGCGCGAATCGTTGTTTCCAAAAAAAAACAGATAACGTATTTATACTTAAGTAAAAGACCGGAAACGTTCAAGTGATGGAATCATCATAAATTCTATTACTTAACGACCTGCAAAGTTTTTATACCTCTGAAACTATTCCATTATTCATATTGTAAAAAAAATATTTACAATACGAATAATGAAATATGTAGTTCCAGAATAGTTTTATATTGTAAAAAGAAATCTTACACAGAAAGATAGAGAATTTTGAACTCTATCACTTTGTAACAAAAAGTAAAAATTTACCATTCGAGGGTTAACGGCTTTCAAAATAGTTTAACGACGGCAGTATAATGTAATTCGATGTGAAAACAGCGAGAAAGCTGCGAATGCGATACACCTTTTAGGTACTCCAAATAGGATTAAAGGTTAAGCGTCTGCCTCACTAGTCTAGTAGTATTCACAAGCGCTACTGCTTAGGGTACATCCATCAGTTATTTGCCAATAGTGGGCCGGTGTCCGATTTTTTGGTCCAATTACTGGCAATAGTAATTGTATTGAAAATATGTTACGTTTATTTTTGCGCTAGACCAATGCAACAGTAAAAAGAAGTTATATAAGTAGGTGAAGATGATTTGAATGTTTTTAACACAAATAGTGACCTAATGGCGGTTAAAATTAATGTCACTTTTTAATTTAGAATAATATAATATTAGGAAATGGCGTTGAAAAATTCAGCTTACAGAAAGCATGTCAATATATAATTATATATATATGTATTTTTAATGCATTTAAACTTCATATACACACAAGCAGCGCATGTGTTGCTTTTATGGCATGTTGCTGCCTCAAGATTTGAGAGAAAATTAATATACATGGTGGCATTTAAGTCACCTGTATTCTTCAAAGAGGTGAGCCTACCCGTCATATTAAACAACACTAGACAGACTTTTTTTGTTTTATTTTTTTACGATTCATATATTATGAGTTTTTTTGGAAGAGTTGTTTAATAGGACGGACTCACCTCCTTGAAGGATGCAGGTGACTAAATCGTCACCCTGTTTAACATAACAGGCCTTAAAAAACCTGAAGTATAAGTGGATAATAAGAGTGTTTCATACTCACAATGGCGGCGGGCTCAGGAGCGGGCGCGGGCGCGGGCGCGGGCGCCGGGCGCGGCGGCGGCGGGGTGGGCGGGGGCCTGCCCGGGGACGCACTACACTGGCCTCCGCTCAGTACCCGCAGAGGGGGGGTTAATTGCAGCTAGTCAATTAACCCCCCGCGGTCATCGGGACACAGGTGATGTAATCTCATGCTTTATATTGATTATTTGAAGTTACTCACGAATCACCATCATTCAGTATCATCACGAATGAGGTTGCTCGAGCAGATTGCAACCACAAGAGGGCTAGAAATCACTTTTTTTGTGGTAATATTTTGTGGCAATGTTCTTCTTTTATGCTAAGGTATCATTAACGCCAGCTTCAATGTTCAAGATATTAAAAAAAAACTATCAAGAAGTTTTTAAAAATTTTCAAGAGGTGTTTAGCCGTTATAAAATTAATGTGGCCCCAGCGTAAAGGAGATTTCTAATTATATTATATGAAAGTATTTCAGAAGGACATACAACATCATAAATTGCAAATTATAGACTTATGAAAGACGCGATTACAGAAAAAAAACAGCATGGATTATATCACATTAAAATACAACAGCAAAAAAAAGTCTTTGAAAACTGATAGCAAAATCAGTAATCAGAGTTTATCTAAAAATAACATAAGGACGGTACATAACAAAAATAAAAAACACCCTAACGTTTATTTATTTGTTTTTTATTTGGTAAAGGAATGTATCAAACGTTTTTTTTTTGGAACCGTGCAGAATTGACGCAAGAACTTGAAAACGAGCTTATAAACTAACACAATATATAATTTTTTGTATTTTTTTATTTAAACAATGTCAACAAAATAATGTTGGAAATTACTATTGTGTTCAAAGGAACTGAAATATTGCCTACATGATACTAAAAGAGTGATGGATATTAATGTTGATGGATGGTGAGGGAGAGGAAGGCCACAGAAAAGATGGATGGATGGTGTGAGAAATGATATGAAAGAGAAAGGAGTAAATGATGCCGTGACGTCTGACAGGGGAGAGTGGAAGAAGAAAACGTGTTGCGCCGACCCCAAGTAGAATGGGACAAGGGCAGGAAGTTAATGATCATACTTCTTCAGAGTGAGACTTTCATTTCTGTTTCAAATGTATTTAAATACGTAGATTTCATAATAATCCACAGTATTTAATATATGTAATTTTAGTCATTTCATTATTTACTCCATTTATTCGCATTTTCGGACAACAAATAATTACAAACACTTGACAAATAATTCGTCACTATCATCATTTATCAGTCTTGAAACGCGCACTATATGACCCCCGTTCACACGACGTTCATCTGTACTTTATTTCGCAGTATAATTTTGGGATCATAGGGCAGTTTCATATTGCATTTGCTTACATTAGTACATTAGGTTACGTGGTTGACGTGTGATCATATTTTTTTACTGGAAAATATCGTCCAGGACAGCCACTCAAGGCTATACTTTTCTGAATAATTCAGTTAAAAGTTGTGGGTAAATTAATCTCTCTATTATCGGTCTACCCTCTTTTTATGTACTTCCAACATAATTTTGTTACCATTTCATATATATATAAAATTGTCATAGTTGTCACGTAATATGAATTGGTACCTCGGTTTCTTCCACGCAGCAGAGTTGTTGTTGTCGGTGTTGCTGACCGTAGTTGGCGGCGGTTGTGGTTGCGGCTGCGGCTCTGGTTGCTGTTGCTTTGGTTGTGGCGCGGGTTCTTTTGTTGGCGGCGGCTTCTTTTGTTGTTTCGGTGGCGGCGTGGGTGCCGCTGGAGGTGCGCTGTTGCTTAGTCGGGAACCCATTGATTTGACCTGGTGGGAAAGATATTGGATTATTTGAGAATGTTTTAAGGCTTACAAGAAATTCAAACCTACCTATCTTCTTAATATGAATACTATAAATCTTCTAACAGCATATTATTTACCTTGAGTTTCGCCGGTGGAGACTTATTGGCAGCGGCTGCGGTGGCAGGAGGGACGGGCTCAGGACTGGCTCCTTTAGGAGGCTTGGGTTTAGGTGTCCTCTTGCCCTCCACTTGCGCGGGCGCTACTGTCGCCGCGATAGGGGATTCTATGCGACGGATTAGTTTTGCGTCTCTGTGGGACGAAATAAAGTTAGAATAAATGTTATGGAAAATATTTTGTATTAGGTGTGCTGGGTATTTGAAAAATTCGTTGCTCAGTAGCTGGCATAGTGATATGTTGTTACTTGCATATCAGGAGAACAATGATCATTTATTAATTTACACTGAGATACACATATATTAATCCTTAAGTGTTAGTGAAAATGGACCATACATAGTCCAAGTGTCCAGAGCAAGTCTATAAATAAGTAAGACTAGTTATGATGCCCTGTAAAATATTGAGACAGTTGGTCTGGAATAGCAAGTTTCTTTTTTTTTTGTAGAATTATCAAAATCATAATGCGATTTGAGAACTGACCTTATGATTTCTTTTTCAGGGTCGTCGACTCCCAGGGGTTCTTTGAAGAAGGAGAAGTTATCTACCGTCAGCCCCGTGCCAGCAAGATGTTCTGAGACCTGCAAATAATCAAACATTATTACTGATATTCTTTAAACGATGCAACTTAAAAAGTAAGGAGAATCGTAGCTTAGGGGTCCTAGCAGTACTTTGCAGGACAGTTTCATTGCATGGGTAGCCAGTGACAGTTGATAGTTGCACTGCACATTAAACTGGTACATAAAAGTATGAAATTTGACTGTATCAAACAGTGTTGTGGTAACCATTCAGTATTGAGATGTTTTGGGGTGGATTTGAATGATTAATTCAAACTTCCTAAACAGGAACTAAGTGTGCCTTTTGTGCCTCGGAAAGCAAACTAAACAGTTTGTTTGTTACAACTGTGACAATCGGTTTGGGTAGCCAGAAGCCCAAAGACTGCCAGCTCAGTCTTCCAGGCCTGTTCCAGAGGTACTCGCAGTAAAGAATGATATCTGACTACAACATACCTCTCTAGTCGACCTGAGCTTCTTCCCGTACGGCGTATAGTAATAGATATCGGCGTTGCGCCTCGAGTGCGCGTCGAGGGCTGCGCGGAACACCAGCTCTCTCTTCCAGCCTCGCTCCAGAGGTACGCGCAGTAACGGTGAAGACATTTCTGTTGTTGCTCTGCGACCTCCCCGTTGCGCGGGCGATGATGTCGCACTGGCCTGTGGTTGGGTAAATAAAGGTTAGTTTTGGGAAATACATAGGTGGAAAAAGTACTGTTAAAAATATGTTTAAAGACGAGAAATTAAAAAGAGAGCATGCTTTAAATTCATTACCCTTCTTTTGGGCTCAGCCACAGATGGTTAATTTTTTTTGTAGAATTTTACGTTAAGCCGAAAAGTATATTGTAAAGGGTGTACTTGATTTGGCATTTTTGCAACAGCAATTTTAAGCGAAGCCACATTTCTTTGGGTTTCTATTAAAATGACAATGTTAACTTTAAATGTCATTCCATATAAGATATCATGCAGCCATTACCGATAAACAAATAATCATTATTCCAGTAGTTGCATGCATGCTATTACTTTTTTTTTACAATTCTCCAGACAGTCATATCCTAGGCACCTGCTGTCAAATTTTCCGAACAGAAGAAGAGCCGGCTGAATGGGTTTCAATAAAACTTGAAACACAGATAGACCATATCCTGAATAATCACATCGATAGAATACATTTCATTTGAATGCATGCAGTAGTCCCTCTAGAACGCGAGCGAAACCGCAGTCATGAGCTAAAAATAAATCGTTAAATCAACTATGAAGAAACACTCAGTAAAATAATTGTATTTTAAGAGCCTTCCACCTGCTAAATCCTACTTGAAAGCATGCATCAACTATACAAAAATAGGACAATGTCCTAACCTTTCTGCGTTTGATTTGAACTTCAATACGGAATGCTGGCTAGATAAAAAAAAAATACGTGTAAAAGTGTTAGTAACAATACAGTAGGCGCCTACAACGCTTGCTCGGTATTTGAAGATAGAAGTTCTAAAACATAAAATGAGTACTAACTTCAGTATAGTTTCGAGTCAGTTTTTGTATATTTTGATTTTTTATTCCAATTAATGTGAAGTTCATAATACAAAAGTTATGTATATTAAGATTGGCGCCCGTATTCCATTTGACTGATAGTCATTTGTTATGTCTGATTGGAAATGTGATGCTCATATCTATAAAGGAGCAAATGCACTGTGTTTGTTAAGCCCTTACTATCCCATAGCTGGGCAAAAGCCTCCCAAGTCTTTCCATGAACACACATACCTTCAATTTTAACAAAACTAGTTGCATGTTACAGTGCAAATTGGGAAATCATCATTATGAGTAGCATGTCTAGACAGGTTGCAATCTTATTCTAGACCATACAGCTATTTTACAAACAATACAAATAGTTTATTGATGTATCTTTCAACAAAATCGAGCAAAATTGTAGGCACTTTAAGTCTAGTATTCATTGGGACGGTTTGATATTACAGAAAACAATGTTGGGCAACAGTGGCTCAACTTTGTTTCCCAATGTATACGAGGCTTTACTGATTAAATAATGTTATTAATGTCCTCTGTAATGAATAGGCCCTTTCCTTTGGGTTTGTCAGAGATGTTAAGCTCCGGGTCAGAAAAATAAACATTGATTCTTTTCAATTAAACGAAAAAAGAATTTAACGGGTAAAGGACAAAACCTGTCTATTTTAGCCTTGAATATTCAATTTTTTTGCAGTATAGTAATTTTTTTTATCTGATACCTTACGTACGCCCGCGTCTTTAATTAAAAACCGTTCATATGAAAGTATTGCGTTTTTAAAATCATAGAACCTATTAAAGCGCAAATAATTCATTCTTTAAATAGTAGCATATTGTGTTACATGATGTTTTCGGTTCTTATCAGAAATGGTGTGGAGTTACATGTGAATGTGGTTAATGTCGTGTCACACCAGTTTACAATAGTGCGATCTCTTTCTTACACACAATTTGAAAACTCTAACCCCCGTATCTATAAACAAGTCAAAGCGTTTATTTGAGTAAATTGCATTTTTTTAAATACGATTTTTATTTTATAGTTTTTTAGTAATTGGTTGAAGTTAGAACTGTAAAAAGTTAGAATTCTTACCTTTGCTTTCTTTGACGGTTCTTACTTCTTTTAAATTCTTTTCTATTATATATTATTATTTACTATTAAATATTAATATTATTATTATTTTTTTATTTTATTATTTTTATTATTTATTCTTATTCTTATTTTATTTTATCTTTTGCATAAAAAAATTTTGCACAAGTAATTACTTAAGCTAAAGTAATTACTTTAACTTGACTATAGATACGGGTGTAAGTATTTCAATATGTTTTTCAACATTAAATGGCATCTATTGTAACTGTTTAAAGAAAGGGCCATACTCAACAGAGGACATGAAAATGTTAGTAAAAGCGTGTTTATGAAGAGACTGAAAGAACTCACATCAGTAGCTCCGTCACCGTCAGATCTTGAAGATAATGCTGATGATGGCCTGGAACCTTCTGTAACAACAATTATGTTCTTTTTAATGCTGAACTGGAGAAACCCAATAATAGTTTGCCCAATCAGGGAATCAACCCCAGGAGCTCATGCTCAGCAGTACAATTTACAACCGCTATACCGACGAGGCAGTAGCAACCATGAATCTGGATTTCTGTTTAGTTGATGGCATACATGGGTCTAGAACATATCTGGCGAAATGTGGGTGTGCTATGTGTACACCACCTAACCCTTCAGGTATTATTTGTTCTTATTATGCCCTGGATCTTCGGTCTTAGGTCCTTAACAAAATCATTTTCAGAGCAGTTAAGTCAAGCTGAAAAAGAATAGTGTATTTGAATTGCACATTATTGTAATAAGAGTGTATGGCAGGTAAACCTGCTGAATTCTCATATAGGACACCTACTGTCTGGGTTATCCTAGACCTTGGTCATTAGGGGGACGGTCTCTTGTAAACTTTGACATTCAAAAAGTGCTGATTGTCAGCCTAATTTGAATAAATGACTTTTGATTTTGATCAGCTGCCTAGCCTTTTTCCCAACCATGTTGAGGTCGACTTCCAGTCTAACCGGATGCAGCTGAATACCAGTATTTTCCTATAGTATCCTAGTTCCTAGACCTAGAGTGCAAGTGAAAACGATGGCTATGTTGTTATGCGACAAAACTGTTTTAAAGCTTCAGTCCGGTTCTTAAAATATTTGAATAAGTGAGCGTGACCTAAAACAGAGGCCTGAATGCAAATTAAACAATTCTATTTTGGATTGCATCTTATGTTTTGGGAATAAATTAATGTAACTAAGCTTTAAGGCTCATAAGAAGTAAAAGCAGAGATAGTGTTAGCAGACCAACAGCCAGATATGTGGCAGACCTACAAAGAAACGGGGAACACCAGGATGAGACTCGCAAAGACCAGGGTAGCATGGTACACAAGGGATGAACATGGCTGCGAGTGATGATGATGAAGGATCATATCATATGGCATTCATACCTAAACTCACTCCTTTTCCCATGGGGGTAGCCAGAACACCACCTGCTACGATCCTTACAAAATGTTTTTGCCTCATCCACATTCATACATCTGTTTTTGCCCATAATTTTGAGCATAAAACGCTAATTTGTTATGCTTACAGGTTGCAGTGAATAAAAAAACCTCTTTAAACAAATAAAAGTCAATGACCATCCTTTCTGATCTGCGATAAAATCATTTAAACTGCAGTTGTTTCACAACACTATAAAACAATTATTTTAGTCTTGGTTTAGAAAGGATCTTGCAACACTGGTGCAGACTGCAGTTAGCACGCAATTAGAAAATCAAGGTTGTCTGTGAAGATGTGAGATTTGGTTGAAGACAACTGTTGTTTTTTTTACTCATTTATAGAGTAATAGCTTATGCCCGCATAGGGTTAGGTAATTGTCCCACGGAATCATACAAAAAAATGTATGTATGCGTTAATCTACCTGGATATAATAATAAACTATCTTTGTACTAAGTTTCATCCAAATCCGTTGAGTACATTTTGCGTGAAAGACTAACTTACATCCATACATCATCACAAAGTTTCACATTTATAATAGTATAGTAAGAACACTCTATAAATACAGCTCTATGCTTGCTCCATGCAGAGTAGCTTTTCAATAATTGTGGATGTTTCTTAATGTGGGAGGAATGCAATGATTTCTATTAAAAATTACCATTCTGAAAAATGTATGCTGTGATCTGCGGACCCTTTTATTGTAGTATTCAGAAGTAAAAATTTGTAGACGTCATTACTCATAACTGTTTTATGCTTTCAGGCCTGTGCCGTTGCTGTCGATTGCTTTCGACGGCGTCGAAATATCGGGAGCTCAAAATAAACGTTAATCGCGGAAGATATCCCATAAGTGATAGTGTAAGTTCAGTCATTACTCATCCCTGACAATCATACCAGTTCATTGTGTCTAAAGTTTAATAAGCCATATAAAATAATGTACTTACCGGTGTCTTTACGTGGTCGTTTGGAAGCCCTGCCAGGTGCGGGAGGCGTAGCCATCACAGTCCTTAGTGGCACGAGGTCCTTGCTTGCTGCTGTCACCTCCGCCTCCAATCGATCTAAACATAAACGTATGTTTAAATATGCTTTATTAGGTTAGTATCAATCAACCAACTCATTTTATCACAGCCCACTGCAGGATAGGCGACTCAAACACAACAAGAACATATGCCTTCCGCATTGCAGTGGAACCACCACCACTTTGTAAAGGTAGTTAGTCCATCAAGCCAGAATGACCGATGGTGTTCTGACATGCCTGCTTTGTGCACAAAGTTTTTTGGCTCAAAGTTGGATACGCTAGCCACTTGAGGGCACATGAAAGAGCAGCACACCAAAGCTCTTGACAACTACCCTAGAATGCCATAGCCATTGAATGCAGTTGCTGTGGCAGAAATCGGGTAAATGGCGTCATCATCACTTACCTAAAATACGAGAATAATCCTCAGCCTTAATTTCCAGTTTGATCTCATCAAAGCCTTTGAACTCCTCATCGCCAGCATCACTGAAAGCAGATGAAGCTCTCCGTTTGATTCCTCTCTTGAGGTCCTCCTCAATATTATGTTCAAAAGTCTCAATTTCATCTTTCACATCTACTTCTTCCTCGCGCTTAATGTCTAAGTCAGCTTCTGGGGTCTCTAGAGGAACTTCTATGTCGTCAGATGGTGGCTCTTCTTTCACTTCCGTTTTCTCTACGGTTTTTAGTTCTACTTCTGGACCTGGGTCTTCTGAAAAGAAGAATCTGGTTAGTTCAGTCTTTAAGGTATAATACTAATAATGGAAAGCATTTGTGCAACTTTTGAAGGATCTGTCCAACACCACGGATCATTTAAGTTCTAGGTGATGCTTGTCTAAAGGAATTAACTTAACAAAGAAGATTAAAACCATTTCATATTCATTCAGTATCATAATAATGGAAGGAACCAAACCAACTATGGATAGATTGAGTGAAAGGTGATACAACTAGAAAGTGAAAACTAGGATGCGACTGTCATATTAAAGAAGAAATGCTGCGGTAACCACCAATACATGGAGAAGACAACAGGAGAATGATAGATACACACAGCAGCAGTAACAAATAGTCGGTGAGACTGTACTGCATCCCGGTATTCTAAAACGTCTCAGGGAAATGGTTATGCACCAACTTCAGTAATTATGTAAGTTAGTGTCTATGTTTTATCTATTGAAAAGAACATATTGCTTTGTGACTTCTTATGGATAACTGCAGAATTACATTGGATCAATCATACCATGACCCACCACGGCACAAGTACTAGCAATATATTTATAGCTAGTAGTCTTATATTTTGTAAAACATAGTTTAAACAATAACTGTAATGTTTATAATGTAAATCTGAACATGCTTGTCTATCTATGACAATATTATGTTAAGAACCTCATAGTATGGCTTTGAAACCAAAAAGATGTGTGTGTTTAACATAAATTCTTTGCCTAGTGCGACAATCATCCCGAAATATTGAACGTGGGAAAATTTTGTATCTCGGAACCAACACTGACCTAAAACAAATACCGCATCCATTGTTATTTTTAAAAGGTGTGTTTAGATACCTGTTAACTATAAATATCAAGACTAGAGGTCTGCTCTAAAGATATTTGTCACAAAAAAATGCTTTCCGATATATGCATAGTTAGGAAATCAATCTCAGTATCATACACAATTCACAAAATATGTTATTACATCTATCCATATTAAACAAGTAAATTCAAAAAATTATATGCCCTTTAATTCAGCGCAGCAAAGTTATGATGTCACCATCTTGTATTCACCGATACAAAGCCGATCATGGATTTCAACATAATAACAGTGAAAATGAGTTCGCTTCTGCTTTACAAATACAATAGTGAGTCTACGTCTGTTAATTACTATCTAATTGCCACTAAATCATGCCCTGTTGGTATTCCAAACTGATAACTAACTACAAAGCAATGAAATTGTCAACTAACTTAGGTTCTAACAAAATAAGTTGAGGAAGTGCGATTATTTGACCTCAATCTTGGAACATAACGTTGCAACTGCAGTTTAGCATGAATAAAACTAAAAAAATACAATCGAATTGTCGAAAAAGTATGTCGTGATGTTGGCACTTAGGTTATGTGAAAGTTTTTGTATTACCTTCCGCCAAAGTTGGGGGCTCTTCGACAACAGGAACTATAGGCTCAGCCGGCATCTCCACCGCCGCCTCCTCGGGCTCCGCCACCGTCGCCGTCGATGCCTCATCGTTGCTAACTTTAGCTTCGTCCCCAGTTGTGTTATCAGACACCGCCATTTCCTCCGACATTGTCAAATAAAACAAATTTTATCACGAGTCCACTGTCAAAATATATATGGCCACATAACCAGGCTGTTACGACACTCCGCCAGTGCTCGCGACGAATAATCACGGTTTGTGCGCGTCACAACGTAGATTTCCCGCTATAATGGTCGCGAAAAAAACTTTAGCCTTATTGGCATACACATAACGTTTATAAGTTACTTTACAATGTGTCTTGGAGTAGTTTTAGCAAATGTATCAAATACATAGAAGTTTTCACAAAAACATGCACCAAATACACGAAATTACAATAAAAATTACGTCCGCTATCTAATTTCCAAAAGATTCAGAAAAACGTCGTCGAGCATAAACAATATCCGCTCGAACGACGCCACAGTAATTGTCTATGGTTTTGACTCTTTCGTTCGTTCGTTTTGTATAGCAACGCTGCGTGCCGCTTGCGTGCGGTCTTTGCGCACTAGATTTTGTTATTTTATCCATGAAGAAATCAATAATCACTCGCAATGGGATTTTTTTGCATCGTAGAGCGATAGTACTAATGTTTTTCTCTGCCTTAAGGGCCACAGGGGACCTTAGACGATCAATCTTTATTTAAATTGCGATAAAAGAAAATGTGTCATGACAATCTCAAATCTAGGATAATTCTGATATCAAACTAATCATAACCACCGGTTGATGTAAAATCTACTAAGTCTAAAAACATTTTCTTCAACATTCAGTTCCAAGTACTAGGTCTAGAGATAAGACCCAATCAACTACAAAATTGTAATTGATCAAGTCCCAATCTTCGAGTCCTATTAAAAGTTGCCTGTTGTAGTGCGACAGAGACATTTTATGTATATTTTGTTCTACTAATTAGCTGATGTTGCGGCCGAGTAGTATTTTTCTTTTGCTCCTAATACAGGCAGGGTTGGGCAGTTAAAATACCTAATTGAAATACAAAAACGTATTTGGTATTTGTATTTCAATTACTTGCTAAAAATGTAATTCGTATTTCAAATACCTGACGCCGAGGTATTTTGTAGTTAGTATTTCAAAAACTTATGGCTTCAAAATACATTTTAACATAAATATACATTTGACCAAAAAATGAAACAAAAAACAAATATCCAAATATAAAAACTGTTCATGCAATTTAACACAAGTTTGTGCTCATCAGAACCTGTAGAAAGATTGTTCTTTAGCAGGTTTTATTCATTCTCCAACAAGAGGCTGTTTGTCTGACAGTACATTTAAAAATTTTGTACTCAGGAAAGGAAACGCTGCTTTTACTGATTAATCTTCTTTTACTCTGCTTTTTAGCCCATGCTGGGCGGGACCACTTTTTTATTCTTAGTAGTATTTTGTATTTCAAATAAAAATAGCTAAAAAATACTGTATTTTGTATTTCAAATTCATTACTTAAAGATATTTTGTATTTCGTATTTTAAATACTTGCGAGATAGTATTTTGTATTTCAATTAAAGCAAAGCATTTATTTTGCGCAGCCCTGAATACAGGACTATTAGGAAGACGAAGTATGAAAAAAGGCTCCCGCCTTTTTTACACCCCACATTTCGCCATTTACGTTTATAGCCCATGTAGAGCCCCGTGAGCCTATTGCCTCAAAAGGGAACAAATTCAGACTCCGTGGCTGCTACTAAGAGATTCCTAACTGTAAAATCCAATAACATTGCCTGACTTGGGAATCAAACTCAGGAGGACCTCATGGTCAGCAGTCGCCCTTGCGACTACTGCACCAACGAGGTAAGAAAATTTAAAGAAAGATAAAATAATTTTAATATTTTAGCAATATGGATAAATTAAAAACAAAACAAGTATAGAATTTTCGAATCAATTTTAATAACAACAGTAAATCATCAGATATATAATGTACTCTTAAAACTAATGATTATGAAATAAATATCAGGACATCGATCTTACACACGTGTTATCAAACTAACAGATTACAAGACAAATGATGAGAAACTAAATATATATAAAATATATCCGTTTGTACGATCTAATTAGTGTACAATTTGTATAAAAATTGTTTACAAGAAAAGGAAAACTAATTTTATGCTTCCATTTTTTACCTTGCCATTGAATATACTTACTTATACTTCGCAAGTTAACTAGTATTAAATTACTAGAAGTTATTTTGGCTTATTTTTAAGGGATTTACGATACATTTAATCAGGACATTACGAATTATTCTTTTGGTTATACGTCCTGCCATTTACGCGATTACATTCTCTTACAAGTTATAACTTGTGCACTGACAGTATTTTTGTCTTAATTTACATTTGCATGAGTTATGTAGCGAATAAATGTGACGTCCACCATCCCGCACTCATCCCGTGTGGTGGATTACGGTCCACTATTTCGATACCTATGTTATAGGCCGATTATGCTAAGTAAGGAGTTGACGAATTGAGTACTTTTTCGTCCACCCCGCCCGCACATCACCCACACCCTGCTAGAAACTTGATGTCTTATGTGGATTTTTCAAACTAAACTCACTATTCGACTAATGCAAATGCAAATCAGCATATAGACGTAGCCAGGAGTATAAATAGGGGAATTTGTCCCATAAGAAATTTGACTTATTAATAAAGATAGATACTCGACACTTCTTGAATGTTGTCACAGAGCAGACACCATTTTAAACCGACTTTAAAAAAATAGGAGATTATGTATACGACGCGTTTTTTTATATGAAGTTGTTTTAAGTGTTGCCATGTCACGACATTTTTTTAAGTTTTGTGTTGCCATATTAATCACTACACATATTTTTTGCCCCATAAATCAGGATTTTTGCTGCATTTTTTTCTTTCTACTATTTCTTCCCGGCTACGTCTATGTTTTGATGGATTTAGTTGCAGGTGGCGTCGGGGTGTCTCTCCAAGATCATGGCAACACCCTGACCGCCGGCCGCGCAGGCTGAGATGACTCCGAACTGACCATCTTCACGCACCAGACGGTGAGCAGTGTGCATGGCAAGACGGACCTGGGAAGTGAGATGTATGTCAGTGCTGGACTTAAAAATTTAGATTGTAGTGCAGAAATAATAAATACGAGCAATAGTACCAGGTCTACAAATGTTCAGTAGCAAAAATGCGGATCTCAGGTTTTTATTTTACAGAAAATTCTATACATTAGGGCATGCTAAACCCTGATATTAAATGAATGATTCAGATAAATACAAGTTTAGATAGGTTATGATGTGCGAGACTCACCCCAGTAGCGGCGAAGGGATGTCCGATAGAGAGCGATCCTCCCCACTTGTTCCACTTGTCAAGATCCGGAGATCCCACCTGTAAACGATAAAAATACAACATGATACTATTAGTTAACATAGCGGTAAAAACTACCATGTAGACAGGAGACGAGGTGAAAAAGCGGTCGGTCCCCGCCGCCATTTAACATAACACAACATCGTGCCTGCAATCCCCGAACGGTTAGGCAGAGGTGCACCTTATAGTACACCCACCCACCACCTAATAGTTAATCTGCCCCTAAGACAACCCAGCGACCCACATTTCGCCAGTTATGTTAAAGTCTCATGTAATAGGGGGCGAGCCTATTGCCATCAACCGGGCCCAAATCCAGACTCCGTGGCTGCTACTTAGAAATTACTGATGTATAAACCCATTAACACTTTTCCCGACCCGGGAATCTCACAACAAAAATCACTAGACCAGGCAGTCAACCCGTCGCCACTTTGCTGTAGATATTTAATATTTTGCCGTACACAACAGACTATCATAGTGCTATAAAGTCGTGTGAGGCACAAGGCAGAGGCACTAATCAACTTTATTCAAAGTTCGGAAAATTGATTAATAAATCTATGGGTGAAATGTTCAGTTTTGTGCAGTGTTGAAAATTCAGAATAATTTAAAAATGTCTAATAATAATATTTTAAACAATTTATCTTACCTTAGACTGACGGCCAAGATAGGTCTGCGCGAACCAGTCGGAGTCCATGGCCTTCAAGTTAGCCAGGATTTGTCCCTGAAAACAACCAATTTTCATGAAAATCCTACGCACTTTAAATTGCCATTAATATTAGTCTAATTTTTGATCTCATGTTTGTTTAATATTACATAATATATATTTTAGTTAAGTATGATTGTAATTTGTTATTTTGTTTATATAGTCTATTTCCACTTAATATTTAGTTCATTAATTTAGTTTTTAGCTTAAGTTACCACTTATGTTTATAAATGTTGGTTCACCTGTTATTGGCAACTGTATAAGCCTATTACTTATTACCACTTTATTTTATAATTTATATACAGTAGCTGTTGGTGTACTTTTTTTTATTAATAAATAAATTGCGTTGGGCTTTCGTCATAGAAAAATAAATACGAGTAATAAGCGGAGCTACCGTACCGAAAGGTATGAAAACAGAGTAAGATATTAAATGTTTTTTCGGGCGTATGTTACGCCCAGTTTGTCTTATTTATTTATTAAAACTTTATGCACAAGTAAAAACTGTAGGTATAAAGGCGCAATCGGCGCGGCGGTTTTTTATTGTTGTTATAATTATAAGTTTTAATCCAAGAGATGCGAGAAGCACTGGATCATGCAATGTGTCCATAACTGGTTATCTTCCGTTTGAAATGATTGGTATTTCATAGTATTGTGTAAAAAAAAATCGTTTTTATTTTTCTTCCATACGAATCGCGAAGTTATATTTGACTAGCTTATGGAGTCCGATTATCGTCCCACGGGATCGTACTACACGGATAAAAAGTATGTGTCAATCCAGTTATAAACTATCTGAGTACCAAATTTATCCAATAATTTTTCCGATTTTATATAATTCACATACCTAATGATGTCTTTGTTTTAATTCATCTGATTCTAAATAATTTAATTGATAGTGGCATACCTAATGATCTCATTGTTTTAATTTATCTGATTTTATTCCAATTGTATTAAGTTGATTTTAAGGTTAAATTTTATAATATTAATGCACTATGCCAACTATCTGTTTTTAACTGTAAACCATTATTTAATTTTATCGCAATATAGTTTCCATTTCATTAATGTTTGCATGCCTAATATAAGGTAGATTGTACAAGGCTCACTCACCTATTTTATTGTTACACCTTATTTTATACATCTACAATCTATGCAAATAAATTTTACTTTACAGCCATTCAGTAGTTTTTGTGTGACAGAGTAACTAACATCCATGCATTTTCACAAACTTTGGCACTTATAATAGAATTAAGATTTTCTGTGGGGATATTCTCCTTTTCACAGGACGGCAACATTATAGCCTGATTATGTAGATACTCACAGCGAAAGCTTCGTGGATCTCCCAGGTGTCAATGTCACTCATCTTGAGGCCGGCTTTGTCCAAGATCTTGGGGATGCCGTACGTGGGTCCCAGCAACAGCTGGTCAACGGGATCCTATACAAATAAAAGATATACTGGTAAGGTTATTATCGAATTAGTTGCTCTGTTTAATAATGTAGCATTTGGTGTAACAATGGACAGAAAATCAGATGTTTTAGTCAATTATTTTACTGGACTTCGAGACCCTGTGAATCTATAGTGCTGCATGGTTTCTTTTGGTATTTCAATAGTATTGTCAGGAGGGCGCTGTTAGTAAACATTTCTGAAATTGTCTGTGGATTTTTTTTTTGAAAAAACAAGATGGCGGCGTTAGTTCTGATTTAGACCACTGGCTAAAATATCCATGCAGCACCTAAGTTACATCTTTAGACTGAGGATTTGTAGACTTAACCAATCTTCTATTTGTGGAGTGGAGAGTAAATCCATCAAAGTAAATCTGCCAGCTTCTAGGCATCAGAACAGTTGCTGCGGGTTGTTCGAAAGAGATACCGCGGCCCCGGAACACAAAGGGCGATGAAGGAACATGGGTGGGTTTTAGTCAGTAAAAGTCTGACACTCCCTCCCGCTCAGCCCAGAGCGGGAGAAGTCATTTGATGATTTCCCATCCGGAAAAAAAAAGGCATCAGAACAGTCCCATACTTAGACAGGATTCAGGAAACCCCTCTTAATCCTCACCTGAGCAACATACGTGAAGTCACGCAGATACGCCTTGGGCTTCAGGCCGAGCTCCTTAGCCTTGGCCTCCGACATCACCAGGCAAGCAGACGCTCCGTCAGTCTGTTTGGATAAGTGAAACGATTACTCTTTGTGTATGACAATGTTCCTAGCCTATGTTGTTCACGTTTTCCATGTTTGAAAGATCAGCGATGAAATATGAACGAAACATCTTTTTGCACGGCCTCACAGGTAGACCGGTGAGGCTGTTGACGAAGATGTATCATGATTGCAAAGTGCTACTACTGAGCATGAAGCTCTGGGTTAGATTCCCTGGTCGGGCAAAGTGTATATGATTATGTGTTTGGATGCGAGCCCGGCTGATGGCAATAGGCTCGCCCTGTACTACATGGGAATTAAATATAACTGGCGAAAACTATAGATTCACATCGTGCCTAAGCCTTTATGGATCCATATGTTAAAAAACTTTTGCAAAAAAGGTTTTTTTTACCCTTTTTAGCTATCGTAACACACACAAAGCCTTGTCAAGTATCCATTTCGTAGTTTCTTTTACTTGGATAACATATTTTTAACAGATATTTCGATTTAAAAACCAAACTACTGAACCGATTTTGATAAAACTTTTTTGCAAAAAAAAACCGACTTCCAAAAAAACACTAAAAAAGTGGAAAATAACTTTACTTTCGGAAGTCGGTGACTATTGTTTGTTTCATTGACTTTTTTGCCACCGACTTCCGAAAGTAAAGTTATTTTCCACTTTTTTAGTGTTTTTTTTGGAAGTCGGTTTTTTTTTGCAAAAAAGTTTTTATTTTACCCTTTTTAGTTATCGTATCACACACAAATCCTTGTCAAGTATCAATTTCGCAATTTCTTTTACTTGGATGACATTTTTTCCAGTTATTTTGATTTCAAAACCAAACTGCTGAACCGATTTTGATGAAATTTCTATGGGACCAATCGAGAAGTAGATCCATTCAGATAAAAGAAGAATTTTTCAAATCGGTTCAGAAATGACGGAGATATGAGGTAACAAACACAAAAAAATAAAATAAAACATACAACCGAATTGAGAACCTCCTCCTTTTTTTGAAGTCGGTTAAAAATGATCGCTTCACAAATGACGAAGATATGAGTTAAGAAACAAAAAAAAAATACAACCTAATATAGAACCTCCTTCTTTTTTTGAAGTCGGTCGCTGTGCCACTGTTTCGCAGTGTGTCCACAGCAATAAGATTAGCGATAGCTTTTGAGTGGATTTGACGGATATTCTTTTTTTTTTTTTTGCTGTGTTTACTGTTAGTTGTGCATACCAAGAAGGACGCGTTAGCAGCGGTGACGGTGCCGTGCGGCTTGATGAACGCCGGCTTGAGCTTGGCGAGCTGTTCCGGAGTGGACACACGGATGCCGTTGTCCTTGTCCACCACGCCGTCCTTGCCGTCAACTGTGATAGCGAACACATGGTTAGAAAGAGACAATAGATTGAAATGGTCGAGGTTTAAAATAGTGAAGATGTGCTCGGCACGAGGCGATGTTGAGACGAGTTCAACAGACTTAAAATTAACTTCACTTCATTATGTTCCACTGTGAAGTTAGGTAAAGGAGCAGAGACGGTTTGGTCAGATGTGCAGTAATAAGTTTCAAATTAATTATTTGTTAAGAAAATCAAGGCGTCGACCCTGTAAAATCTCAAACTACAGACAAACGAAATTGATAAGAGATTTAAAAAAAAATACTGTTGAGGATTTCAGTAAACAGGGGTCATTGGCTTTACTCTCCAAGTCCGTCAACGAAGATACGGGCCCGTCCGAAATTAGCTCGAAATGAACCTTACACCCTATTATTTTCAGATTCATGAGTTTGACAATACATCGGGAGTAGGGATAACTGTCCAACTGTGTTGTCATTCATTATTTCCCTCGTCTTATGTCTGTAAGTAATACGGAGTAGAAAACGCCCGTAACTTTGTGCGAAACTACGAGTTTCGTGCTTGTAGAGTCGACCTCCACTTTCCAATGATCAAGATCTCTTGAATAGCTGGCTTTACAAAGGCAGCTTACAGTATCACATACCTTTAACAGGTATCAGATCAGTGAAGTAGCCCTTCTGCTGAGCCTCCGCGGCCAACTTGTGCGACCTCAGCGAGTAGTCGTCCTGCTCCTGGCGAGTGGCCCCGAAGGCAGCGGCCAGACGGTCGGCGCTGTGGCCCATGGTTTCTCCTGAGGAGAACTCGGCGACGGCTGGTAACTAAACGGGGCAAGAAGGGTGTGATTAGTATTTTTTTTTAAACTCTTTGTTGGACAGGACAGGAGCGATTTAGTTTATAGTTTGTCTTATTTTATTTTGTATCATTCTTTTGTCGTGTCTTTCTTCTATATCGTGTGGTTAGTGTCTAACCTGGTGTCAGAGTTTTTATGCCGCACATGAGCCTCTGGCTTGGCTTTACATGCCGTCGAGAAATATCTCAGGCATGCTGGTTTCCGCACGACGATTTGTCCCGCGCGAGTCTAATCAATACTTTTTCTTTGTTTCTTTACATCACACAGAACAATAAGGATAGAAAAGGCAGTCCTGCAGATGACTACTAATAACTAGGCGATGCAAATTGCGACGCGATTTACGTTAAAGGACAAGCGCGAGTCGCTAGTCACGTCGGGATGACCGGCGGCATGTTCTAAGGTCTAAGTCAGTGATGGGCAAAGTATGGCCCGCGAGCCAGCTCCGGCCCGCGAAAGGATTTAATCCGGCCCGCCGACGGTCTTTCAAAATGAATAGAATATGGCCAGCTATAATTATATTTTGACGGAGCAGCAGTATGAAGTAGAATAATAGGTGCATAGGTAAAGGAGCCAGCGATACTAGCCGCGTAGTTCATGTGTTGCGGGTCGCAAGTTAAATTGTAATTTGTAAATAACATGGTGTGTAATGTTTATTTTTACGATTAAAAGATTTCAAATTATAATGCATTTTTGCTATAATTCTAGCCCTCCTCTGAAATTGTTTCAACTTTCTGGCCCCCCATGAGGAAAGTTTGCCCACCACTGGTCTAAGTCAAGTCTTTTTGGTGTAAGATCTATCCATAACTCTTTGTGCCAACTCACCTCGGGCGCGAAGAAGTCAGGTCTGATGGTCGCGATGAGCGACAGGCGCTGCGCCGGGGTCTTGGCGCGGTTCAGACGCAGCAGTAGAGAGCGCATCTTACGCGAGTGACGGATGGGCACGTCGGACATGAACTCGACGCCGCCCGCGACGATCACGTCGTAGGCGCCCGCAGCTATCATGCCCACGCCTGGGAACCAATAAGACAGTTTAAACTTTACCTACAGAGGGGATAAAACAGGCTTGAAATAATGTTAAGTTTCGTTTTACTAACAAAATCGATATTAGGCGCTTCACTCGGGAGGCTGTTCATTTTTGTCACTTAAGTTTTTGGAATTCCATAGTACAGTTAATCTAAAATTATTAACCTTGAGGATACAAAATTGGCAAGTACTTCTGTGGTTGTAGGTGTTGTAATACAAATCTCATCACCGCGTGTCCCATGATCTCCGGAGCGCGTACTTTTCCTAAGAGATTTTGAACGTATCGTAATGGCCTGGCTGGAAGAGATGCGCGCCATAGTGACGGTAGGTGTGCGCGATCGTCGAGTCGCTGAAGTCAACTGTTTGGCTCATTATAGTGTGTCCTTATTTCCGAAGATAGACGATGTTTGCTGAAGCGCATACATTTTTTAGAAGATTTTTACCTGTAGTAATGACCTGGTTGGACGATATGCACACCATAGTGGCGATGTGCGCGGGCGTCTTGTCACTGAAGCCGGCTTCAAGGGCACTTTATCGTGTCATCGTATTTCCGAAGCTATACGATTATTGCCGAAGCACGTACTTTTTCTGGGAGATCTTTACCTGTGGTGATGGCCTGGTTGGAAGAGATGCACGCCATAGTGACGGTGTGCGCGGGCGTCTTGTCACTGAAGCCGGCGGCCAAGGCTGCCTCACGACCGATGTTGGAAGTCTTCACCTCCTGGATAACCGTGCCGTACACGATGTAGTCGATCACATCCTTTGATACGCCGGTTTTTTGGAGGAGACCCCTAGAGAAATTCAAAAGGAAGTTTTCTAATTATGGGATAATTGCGGCTCGCTTTTGTACACAAGCTATCCTTGCTATACAAAAAAAAATATTGTACGATTTAAATAAATAAAACAATAATGGTGGTTGAGCCTACTCTTAGCTCCAAGTTTCCAGGATTAGAAAATTCTTGAGTCGCGAGTTTGAAATTGTACCTACTCTGTAAACTTGAAAAAGTGGGTGTAGGTGTACAATTCTGCTAGTCTGCTACCCCTTGGGGAATACAAGCGTGATGTTATGTTCATAGGTTCATGACGAATCTTCATTCATAGATGTTATACATTTAGTGCATGCAGTATATTTACATAGCATAGTTGCAGCCAGTGCCAAAATACGTTACTAAAATGTTATACATTGTATAGTCTATACTAATATTATAACGAGGTAAAATTTGTTTGTAAGTTTGTATGTAGGGGGTAATCTTCGGAACTACTGATCAGATTCTAAAATTTTTTTCACTGTTAACAAGCTATGCCCATTAGCCGAGTTATCACAATTTTTGCGGACGAAATGTTAGTAGGTACATGAACATCATTAATCAAATGTTATACGACGAAGATGAAGATTCCATGATTTAATCCAAATATTATATGATGCTGAAAAAAAGCAGTGCTGTAAAATATTTACTTATGTTTGCTAAAGTATCACTTAATAAAAAAAACTTGATATATTACATTGCATTAAAATTCAATATCAGTTTGATATTTAGTTAAAAATGCATTGTTTCTTAAATATTTTGTATTTATTATTTAAGACTTACATTTGCATGAAAATAATTCAGAAAAAGACTTGTTATAAATTGCACGCCATTAAAATTCAAGATTATTTCTTTGTTTTAAAAGTATTTACATCATAGTTAAATGTTTGCAAAAAAAAGTAAGCTGCAATTTTTGTGCAATCAAAATAATATTTTTGTTGAATAAATTTAATTAAATACATGATTAAATCAATATTTTATTCTTTATTTTGCTTTTTATAACCAAATGCCTTTTTTTACAATTCCAAACATAAACAAAAATGAACTCTATGTCATATCGCTCAAATATAATCAGTTGCGCGAGTAGGAAGTTTCTTACACATTGGACTTTAGTCTATTAATTGAAGCTACCTTACAGATATTGTAGATGTTTGTTTGTGTTATCATTTATGTTAATTAATTCATTTACAGCAGCACATCATCACCCTCAGTCAAGATTAAATTCCTCAAAAAATTGAGAAATCCAGACATTATTAAGACTTTTGCTGCTAAGTTCAAATAATCCATTTTTATTACTATGCGCGTCATCTACACACCGACAGCTGCAGTCTAACAGCGACCTTATTGCCAACATAATTAAGATCACTATAATTAGCTCCGTATAACGACGACTCGGGAGGCGGGTTGTGCGCACACAAACAAATTATTGGTTGACCCATGTGCTGGGTGCTTAGCACCGAGAGTGTTAGATAACCATATTTAGACAATGTTCTTATTAAAATTAACACTAATGATCTTTGAAAGCATTGTCATTTTGTTGAGATTAATCGGCAGCACATTTACAGATTATGAGATGATAAATCTTTTTAACAGATATCAGGGGTGAGGCAGAATTACAAAATTAATTTAACATTGAGCTGTTTGCTACTATAAGTGCTTAAATTAGCTGTTTATGCGTAGTTCCATGGTACATATAAAAATAGTAAAATCATCATGCTAGGATAGTAACATAAGTTTTGTCAATGTTATTGTAGATTAAATGCTAGACCGAGCAGCATAGAATAAACTAGGTAAGATATCAAGGTCAACTTTATTTATAAACATTGATAGGTAATCTTTATCTCATTAATGTCTGGAATAAATGTTTTTTTCAGTAAAGTCATGTTAATAAAATGTTGATTCTAAACTAAGCATTTGTATGGTAATGTTGGATGGCTGTTTACCTAGGTAAGGGAATACAATTGATTATATGAAAATCTGGGATTTATGTCCTCTGAGTATAATTATATCTGCACATTTATTCTACAACCCATTTGTTAGCATTAATTTTCTCAAAAATTATACATTGATTTGAGTAGATAATTCAAAAAAAAAAGTCAAATTATCACAAATTGGCCAAAGGAGTGTTTTGATGGAACCAAAATGATTGTTTACATAATTTAATTTTACATATATTTCCTAAGCAAATATACAGAAAAGCATCCAGTTATCAGTAATACTTACAACAAGGAATGTCTGGCAAGTTCATGAGGCATCATCTTGGCATAATCAGTGAAGGAAACCAAGAAGGGTGTTCGTACTCCGTCAACAAGGACCACATTTTTGCCAGTGCGGTCCGGCAGCGACTTCTTTTTCTGCTGTAATGCTGCTCCTACACTGAGGGCTCGTCTGGCAGTGTCTACAAGCAAAATTTTCGAAATTTACAATAGTTTCATGCTCAAAATGTCCTTGAAATCATTTCAAAGTAGGAACTGATATGTAGAGCACAGATTATTTTCCTGTACGTATATAATAAGAACCTTGCACTCAAAATTTGGCACGGAACTGAACGAAATTAATTGCCAACAATGCCAATAAAAATTTCTCACAAAAGTCCAAAGTTTACATCCATATACAAATTATGGGAAAAGTCTAAATATTTAACTGATAAATATATTTTTCAGCTTCATAGATGGTTCATCAAAGAAGATATTACTTTAGTTATGTTTAGAAAAGTCGTAAAGTACTATAAAATTGGAGAAGAACTACAAAACCTACCGAATTTAGCCGTGGAGCCGACGTGGGAAACTTTTAATAAAGATTTTGATATTTGAGATGCCATGGCTGCCGGAAAACTTATACCGATTAACACTGGACACGACGGAAACCTCTAAAACAATTAATGTATATTATAAACTACAGAAAATTCTAATTTAAAACTTGTAATAAACTTAGAAGAAAGTTGGACTCTGACCTGTCAACCACACAGAGTAAAAATGGGGTTGCTAAGATCAAATTATAACTTGCACTGCTAAATATTGTAATATTTCAAGGAGATAAGTTTTTTTTTAATTTGTTTCTACATAAGACTCTCATGCAGTTAAAAAAATCACTGTTTGACACTGCCCGTTAGATGACAAGCCTTGCAGATAACATGGTGCAGCTATTGGAGCGGGAATGTAAAGTGGTGTACATTTACCATTACTAGAGAAATAGAAAAGTAATTGGCAACTTTATACGGTAGCTGTCAACTTTACGTTGCGTTACTGTATTTTCTTCTCGTCGTAAACTGGACATTACAAATAGTTTAAACCTAATTTTGTAAATAAAATTTAATGAATGCTTTGTCTTTCTACTTTTGAATTAAGTTTAACTTGCACAACACATGTTTAAATACTATTTGGCAAGATTTTATTTGCAATTAATATCCCATCAACGTTTTGTTACGTTTTCATGAAATGAAATGGCGGGTAGATGAAAAATATTTTCAACTGCATGATTCTCATTATCAATTTCCGTTCTATTGGCCTTCCGCTTTACTTGCACCCACGTGAATTCGTTAAAATTATTTTTCAAAATTTATTTATATTAACTTATCAGTGATTTAATTTATACCTTTGTTATTTTTTCAATGAAGAAACTATAGAAAACTGTTATGTAAGTTTATTTTTGCATATTTTTCTGTTCAATTCTTGATCATTATTCTGAGCCGAAAGATATGCACTGCCGGATCTGGGATTCCTTAGACCAATACATCACCACGACGCCGCGACGTCTCCATCGCTTTCATTTTGAGATTGTCTTAAATCTCGAGTAACTTTTTCAAATGAACGTTTCTTTATCACACGTGTTTTACGAAAGGCAGTTACGGCCAAAATTACTGAAACCGAAATCAAAATGCTTTTCAAGTTCTATTCTTTAC
Organism: Standfussiana lucernea; assembly: GCA_964057025.1. Classification (NCBI taxonomy): domain Eukaryota; kingdom Metazoa; phylum Arthropoda; class Insecta; order Lepidoptera; family Noctuidae; genus Standfussiana; species Standfussiana lucernea. Next base: position 13,248,694 of record OZ059798.1, on the reverse strand, counting down.
TAGCTTTTGCGCGCGACTTGAATGGACATAGAAAATTATCCCACGGTCACTTATCACCGGGATTAAAAGTAACGTGTCCTAACTCAGGTCATAGTCTACCTGTGTGCTATTGATGGTCGTAGTGAAAATGTAACATAGGTACTGAGTTACTTTCGCATATAGAACGTCTACCAGAAACGTGTGGTCAAATTTCATGGTGTGATTCAGACCATCAAACTGAACAACTTAATCCTAGAGACCACCATCGAAATAGCGAAAAAAATCATCTGTCCCATACATTGGGGTCGAGTAGGTTTTAATGTTTTGTACTGGACGGTAGATTTTTTTTCTGTGTCTGAAACGCACCCTAAAACATGACCACATCTTTCTGGTAGCTACACGGTGTATAAGAAGTACGGATTTGGACCAGACCCAAATCACACGTATTTTTTCATCAAGTAAACTGACGTCTTTTCCCATGGGGGTAGACATAACCTGTACAGAACACCACTTACTACTCGAACTAACATTTTTCTTCTTTCCCCAGAATGAAATACCAAATTATACTATTTGTAATATGTAACCTCGCGTGGTGTAAGGCAGCGTTTTCGGATGAAATGCAGGAGTTTGAAGCAGAATGTATGGGCGAAGACAAGTTCCCGTGCATGGGAGGAGGATGCATATCTCAGGAGCAGTACTGTGACGGGTTCGTGGACTGCGATGATGGGACAGATGAGAACTTTTGCAGTAAGTTTAAGTTGTGACCTACCTACTTACTTGATTTTGTGAGTGTGATCAAATGATGACTCGAAATAACTTCCTTTTGAAGTCAGTAAAAAAAATCAAAGAGTTTAGTTTTCACATTAGGGTGCTCACTAAAATCAATATAACAAATTGATGTAATTATTATTAAAAAATGCATTTAATTTAAAATTAATGTAACTGAATCACCAATTTTTTTGCCACTAACATAGTTCTTAAGTACTTATTCACTGACCTTGTTGTTCCAAATAAGCAAATATTTGATTTCATTTAAACTGAACTATTTTGTGTGGCGATTTCGTCTTACATTTCTCGTTTCTTCTGCAGTAGACCACAATCCATACGTGGAGTTCTGCAACGAGACACATCAGTACATCTGCCAGGATACCAAGAAATGCATCCCGTCGACGTGGATATGCAACAACGAGACCGACTGCGATGATGGAAGCGATGAGGTCAATTGCACTGCGTTGCCGACCGCTAATAATGTGAGTGCAGTTATTTTTCATTTCCGTTCTATGGGTATTACATAATATTGTTTTTGGGAGCTCAAATATTTGTCCTCATTCATTTGATAAAAAAGGATGTTACATCCGTCGTATTGATTTTTAACCGACTTCAAAAAAGGAGGAGGTTCTCAATTCGGTTGTATGTTTTTTTTTTGTGTTTGTTACCTCATATCTCCGTCATTTATGAACCGATTTGAAAAAATCTTGTTTTATCTGAATGGATCTACTTCCCGATTGGTCCCATAGAAATTTCATCAAAATCGGTTCAGCAGTTTGGTTTTGAAATCAAAATAACTGGAAAAAATGTCATCCAAGTAAAAGAAATTGCGAAATTGATACTTGACAAGGATTTGTGTGTGATACCATAACTAAAAAGGGTAAAATAAAAACTTTTTTGCAAAAAAAAAACCGACTTCCAAAGAAAACACTAAAAAAGTGGAAAATAACTTTACTTTCGGAAGTCGGTGGCAAAAAAGTCAATGAAACAAACAATAGTCACTGACTTCCGAAAGTAAAGTTATTTTCCACTTTTTTAGTGTTTTCTTTGGAAGTCGGTTTTTTTTTTTGCAAAAAAGTTTTGTTCACACATAATGTAGTTGGGCACCCGCACAACAGTGACGAATCGATTAAAACCTGCTTACAAACATAAATTGCTAAAATCACGATTCTTCCTTTTGGCTTTGTTTTATCCGTGGTCTTATCGGATCGGGAGGACTAAACTTGTCATAGTCGGGTACAAATAATAATAAAACAACCTTTGTGAACAGTCAACCTGCAACGGCTTCACGTGTGGCGATGGCAAGTGTATCTCGTTCCTGTGGGTGTGCGACGGCGTGTACGATTGCGAGGACAAGAGCGACGAGTACGCACTGGATCAGTGTCGTGAGTACTCTTACATTAGCGTATTTGGGACTGGTTCCATGTAAATCCATCGGTCCATTGTTTTTTTGTCGTTTTCTTACTATAGATACACACACACATGACGGCAGGGTTGGCGCAGTGGCTGCTGCGCTGCGTGTCGCGGGTGTGAGCCCCTCACAGAAAAAAATATTTGTATAGCCTACAGGTAGTTGTTCGGGGTCCTGTTTGTTTGTATTTGTGAGTTTAAATGTTTGTAAAAGCACCCACGATACAGGAGAAAATCTTAGTTTGTGGCAAAGTTTAAAAAATATGTAAATTCACACAAAAATATTAATACACTAGATCACGTCACACACTAGAAAATCTCATATCAATTTCCGGATAGTCACCTGTAATGAACACGGTATGAACTGCGCCGTACAAATATTTTTTTTGTGCAAGATACCAAACCGTGACCGTATGTACCGATGTAGCTCATAAGATGATTGCTAAGCATGCAGTGCTCCCAAACTTTATAATTTGGTTTGCTTTCATCGACATCATCATCATTTTTTTTGCTAGAGGATTTGCTAATTTAAGGATCGTAGCAGGTGGCGTTCTGTAGCTTCTGCCAACCTTCAATAGGAAAAAGGCGTTCAGTCGTATCATGTTTTGTATGTAGATTCGAATTTTGGGGCAATCAAAAATTTGATGACAAGAATTCGTTTACTCACTGTGGTTTTAAACATCGCGTGTGTTATTTTCATTGCATCACATTTAACAGGCATCGATGTCATAATTTCTGCAGGACACGTCTCCTTGCCGCACGCGATCCTGGACGGCTCCTACTGCCAGGAGCTGCCCAGTCTAGGAGAACGCAACTACAAATGTCTGGACTCATCCTACTGCCTGCCGAGCAGGATGATGTGCGACGGCATTCAGGACTGCCGCGATGGCAGCGATGAGGGGTTCTTCTGCAAGAATTGTGAGTTCTTTTTCTTTATCATGTGTTTGGCCATTTTTAATGATTAATTTTAATGCAGCATTGAGGTACAGGCTATGGTATTGGAAACGACCTATTATTACATTGATAACTTACTTACTTTTCGATTGTAAGTTATCAGTCAACAGTCTTTTGTTTTGTGACTGGTGACTGGTCAAAAGTTTTACATCGCACTTCTTCTTGGTAACGTAACGATGGCAATAAGATTAAACATGTAAATTGCGTAAAATGTTACCACGCATATTTAAAAAAAAATGTGTGTAGAGGAAAAAAACTAGTGCACATGAACACCTTTGTACTCTTTTCTGTTCCTTTCTTGATTTCTGTATTTAGTGTGTACATAAATTATCCAAAAAGTAACGGCCTCGACTATATCATGGGTTCGAACCCAGGTAGTTTACTTTGAGCAATTTAATTCATTACCAGGCACTCAACCGAAAATTCGAAGACAAGTGACATCCGCAAACTCGCAATGGGCTTGCGTGGTGGATTGGAGAGGAGTCTTCTGTCGCAGCAATTCAAATATTACTGGCTGTTTAAGATTCTAGCCATTTGTTCAGCCATCATGAAGATGCTGAGTAGGTTCTAACAGTAATCTTGACTCCACAGGGCATACAATGTGCACTAACTACAACTGCTCAGGCAACGACACGCAATGCTCTCCTGAGCGCTACGGCCCCACCTGCCTCTGTCTCCCCTCGCTCTCCATGCGTCAGTACAACTACGTCACGAAAAAATGCGATGACGTCAACGAATGTCTTCTGGAAAGACCGCAGTGTTCCCATACTTGTGTTAATGCTGATGGACACTTTACTTGCGAATGTGATCCAGGGTATAGCAAGGATGAATTTGGATACCTTTGCTATGCAACCGGTAAGTGGAAATTGCTTTAATGTTTCTTTATGTATGCGTGAGGTTAAGTTGCCGACTTCAGTTCGATCAGGGGTCTTTGATTCAAATTAGGCTGGGTATCAGCACGAGTGTGCGGGTGAAGAAGTGGCGCCACAAATCCTCCAGTAAAAAAAATAATCTGGTTGATTGTCTCTTGTCATGGAATGTGGGGTTCTGTGTTCGGTTAATAAAACAGGCCGAACGTGTATACGAGGTGGAAGGGACACCGAAGCTGAAACGGTAACTTTATTAGGTAAATACGTGGTTACCGTTTTCCATTTAGAAATTCTTAGCAGCAGTACGGAGTCTGAATTTGCGCAATGTTTTACCGGATGACTCTAGGATTTAAACATTGTAAATAAGGCCCCATAATATATCTAGGACTGTTGTAGGCTTGGTACATTTATGGAAAAACTAAACATGTACCTATTTTGTAAAGCGCCGTCTAGATTTTTGGATGTTTCAACCATTTATGAGTATACCTTCCTACTGTATTTTATTGTATTTAAGGATCCGAAGCAATGCTGTTCTTCAGTACCCGTAACGACATCAGATACTTGAAGATCAAGTCCAAGCAGATGGTTACTGTAGCTACTGGCATCAAACAGGTAAGTGTAGGATATGATAATCATTCTTCGTCTAATTTTTTTTTACCAAAAGGAGGTTTATGTTTTTCGTGAGTATGTATGTATGTATAATTGTTTGGCACGCTCTGCGGCCTGAACGGCTCGATGGATTTTAGCTTGAAAGGTGTCGTTAGATTCGTATTTACTGTGAGAGTGACACTGGGTATATTAACATAAAAAAATTACGGATTTTTGGGGCCAAATTCAAATTTTTGGTACGGTCTGCGAGCCTGAACGGCTCGATGGAGCTACAAAGGTATCGTTAGATTCATATTAATTGTGAAAGTGACACCGGGTATAAATTTTGAATCGGAACACAACATAAGCTGGGGGGAGTACCTCAACGCGGTGAAGGCGGTAAAAATTTGTTTGGCTAATCGTCTGCGAAATCTTTCACATTTGTAAACTAAAAAGCTGGAAATAAATAAAAGTAATTAAAAAAAACTAAAAAAACCGACTGCGGTAAAAAACTTAAGTTAAAAAAACAAAAAATTAAGAACAAGCACATTTTAAATTTAAAAAAAGTTGGAAGCAGGCGGGAGCCATTCCATTTTTATATTACCGCAGTCGGGTTTTTTTGTTTTTTTATTTGGTTTACAACTTGACGGCATCAGATGGGCTCGAAAAGCATGTTAACTATGCGACTGTCAAAAATCTTCAAATTACCGTAAGGGCTAACGAGCCCTGACTGTCATTTAAAAATCTCTGACAGTCGTCATACTCATGGGTTGTCAAAAGTCAGAAAGTCTGACCAGTCTTACCAAGGAGTGTAAGTGGGTTTTGATATATTTACTTCATGGATAGGCAGTCGCTCCATTAAATACTGGTAAGTACTTAGCTACGTCCAGTTAGACTGCAAACCGACCGCACCTTAATTAGGAAAAAACTAGTGTGGTGATGAGTGACGGCACGATTTCTATAAAAAAGATATGAATTTTTCATAGGCGCACGGAGTCTCATTCGACGGCACTTATATCTACTGGGTGGAGACAGCACAAGGCCACCAGTCCATTTACAAGGCACAACTCGATGACGTCAAAGACACTAAACAGGTGAATGCTTTCTTCTTACTCTTTGAGTCTTCTTGTGAACAATAAAATAGCTCGGAATTCCTCGATAGAAGCCCGAACTCAGGATTCGTGATTGATGGCAATATGCTCGCCCCCTATTGCATGGGACCTAAACATAACTGACGAAATGTGGGTGATAGCTGCTGAAGCACACGTCTACCTATCCCTTCGGACATTAGAGGCGTTATGTTACAGTGTCTTTTCTCAGGTGCTAGTCGGCCTCGGTCTAGAAGACCCAGGTGACATCGCAGTGGACTACCTGGGCGGGAACATCTACTTTAGCGACGCTGAGCGTGGTATCATCTCCGCGTGCAGGCCGGACGGCTCCATCTGTACCACCATCAATACGGACACTAAGCATCCCAGATTTGTCACCCTTGATGCCAGGAATGGGTAAGTTATCCTGTTTTCTTTTTGAAGGTACTGCTACGCATTGTTTAGAGGCAATACAACTGAGTGGACGTCTTCCACCGCCTGTCCAGCTGATGTTCTGCAACGGCTGCAACTAATTGTGTCTATTATATATCGAAGGGCGGGGTAAAGTGTTACGTAAAATTCTGTTTCGTGATTCCGGAAGTTCACCAGTTTTTCGCAAAAACACTACTTTGGAAGGCAACTGCTTATTTGTTTTTAAAAGGAATTGATTTTTGGAGCAAACGAATTTACGGGTTCGTAACAAGACCAAAGTCTCACAAGGTCAACGGCAAATTGTGAATTGTCATAGTGGAAATATGACTTCAAGTTCTCCTTCTCCTTCCACAGTAAAATGTACTGGGCAGACTGGCACGATCGCGCCGTGATATTGTCGGCGCGCATGGACGGGAGTCGCCCAGACGTGCTGGTGGATCACATGGACGTGTTCGCGACCGGCCTGGCCATCGACGCGCCCAACGGACGCCTCTACTTCGTGGATAGGACCATCAAAGTCGTCATGATTAATGGGAAGCATGTTTATGTGAGTTTTTTACAACTTTTCTGTTTTTAGGTGCGGTCAAACCGGAACCAGGTCAGGTAGTCAGTGGCCCGAATATCTGACAACCAGTCTTACCGAGGGGTACTGTATTACCCAGTACTAATTGGGTTGTGGAGGTAAGGAGGTAGGCAGTCGCTCCAAGTAAAATACTGGTATTCATTTGCATCCGGTAATATTGGGAGCCAACCCCAATAAATTTGAGAAAAAGGCTAGGCAGATGACGATGAGGTGCGGTCAAACCGACCGGACCGAAATTTGACAGATAATGTTCTGAAATATCTTTCAAGACTCAAGTTTGGTGTCCGAAGCTAGTTCAGGCCGGTCCGGTCGGTTTGATGGCATCTTTTGTGTGATGAGAGTTCTTATATTCTTTTCTGACTTTTCCCTTCTCAGCGTAGATTTGAAGAATCTGTATTAAATCATCAGTTTTGAAGAGACCTGGCTTTACAAAGCCCAAAAATGTTGAAGGATTTTTAATGACTCTGGAGTACTTCTGAGACTATACTGTGATAGCTATTTGTATTTTACTGTAAACCATGATTTTTTAAATTAAATGTAAACACTAGAAGGATAGAAGTCACTACAGTGACAAATAAAACCAATATTTTTAAACTCTGTAAGTATGCCATATTTACTTACACAAAACTTTTTCGCAAAAAAAAACCGACTTCCAAAAAAAACACTGAAAAAGTGGAAAATAACTTTACTTTCGGAATTCGGTGACTATTGTTTGTTTCATTGACTTTTTTGCCACCGACTTCCGAAAGTAAAGTTATTTTCCACGTTTTCATTTTTTTTTTGGATGTCGGTTTTTTTTTGCGAAAAAGTTTTTATTTTACCCTTTTTAGTTATCGTATCACACACAAATCCTTGTCAAGTATCAATTTCGCAATTTCTTTTACTTGGATGACATTTTTTCCAGTTATTTTGATTTAAAAACCAAACTGCTGAACCGATTTTGATGAAATTTCTATGGAACCAATCGAGAAGTAGATCCATTCAGATAAAAGAAGAATTTTTCAAATCGGTTCAGAAATGACGGAGATATGAGGTAACAAACACAAAAAAAAAAAAAAACATACAACCGAATCACAACCGAATTGAGAACCTCCTCCTTTTTTTGAAGTCGGTTAAAAAGACCACACGATGGCAGTAACAGATTAGCTCAAGGTCAAAGTTTTACCAGTTTCGTGCGATTGACCGAGCTCTCCTCACAGCTTCCATCCCTTGATTTCCCAACAGTCGCTCTTCGAAGAGCCGTTTCACCACCCGTACTCCATCGCGGTGTTCGAGAACACCGTGTTCTGGAGCGACTGGGTCTCCAACAGCATCCAGACGACGGACAAGCTGCACGGCAGCGCGCAGAAGAGGAACGTGCTGCTCACGCTTGACATTCCTGTGTTTGGTGAGTCTGTGTTACAATACTAGCCTGTATTCTCACATCGCTGGACAAAGACCACCCTCTCCCTTCTCTATGCAATTCTATCTTTTGAGACTGACGGTCTGTTCTTTAGGTAGGCGCAACAGCTCGTTGACACGAGGACGATTCGTTTTTTTGACGTATCGTCTTTTTTCACGATCCGTCAATTTTTTTGACGGCGGCAATGCTTTTTATATGCCCGTGCTCACACGCATCACGATACGTGAAAAATGACGGACACGTCTTAAATCACGTATCGTTTTTTAAAAATCAGGTACATATGTCAAAAAATACGGATCGTGATTTGTTTGTGTCGGATTCGCTGATGCGCTCGATTCCGAAAAATCACGGAACTAATGTGGACACCCAACTCGTTTTTTTTTGTCGCATCGTGATAAAACACGATTCCGTATGCAATGTGAACGTCCATCCGTCATGAGGCATCGCCAATGACGGAAGCCGTGAGAACGGGCTGTAATCCATCTTTGCCCATGTCTGCCGCTATGCTGTTTAATGGACTGCGTGGTTCTTAGTCCATTTTCCATCTCACATAACATCTCCTCTTAGTTTTGGCGCACAGCGTGTTGTGCAATAGTTAATCGTGGTTTGGTCTTGAACCATACCAAGCCGACAACTCCTGAGGCGGCAATGATATTTTACCATCACTTGGTCCGCCTGTGGAATTGTTGAATTTTATAACTCATACGTTTCTCTTCTATAGGCATGCACATGTACCACCCAGTGCTGATGAACTCGAGCTCCAACCCCTGCAGCAACAACAACTGCTCGCACCTGTGCCTCGTCAGCTCCAACGTGTCCCACGTGTGCGCCTGCCCCGATGGCATGGACATCGTCAACAACGCGTGTCATCGTACGTATTATCTTTTCTTCTCATACAAAAACCACTGAATTCTTTAAAGCTTGCCCTTGTCTCACTAATACAACACGAAAACCAATTATTCAAATTTCATTTATTTTCAAACACTCTTTTAAGCTTTCACGGTTTATAACTGAACTTACACTATCAGGAAGATATCCCGTAAGTGATAGTGTAAGTAGTTCATTTATGTTGTCATGATTTTCCACTAAATAACGTCTGCTTCCTAACTTATCAGCATTTGCAACCTCAGATAGTGAATTGTAATGGACATATTTGAGTCCTTTTGAATTATTTCTGATAAAAGCTTCGTCTAAGGAACAGCATACAGATAAGTCATCATCATTTTCCACTACGAAAAAGAGATGGAGCTACAGCCATCCCTTTTCCCCTTTATTCTACTACTGCTTATCATCGCCAGACGTCGGAGACTACCGCGCCAAATACCTGGTGGTAGCTGGCGGTCAGCTGTTCACGAAGATTCAATACGACGCGCTCGGCAATCCGGAGTGCCACGCTACGCAATTCGACATAGGTCGCGTGCAGGCCATGGCTTATGATCAGTTTAGAGGTAACGCTGGATATGATCCTAGAGTAAGTAATAACAGAAGAGAAGTCTTGGATGGAGCGAGATGGGCACAGCATCTAGAGAAACGGGTGGAATAGAACATTTGCCCGGGGAAAAGCAATTCTGTTAATGAAAAAATTGGGTCCAATATAAAGGAACCTGAAAATTTTGTAAGCGCTTTGGGCTGATAGCGGTTGATGACGCTGATCAACAGACGTAAAAAATTATTAAATGGTAGGAAAGCAAGAGGGCTATAACCAGTAGTGAGTGACTACCTCTTAACTAGCGACCCGCCCCGGCTTCGCACGGGTGCAATGTAGATACTAATGTTTTCTCTTTTATAATATGCATGTATTATACATATAGAATAAACCTTCCTCTTGAAACACTATCTATTAAAAAAAAAAACCGCATCAAAATCCGTTGCGCAGTTTTAAAGATCTTGGCATACATAGGGACAGACAGCGGGAAGCGACTTTGTTTTATACTATGTAGTGATAGTGATGATACGCAAATTCAGCTCCATTATTCTTCTATTTCGCTCCCGGGCTCACCTAGTCTGAACTCCGCCAGATCCTACGATCAGGGGCCCTACCATTGTCAGCCTCAACGTTGTATTAAATCATTTCAAGGCACTTTCTGACAATAGTTAATTTTCTTTAATTACAGATTCGTTATTCATATTCGACGGTCAGCGTCGGACTATAAACTACATGAACATGACCGACTTCTCTCTGGGCATCACTCATGTACTGGTCTACAACGGGTTGGGTAACGTCGTTGACATGGATTACGGTAAGATATAAAAACTTATTAGCACCAAAACCTGCATCGAAGACATATTTGTTGGTTTAGTGGTTGACTAGCTGTTGCTCGCGACATTTCTCCGCGTGAAATTATTATACAAATATTACTTCCCTATTTGAATTGGATTTTGTTAACAATTACAAAGGTTTATTTTTTTTTGCACGGAACCCTAATCCTTTTTTTTAAATAGGAGTTGCCTAAGTAACTCCTTATAACATCGGTTATTTGCCATTGAAAGTCTCGTCAAAATCGGTCCAGCCGTTTCGGAGATTAGCTGGAAAAAACAGACAGATAAACAGAAAGACAAAAAACATGCTGTTTGAAATTACAAACAGACACTTCAAATTTATTTATTTGTATAGATGTAATGATAACGCTATTGCTGAGCGGTCCAGCTGGGTAGTTGCGCAACACACACAATTCCAATGTCATTCATTTTGACTGTTCGACAATATTCATTGCGTTATTCGACTCGACGAATTCTTCAATCAATGAAGTAATGTATTACGGATTTCCTATAAAATTCTTTGGATTTTGATTTTGATACCATGTTCAGGTAAAGTTTTATTAGGTTTTACTTTTGAATTTTGGAGTTTCTCAAAATCTGCTCGAGGTCTACAAGATTTGATCGAGGTCTACTAGATTTGTGGTCAGTTAATGGCAGTAGACTCGTCCCCTGTAACATGAAACTTTGGGAAAATATGAGGAGACCTCGACTGCCCACTCTTAACGTTACTATGCCTCACCAACCCCTCCTTGTTCACAGACTACGCAACAGATAACCTGTACGTGCTAGACGCGGGTCGTCGGCTCGTGGAAGCAGTGTCCCTCAGGAGTCAGAAGCGCGCCGTGGTGTACAGGTTCCAGGACCAGGAGGTGCCTATCAGCTTGTGTGTGCTGCCGGACTATGGGTATGTGCAATCAAGTACACCGGTTGCTGTTTTCTATTCAAGTCGGGAGTTAATAGGCTTCTTTAGGGTTAGCTCGTTCTGTCGTCGACTTCGTCTCTGTTCTTAGGACAAGATTGGGGTCAAGAGTAGGCCCATTTAATGTAAAAAAAAACAAACATCTAGAGTACTAGGGCTTTACTTTTATTCACATGGATTTTCAGCAGACTTCCTCGGGGTTCATGCCAAAACAAAATTGGTTGAACGGTTTAGCCTGGAAATCACATACAGAGGTGGAGAGAAGGCAAATTGTCAGAAAACTCCACCCTTTGTGCCAGGTTTTATTCTGGAGTACTCTTCAAGTCTTCACATGTCGCGTTTACATTCAGTCAGTCACCGGATGCGCCGACCGCATTCGGTTTTTAACATAATCGATTCATCGAATGACACCGACTACTGTTAACCCGTTTACACTAGTCGATGACCGAATGCGGGCTGTAACCGAATCGGTCAAACGACCTAATGTAAATGAGCCATTAGTATGGATGCGAGAAGCACAGATTCTTGACTTGAGACCTCTCTCAAGCTTCATCACATCGTTATTTAAATTAGCAACAAAGAAAGAAAGAAAAAACGTTTATTGGCAATGGAGATCTTTTTGGGAGCTGACGGTTCAGATGATGATGACTTGTCTTATTTAATCCAGGAGGATGATGGTAGCTGTGGTGGAGAGTGAGATGCATAATAAAATACATGTCGACAGCATCGGATTAGACGGCACGGGCCGAAGACACGTCATCATGAACAACTTGAAAGGTAAACGCCTATTTGTACTACTTGATACTTATATCTTGCGAAACTAAACCGGTTGGTAAGTGACCTGCAGCTCCCTGCAGCCTTCGATTTCAATTATTTACTGGTTAGTCTGCGTTATCTTGATGCTGGGCAATGGTCTCTCTCCATTACTTCCGAGTCCATCCGTTACAGGGTTAATACGGGGTGGAAGAATACTCTAATAAACTCGGTATATCATTCTGAACCCCCCCTAAATAGAAATTTTTCGTCGGTTATTAAAAAAAATCAATACATCATTCTGTACTGTAATGAATGTAATAATGTACTGAGTAAGTGGTTTCCGTTGTTTTTTTTAACAGCTGATTTTTTTTAATAACCTACGAAAAATTTCTATGTGGGTGGGTTCAGAATGATGTACTAAGTAAGTGGTTTCCGTTTACACGTCGGTGTCCCTTCCACGCGGTATAGACCAGTCAAGTCACACGGGCGATTTTAATATTTGCCTTCTTTTAAAAAACCTTCTGGTTCTCCGTTATTCTATTTGTCATAAGCACAAATAGGTTTGGCAAATAATGTAATGAGGAAGCAGGCAGTTTTTAAGTTCAGAAAATTAATTAAGAGTTCCGATGAAAAAAACTTGCCCTCAATATTTTTATGTTCTATAAAACTTTCATGTAATATCTGCAGGCCCTCACGTGCGTCTTCGCTACGTCCAGCACATGGACCAAGTTTACATATCAGACGAGAGCAACGGCGTCATCGACTATATCCATCCTGAAGGTAAGTTTATGGGTCTGCCATATTCTGTGTCACTTCGACTACTTACTTCTTTCTTTTCATCTTTTTCTCCTATCGATATAACTAGTACATGACAGACTACCATATGATAGAACTGTTGAAATGCAGGGACCGATAATCGGGTTAAAAGGTTAGAACTATATAAAACGTGTTAACCCTTATAAAGTTATAAATATCGGTTAACCATTTAAATAATGCTGATTAACCAGAATGAAAGAGACAGCACCGAGCGCGGGTTAACGCAGTCACTCTTGCATATTTCTTGCATTGTAAGCCGTCAACCAAGCATTCTGTACATCAAACTATGTCACCCTACGCAAAAATAGCAAACAATAATTAACAATATTGTAAAACCCACAACGGTTTTAATCTTGGTGTACAATAAAGTATTCTAATGGTTGCTGGGAAACTACTTTTTTTTGGGGTGAAAATCACGTTTTACGGTAAAACTCAATGAAACGCACTCAAAACATTATTTTGATGGATGCATTGAATAGTAAACAGGTCATGGAGATAAATCATGTGAGTTTATCAAGATTATGTCTGGACCTTAAAAGAGACTATGACCTCTAAGTTTGTTTCGGCTGTTTCTTCTTAGAGTAGTCAGATACGAAACACCGGCCTCATTTAGTTTTAAAAAAGAAGACGTGTAAAAGTGTTTGTAAAAACCTATATGAAAAATAAACATCATTTATCATTTACTTAACAAAAACCTGCGGAAACGTTGGAACTTTCACCCCAAATATCACCATAACTAGAAGTTCCCGGATATGCTCTAGAACACACAATGATCGCAGTGACCGGTAGAACCGGCCTTTCGGCTTCATTATGGGTACTTTTACGCATTATGTCATAAACCTTGTAACCGTGTCAATAGCGTCTTTAATACACCTCGACCCTTTTTCACGATTGCCATTTCTACCAGGTACCGGTCGTGAGAACTACCGCGAGCTATCAACGACGGTAACGAGTCTGGCCATCGCAGACAACTACGTGTTCTGGACCGACAGACGCACCTCCCGCCTGTTCTGGTCTGACGTCCACCAGACCTCGCACAAGATACGCAGGATTGATCTCTGTAAGTTGAGTTCCATCGCAGACAACTACGTGTTCTGGACCGACAGACGCACCTCCCGCCTGTTCTGGTCTGACGTCCACCAGACCTCGCACAAGATACGCAGGATTGATCTCTGTAAGTTGAGTTCCATCGCAGACAACTACGTGTTCTGGACCGACACACGCACCTCCCGCCTCTTCTGGTCTGACGTCCACCAGACCTCGCACAAGATACGCAGGATTGATCTCTGTAAGTTGAGTTCCATCGCAAACAACTACGTGTTCTGGACCGACAGACGTACCTCCCGCCTCTTCTGGTCTGACGTCCACCAGACCTCCCACAAGCTACGCAGGATTGATCTCTGTAAGTTGAGTTCCATCGCAGACAACTACGTGTTCTGGACCGACAGACGCACCTCCCTAACCTTAATTTTTAATTATTTTAAAAACTACCTCACACTAGGGATTTCTCCTGTGTCGTGGGTGCGTTTACATACATTTAAACTCACATACACAAACAGTCAGTCCCGGAACAACTAACTTAAAGCCATACAAATACTTGTTCCGTGCGGGAATTGAACCTGCGACACGCAGCGCAGCAGTCAATCGCTCAGCCAATGCGCCAACCGTGCGGTCAAACTTTAGACTCGATCACGTCAGACACGTCATTTACTTTAGACTTAGATCTTCTTCTTAGGTCTTTGGGTGATAATAATTGTTCTTGTCGATTCAAAAATTTATGTTACGTTTTGGTCACGTGTGCGAACCTTAGATGAGTGATTTTCGTTGCTGACTGTACCTTCAAAAGAAATCAATATGTCTCAACTATACTTCAATCAGTAAAGTATAAATTGTATACTTGAATAAGTTCTTAATATTTATTCTCTTTTTACAGCCCTCTTGCCAAACAACACGCAACTCCTTATCCAAGCGACATCCTCCCTTCCTGATAACAAAGACCCTCTTATGAACCATCCCTGTCTGAAGAACCCATGTTCCGATGTCTGCGTTCAAGAACCCCACGGGACCCCACACGAGAATCCGAATCACTTCCAAATGGGCTACAAATGTTTGTGCCCCCCTGGGTTATTGGCAAAGGACGGCCAATGCACCAAGTTGGCCGTCTGCAATGTGCATGAGATCCTTTGCCATAAGAGCAATATTTGCGTGGCAAAATCAGGCAGATGTGACGGTAAGGTGGACTGTCCGAATGCTGAAGATGAGGAAGCCTGTTTGGGTGAGTTACCACTTTACTTTATTCAATAGATTAAAATAATGTTCATTGCTTTTTGCGTAGGTTGGTCTGATTACGACGTAGAAATCCTGTGCTGCGGCGTAGCATACTCATGCTAATAGAATAGCTTGATCAGCGCCACAAACGTAGCGAGGTCTTTGCTACGTCGCGTCGTCGTAGCAGGCCACGCGCTACGGCGTAGCTTGTTTGTGCCACAGCGTAGCTTGATAGTTACAAGCGTAGCATGACCTTGTAGCGTAGCTTGTTTTATTCTTTCTTCTTTTTCGTATGGTTTAACCTGATGTCAGAGTTTTTATGCCACCCATGAGCCTCTCCTTGGCTTTACATGCCGTCGAGAAATATGTATGAGGCATGCTGGTTGGGTTTCAACTTAGTTTCCTCACGATATTTTCCTTCACCGAAGCAAGTGATAATTATATGATACGCACATGAATCCGAAAAATCAGAGGTGCGTATCTGGGGTTCGAACTCGAGACCAATGACTTGGCAGTCCGACGGTCACACCACTAGACTATCACTGCCTGCTTGTTTTATGCTACATTATTATGATATACATACAAAGTATATACTCGACAGTGCTACAGCGTAGTTGCAGCATAACTTGCTAATGCCGCAGCTAAGTTCGATCTGTGCTACGGCGTATCTTGGACTATGCTACATAACTATGAACTATAGCGTAGCTCGACAGTGTAGCTTGTACTGCGGCGTGCTTGGTCCAACCTACAGCGAAGCTTGCTCTGGCTCCAGCGTATCTTGATCTGCGCTACGGCGTAGCTTAGTTTTTGCTCCAGCGTGGCTTATTGCTAAGGCATAGCACAGTGTGATGATTTTGTATCCAAGTTTATTTCTATTGCGCTGCTTTTAGTTGACAAAACTATTTTCCTATTATGTTATATTTTTAGTGGACCCTGCAAACATATGTTCGTCGGAAGAGGTATTCTGCCACGGCGTGTGCTTAAACAAACACATAGCTTCATTGTGTCCATCTACTGAACAACCAATCCATATAGGTAAGCGTAATAACTTTATTCTAGCTTTTGTTTTTATCGAAAATGGCTGATATCCTTCTTTTTAATCGACTTCAAAAAAAAGGAGGTACTCAATTCGGTTGTATTTTTTTTGTTGTGTTTGTTACCTCATATCTTTATCATTTATGAACCGATTTGAAAAGTTTTCCTTTTATCTGAAAGAATATCCTTCCCGATTGGTTCCATAGAAATTTTATCAAAATCGGTTCAGTGGTTTCGTTTTTAAATTAAAATGTCTGGTAAAAATATGTTATGCACGAAAAGAAATTGCGAAATTGATGATACTTGACAAGGCATTGTGTGTGATACGATAACTGAAAAGGGTAAAATAAAAATAACCGACTTCCCAAAAAACACAAAAAAATGGAAAATAACTTTACTTTCGGAAGTTGGTGGCAAAAAAGTCAATGAAGCAAACAATAGTTACCGACTTCCGAAAGTAAAGTTTTTATTTTCCATTTTTTTTGGAAGTCTGTTTATTTTTTTATCCATTCTGTTTATGATATACTAGCTGTTGCCCGCGACCTTGATCTACGTGAAGTTATTATAAAAATGACCCGAATTTTGTTAACAATTTCAAGGATTTTGTTTTCTGCACGGACTCCAATTTTTTTTCTAAAATAAAAGTTACTCCTTATAAGATTAACCATCTGCCAGTAAAACTCCCGTCAAAATCTGTCTAGTCATTTCGGAGATTAGCCGGAACATACAGAAAGACAGACAATTTTTTTTTAATGTTCTTTTTTCTGCATTCGCTAAAAAGCTTTCGCTAAAATTTTGAAATTACAAACAGACCCTTCAATTTTATTGTATTTGTATAGATTGATAATGGAACAGTAACAACAATCGAACAGTACCTTCCCTGCAACAGGCTTCGCCTCACAACCCCGACCTCTACCTTCTGCAACCAGCGTCCTTAACACTACAACCACAGCAGAAGAACTTCAGAATTACTTTACTAAAATGTTCCTCTTACCCACCAGCCCCTGTATCAAGTATATGCAGCGACACAGAGTTCGAGTGCGTGAACTCGTCGATCTGCGTGTCGCGCTCCCAGCTGTGTGACGGGCGCGCCGACTGCCCCGGCGGCGCCGACGAGCTGCCCGCCGTCTGCGACGCGCCTTCCTGCCATGACACCGAGTTTATGTAAGTATATTGTTACGATCTGGCTATGGGATAAATTTAAAAACTACCAATTAAACACTAAATATATTTATGAATCACAAAACACTTATAACTCAATCACAAATTCACAACTGATAACTATTCACTTAAGATATCAAAATCAGACTGACTGCTCCCGCAAACCCGAGGGCTATTTATATGCCGCGACCCATCCTTCGAGAAAGTTCCACAACTTTCTAGAACCTTCGAGAAAGTCCCATAATGGAACATTCTAGGATTATTCTGGAATTTTCTAGATAGTTCCATGAACATTCTGAACTCGAGCGTCATCTAGAATGTTCTCGTAAAACAGCCGACGTAACAATATAAACGAACCGCACCGCCAGTCTGGAATTCACTGCCGGCTTCTCTGTTCCCTGATCATTATAACCATCTGGATCCATTCAAAGTTCGAGTGAATCGATTTCTTCTAGGCGCGCGTTCTCCACCTTAGGCCGCATCATCGCTTCACATCAGGCGAGATGCGGCCAAACGCAAGCCTATGTAGTATTCAAAAGAGCTTACTGGGTAAGCACCTCGTCGGTAAATAATAACAGCCACACGGCTCGATCTTCAAGATTATGCCGCGGTTGTGTAGGTCCGTGACCATCATTATATACCGAGTTTCCTCCTTGCCTCGGAAAGCACGATAACTTGTTGGTTGGGCTGTCATTTGTAGATGTTTGACTGTCGTTACGAGTAGTCAGAAGCCGAAAGTCTGACATGTAGTCGAATACCAGTATTTTACAAAGAAATACGACATAAATAACACGTTAATGTACTCAGGTGTGCGTCAGGCTCCTGCATTCTAAAGACGTGGACCTGCGACGGTGATGAGGACTGCAACGACGGATCTGATGAAGTCAACTGTGGTAAGTAGTTCTTGTTTCACTTATGCATGTATTAGTAAGTGCGCGGCCCAGGACCCATCGGGTGCGGCGGGGCGGGAAGCGCACTGTTGACTGCTCACGTGATGAGCGTTTACAATCAAACTGCCGAGCACCAGCATGCCTGAGAGATACTTCTCGACGGCATGTAAACCCAAGCCAGAGGCCCATGGAGCGGCATAAAAACTCCGACGGGCGAAACACGTGTTACTACTTGCGATTTAAAACAGAAAAAGAAAGTAAAATTAATAATAATTTAGTATTTACTATTGGCTGGTACTCTTTTCCGCTTGGCACTCACTCTTGATTAGGACGCGTCCACACGTCTTCTTTGTAATTTCTTACAAGTCTCAAGCATTTGGTTTAAACGCTGGCCACTCCGCTGCCCGCATTCTCACCTGGGCCACGTACTTAGTGTAGAAACCTGTTTTTTTTTTATAATGTTAAATTCCCGGTTATTTTAGTAAACTCACTTTAAAATACCAGGAATACACATGCAAGTAACTTGCAGAAACACGTGCCTATAGTCTCCAATCAGAAATCGTTACTTCCATACATTTTATCCCTGGCTTTTTTGCGGCATCAATACCGCCCGTACGAACTTCACTGTGACATCGTGATATCAGAATTATCCGTACAATCAACATTATTAGGCAATAAAGAACAACCAACCACCAACAACAGTAGCTCATCAGACAACACCGTCTGACCGGAGTATCCTCGCATTTCTTTCTATTTTGAGGAATATTCCACCCTGTTCCTCAAACCTCAAGGTTGAGTTTCGAATGCCATCGTTATCATGATCTAAACCTTTGCAGTGAACATGACGTGCAGTCCAGGGTTCTATCAGTGCAGGAACAGGGATTGCGTGGAGCTGAGGAGAAGATGTGACGGCCATCAGGACTGCTTCGATTTCTCCGACGAGGAAGATTGTGAAGGGTATCCCATTGTGACGACCACGGTTAGTGTTCAATGGAGACTGGCGACCTAATGTATGGACTCTTTAAAGGGCTGTTTTTACAGCTCATTAGCAAGGGCTATAGACGCGCTCATAAATAATTGGGTACTTATACAGGGTGAATTTTTCAAGTGGGCGTGTATGGCCAAATGCGTAACAGCGGAATAGCAAAAAATACTAAAAGGAGTCTCGGACCCGTTTTTGATGACAACTAAAACTGCATCATTGATTTTATGAAAAATCAATATTCCTACTAGCCAGGAATCTAACCCGCTGGTTTTGAAAAAAAAAACACTATTATTACATCATTCGACAACATCTCCAGTTTAGATTAAATTCTGGGAAGTACGTTCTTTCTTTTGGTAGATGAAGCCCGCGCGGTGGTCCCATATAAATTTTGTTGACTTTGCAGTTTAGTTAGCTCTTTTAGTACGGTGTATTTCTTCTTCTTTGTCTATATTGATGATATGATGATCTTATTAACTCTAGACTTTACGATGCAAAATTTTTAACCGACTTCAAAAAAAGGAGGAGGTTCTCAATTCGGTTGTATTTTTTTTTTGTATATGTCACCTCATATCTTCGTTTTTTATGAACCGATTTGAAAAATTCTTCTTTTATCTGCACGGATCTACTTTCCGATTGGTCCCATAGAAATTTTATCAAAATCGGTTCAGCAGTTTGATTTTTAAATCAAAATAGCTGGAAAAAATATGTCATCCAAGTAAAAGAAATTGCGAAATTGATACTTGACAAGGATTTGCGTGTGATGCGATAACTAAAAAGGGTAAAATAAAAACGTTTTTGCAAAAAAATAACCGACTTCCAAAAAAAAAACACGAAAAAAATGGAAATTAACTTTACTTTCGGAAACCGGTGGCAAAAAAGGTGGCAAAAGTCAATGAAACAGACAATAGTCACTGACTTCCGAAAATAAAGTTATTTTCCATTTTTTTGGACTGTTTTTGGAAGTCGGTTATTTTTTTGCAAAAACGTTTTATATGAAAGGATTTGTGTGGGATATTTCAACTAAAAAGAGAAATAACCGACTTAACGAAAAATAACTTTACTTTCGGCTTTATTTAAACAAAGTCACGCCTTCCGAAATTAAAGTTATTTTTCAAGTTTTAAGTGTTTCTTTTATTTTTGGAATTTCGTAATTTAAAAACAAAAATATATATATATATTTAAAAGCATTTTTTATTCTTCTTTGTATCCCATAACTGAACCATTTCACAGGAAGAGACACCAAGATGCGCTGCCTGGGAGTACACATGTGAACACAACACTAGCATTTGCTTGCCGCATACCGCTCGGTTAGCAAAGCTTACAGCGACTCTAGATAGCGGTGAAGAGTGTTTTGGGGAACTAACAGTCTAATATAATTTTGACTTGCAAAAAGTACTGCTTTTCAACCTAAATATTTTTTTTATTGGCTAGGCGGTTATCTCACGACAGCGCTCGTCCGCGCGGTCGGGCGGTAAAGCGGATCTCACGTCTTATTGGTGCGTATGAAATCTGTTGATGCCTGACACACGTACAAAGCCTCGACCGCGTGGACTAGCGGGGCGCTCATCGCCTCCCCGCGCGGCGCACTGCGAACACATCCGCTTCGCCACCTCCGCCCATCCGCGCGGACTACCGATGTCGTGCGAGAATCGCCTTAGATCTGTCTGGTTTATTTAATAGTGATGGGGTTCAGTGTCTCAATATCGTGTTGTTTGTAGAGGAAATATCTACAGAAAGCTGGTGACGGAATAAGGGCTCATTCACACGGGTTCCGTCATTGACGATTCGTCAAAAAACACGAAACGTCATGACGGATGGACGTTCAAATTGCATACGGAATCGTGTTTTATCACGATTTGACAAAACATCCAAATTGGTGTTCACATTAGTTTTTCATTTTTCGGGAGCGAGTGCATCAGTGAATCCGTCACAAAAAAATCACGATTCGTATTTTTTGGCGAACCTGATTTTTAAAAGACGATACGTCCGTCATTTTTCACGATTCGTGATGAGTGTGAACATGTGCATTTAAAAAGTATTGCCGCAGTTGACTGCGGTGAAAATGACGAAACGTGAAAACCGACGATTCGTCAAAAAAAAAAAAAAAGAAACGAATCATCCCCGTGTGAATGAGCCGTAATTATACTAACGAAACTGTCTCACAAGTCATAGGCCCGGTTGCCACGCAAGTGGTGACGAGCGGAGAGGAGGAAGGAGATATGTGGGAAACGACCAATCACATTGGTTCAAATCAAAATTGCGTTTCACTTCTCTTCTATCTTCTATATTCGAATCTTGGCTTCTACTCTCCGCTCCACTTTCGTGGAAACCGAGGAATACTCAGATTTTTATAGCTGTTCGATTCATTTGTGAATGTCTTTTCTTTTCCAGTGTTCACCTTTTTAACAATAGTGTTGGTCTCGAGCATGGTTTTAAACTCCCGCAAAAATCCTTATATTGGTCCTACTCCCATAAGCTTTTCCATTCGTTCTAATCTAAACTAGAGTGGCATGAACATTTGAAGTTCTTTACATTTTTTATGCAGTCCAATATTCTGGTACGGGACAGAACCGCAGGTCAAATTAAAGGTCCCCATAATATTACTGCATTACATGTCCAAAAATTTCTCAAGCTTTGGTAACTGGTGGAGGGTGGGCGTTTTATCTTGTTACTTTCAAAGTTCCGCTCGTCCACGCGGTTGGACGGTGAAGCGGATCTCGCTTCTCATTGACTTGTATGAAAGCCGTTCATCATACCTAACACATGTACACCGCTTAACCGCGCGGCGCACTGCCCAAACATCCGCTTCACCTCCTCCGCCCCAGCTCCCCGCGCGAACGAGCAGTGTCTTGTGAGAATTGCCTTTTGGTGAAAGCTCTAAGGGTAGGCCGCGAAATTCAAATATAATATGTTGATTAAAATATGATTCGCGACCGTATAATAAAGTTTTACCGATAAAATCATCAACACAACCCTCAAAGTTTATTTTACCCCATTGAATGACTTTTTCATGAAATAATCATTCAACGGGTTAAAAAGAACGTAGAGGGCTGTTTTGATGATTTTAATGATTATAATTCTGTAAATACATACGTATTACGGCCGCGAATAATATTTTGTTCAAAGTACAACTTGACACTGACCGGCGAATTGCAAAAAACGTAAGAAAATTTGAATTTCACGGGCTACCCTGGTGGCGCTTCCACTTGAATTTTTTTTTTTTTTATTCTTTAAATTTTAGGGACTTTTATAACGCACAGCGTATGCCAGTCCCATCGTAACCTAATACAAGATACACATCCTACTGATCAATGTCAGGGCCATAAAGTCAATGTTTTTCGTTGCAGCTGCAACATGAAGATCGACTGCCCCGGCGGGACCGACGAGCACGACTGCGACGTCCGCTGCTCCCCGCACGGCTTGTTCGCGTGTCGGCAGCAACTCAGCTGCATCCCGATGCACAGAGTGTGCAATGGACGCCAGGACTGCGTCGATGGCTCTGACGAGACGCCTGATGCTTGTGTCAGAGGTAAATATTAACATTAATATATTTTTGTATTCAGAATCTATGTATGTCTCATGTTTTGGCAATCAATGACCTGGTGAAGATTACAGGCTGAATGCCAAAAGCACAGAACCATTCGCTGTAGCGATACATGGGTGGTGGAGTCCTATTGTCCAGCAAAAAGTGGACGTCTTTTGGCTGTATAATGATGATGAAAAAACGTCCATCCATAACCACTAATATTATGTACTAGCTGACCCGCGCAACTTCGTTTGCGTTACATTTTTGATTAATGGTCCGCTCCTATTGGTATATAGCCTTCCTCGATAAATGGGCTATCCAACACTAAAATAATGTTTCAATTCGAACTAGTAGTCCCTGAGATTAGCGCGTTCAACCGAACAAACGAACTCTTCAGCTTTAAAATAATAAATAAATATTAATAATATTTTAGCATAGATATGAAAACAAATACTTAATTTTAAAACAACAATTTAACTTTTTTTAGACCACCGTTTTAGACCAATATATATTCCAACAATTTTATACGAAATATGAAACCAAATACTTTTACAACACGAAGCCAATGACACCTAATAACCAACATCGATGCAGTTTACCCGGCGAGCGTCTTTCTTTCACGGAAAATCTTAACACCGCTATTCACAAATTGGCGTCAAATGTACAATTGAACACTTTAAATTCATATATCTTTTGATTAAGAGCACAGATTGCTATGAAACAAGAACTAATACCTTCTCTTAGTTACGCACAATACTTGTGTATTGAAACTAACCACATTGGTTTTGTAATTTCCACGTGATACTTAAACAAACAATCATAGCCGAAGACTCACAGACTGCAGACATACAGACTGCAGACATACAGACTGCAGACATACAGACTGCAGACAAACAGACAAAAATTATAAAAATTGTAGAAATGGGTTCTGTTTGTTATCCTTTAACACGCCTACTATTTTTATATTATTATGTATGTATTAATGCGAAATTAACTTTGTCTGTCTGCTTATCTGTCTGGCAGTCTGTTGCCGTGTCACGCCTTACCTGCCGAACGGACTTAGTTAAGGAACATTGTGATGTTGGGTTGGCACTTGTTGGCAGGGGTAGAACGTGACCTTGGTTAAGACATACGACATTTTATCTCATTAGTACCGTAGTTACCGACTCGTTGGTTTAGTGATTGTAAGCGCGACTGCCTAGCATGAGGCCCTGGCTTCGATTCCCTGGTCTGGCAAAGTGTTATTGGGTTTTTCCATCAGGAATTTCTCAGTAGCAACCATGGAGTCTGCATTTGTTCCGGGTTGATGGAAAAGGCTCGCCCCCTATAACATGGGACTTTAGGCTTAACTGGTGGAATGTAGGTACCTGCACCCTTCGGGGATTACAACCGTGATGTGTGATTTATTTCCATGTAGGATATTTTAGATTACTTAGTTTTTTAAGCAAAAGCTAGTTAATAACAAGAACTTCCCTATTTCAGTTAACAGGACCTCCCACCTGTTCCCTGCCGTCCATTCCTACTATAAGGAATGCGAAGACGGCTACCTCTGCAGCAACGGGCAGTGCATCGAGTGGAAGCAGCTCTGTGACAAGAAGACCGACTGCGCTGATGGCACAGACGAGAATGGACTCTGTGGTATGTGGATAATGGTGTTGTCTGTTTGGTAGTTGTGAAATGTTGCGTTTTTTTTTCATGAGGAAGTATAGCTGTTCTGTTTGATGAGATCAGGAATACAGTGTTGCTACCCCGTTCGTATCTTGGTTGCAAGCTCAACTGCTGAACTTGGGGTCCTGAGTTCGATCCCCAGGTCTTACAAAGTGTTACAGGGTTTTTCCACTTAAAAAAAATAGCCAGTCTTGGTTTGTGTCCGGCTGATGGTAATAGGGTCGCACCTTACCAACGAAAATGGTCTGATTTAGGTCTACTACATTACTATGCCTGCGTGTACCCATTATCATTTACTTCTTCTTTGTTGGGATCGGCTTCCAGACTATCAGGATGCAGCTGAATACCAGTGGTTAACATGAAGCGACTGTCTATCAGTCCTCCACAGGCCACAGCAGGGTGACGAGTATTTTTTTTATTGTTTGTATCTCCTATGCGTGGCCCAAAAATAATTTCTCCTCATCTCCTCAGACACTGCCTGCTCCAACAGCACATGCTCGTTCCTGTGCCAGCCCACTCCTCTGGGAGGGCGCTGTCTCTGTCCCTTCGGCTTCCGTCTGTCTGCAGACCAGACCACGTGTGAGGACATCGACGAATGCCAGCAGGAGGTCTGCTCGCAAGGATGCATCAACGTCCGCGGGTCTTTCTTGTGTTCCTGTCATCATGGATATGCGCTCCGGTAAGGAATTTATTTTGTCATTTATATATGTACTTAAACAGTAGACAACATAGAATCCTAATTTGAATAAATGACTTTTGATTTTATAAGGCTGGCTTTTATCTTGGCCAGAGGCTAAGTATCGCCATACAACGTGGCAACGCCGCCAGTCACCTGGGCACAGTACCAGTTGACAGCGTTGAGGAGTTTTTTGATGCCATTTTTTTATTTATTGTTACTTTAGTTTTTTTGTTATGAATGTAAATAGTTTGTTTCCTTTCAGTAAATAAAATTTATTTCCCTTTATTATTCTTCGCCATCAGGTCAGACCGTCGCTCGTGCAAGGCGACGCGCGGAAACATGTCTGTTCTGTACGTGTCCGGCAACACGGTCCGGTCCATCTCGGCCGACGGGTACGGCGCCGTCGAGTACACGGACACGGACGAACCGGCGATCACTGACATGGACTATAACGTCAGGTTAGTAAGCAATGAGGTGTTTAAAGAGTGCTAGTCCGGGGATGAGCTGAAGAAAACAGTAACTCGCGAACACCTACCAAGCAAGCCCTCACTTCGGTCGACCTCTGCACAAGACCCTACGGACTTTTCTCTCATCATCTACTTAAAAGCTTTTCCCAATGATGTTGGGGTCGGCTTCCAGTCTAACTGGATGCAGCTGAATACTAAACTCAAACTCAAAGCATTTATTTCAATTAGACCATTACAGGCACTTTTGAATGTCAAAATACACATAAACTAAGCTACAGTCCCAGTCACAGGGCATAATAACTTGTGAAAGTAATGTAGTTTCTCTATGGAGAAGAATGGGCAAGAAACTCCATGGACACTCTTTTAAATCATTATGTTGTTACAAAGTCTTGGTTACATCATTCATGTCAAGATTAAACATATATGTATACTATTCTTTGATACTGATTTTTTTGTACCAGTTACTAACATTTTAATCACCTCATACTGCAACGTTAACTATGAAGAAGTGTGCCAGCTGCAATATTCACTTAGGTAGATGAAAATGAGTCAGACAGCATTTAAAAATTGGCCGCTTTCACTCATTTTATGGGCAATTCACTCCAAAAAACTCAAGTTTTCTAAAAATTACTTCATGAAAAAACTAAAAAGATCTACTGGACAAGGGATCGAAAGACAGTTTCACCGTATCTCTAATGGATTCGGGACTCCGTGCTGGCCCAGACAAAAATGTTATGTTATGTGTTCCTATTAATCTTGGCTTATTCTCCAGGCAAAAGAAGCTGTACGTGACATCAGCAGAAGCTGGCAAGCTGGTAGAAGTGAACAGCACACAGAACGTCATCGTAGTCACCAACATTGGAAGGCCGACACGGGTACCTCTTATTGTGAACTTTATTAATAAGTTATAAGGTTGACTAATCGATGACCGGAAGAAGACGGCGGTGCCAGAGTGAACGCTGAAGGCAGGTTGTGATATGGTAAGAACACTGCCGGCACTAGTCGACATAATATATAGTAGACCCCAGTGCCCCGCCGCCCTCGCAACAGCGGTGTGGTTTTAGTCAGTACGAGTCTTTTAAGACCTGTTAAGGATTTCAACATCGAGTAAAAACAAATATAAGAACACTAAGAACGTGGGATTTTAGTGGGTAAGTTGAGGATCGTAGATGGAATGACCGGATGACCAGTTCAGTCTTGGTTGCAAGCGCAGCTGATGCACGTCCTGAGAACGGCTCCCAGGTCAAGCAAGTTTATGCAAAGGGTTTCCTTCTGTGATGTTTTTGATGATGTTACTGCACGTATAAATTACTAATTAGGTCTGACTGAGATCATATTGATCGTGTTGTTGTGAACGCCAGCGCTAATGATGTACTGTCCAGGTGGCAGTAGACTGGGTGACGGCTAACGTGTACTTCGTGGACACGACTCCACTGCACAGTCGCGTGCGAGTGTGCCACGTCAGCAGCAAGCGCTGCGCCAGCCTGCAGAAGCTGCCCTCTGATGCTAAGGTACGTTGCTAATGGAATTTCCAAATCTTTGGAGATATTGGGAGCTTTTTTGGGGAAAGACTTATAATGGACCTAAATTCAGTTATTTTTGGAGCGTGTAAGAAGTACAAAAACGGCAACGACAGTGTAGCCTACGATGTTTCTAGAAAAAATCTTTTTTCAATACACTTCCTCGAAAACTGGCTCTTATCGCACTACGATTAGGTTCAAAATGCTATGGATTTCACCCTCGTGGTTTTCTTCTTATATTCCCGCACTATAGTGCGGAAATAAAAGTTCCACAGTGAGGCGGCTCGCCCCCACACGCATTTTTATTTTTTTCAATTCCATTGAATCAATTTGGACTTGAACAAATTTTGACTAAAAACTAAAACCAAAAAACTAAAAGTCTATTGAAAAACGTCGTTTGATACACGTGGGCATTTGTTACTGCAGTTCTCGGCTCCATAACACCCTCGCCTGCGGCTCGTTTGTGTATTTCGCCTCGGCCGCAATAACAAACTTTCCCCACTTATATCAAAATGTACTATATCTCAATGACCATGACAGCCGCCGGTGCCTTGGTCACAAAAGCGAATGCCTAGCCGTTGGAGTTGCAATCTTATAACTAGTTATCTTCATGATAAGCCCCTAATCACCGCCTCCATCGCATTGTTGCCATGGCGGACAAATGGATGAAATTGGCACAGGAATGTGGAGTTGGCACAAGCAAAGAGAGGCCTATATCCATCAGAAGGTGAAGTCGGGTTGTGGATGATAATGAAGATCTTATTGTAAAGTACTAGTCCTCCAATCCCCAGATAACAGCCCTCATAGTAGACCCAAGTTCAGGACGTATGTTCTACTGCGTGACCCGGGAGCTTGAGTCAGTGGTCTGGTCAGCAACCCTGGCCGGGAGACATGTGACCGATCTGACGACTGTCCGCAACTGCACCGGACTAGCCGTGGACCCGTTCAAGAAGAAGCTGTATGTGGCGGAGACGGGACCTGCGCATATCATCAGGATGGACTATGAAGGGGAGAGATAGTGAGTTGATGAACTCACACCTTTTTCGCATTAACACTTTCGCGTTCAAATAATTCACTTTTACTTGTATGCACACGTCATTATAGCTACTATAGCGACGAGTCTGGAGGCGGATTGTGGGCACACGAACGAATTATTGTTCAACCCATATCCTGGGTGCTTACAAGTGTTAAAGAAGGCTGAAATTACATCCGTCTGCTACTATCCTTAGGCACTCGTTTTGCTTCGTCAATAGATGTACAATTGTTTACCATTGAGTTTGTACATAAAAATTCTATTTGTTGCGGTGTACGCGGTTGGCGCGGCTAGGAAGTATGCTTTCTGGCCGCGCCACCGATTTTGTTAAATATCTTCCGAATCTTTATAGTACTTTTTTTTTCTTATGAACAATAGTGAACATATTACGTACATTTATTGTTATTAACCTCGATTCAAAATGCGACTGTGGCGCGGCCAGAAAGTACCACGCCTTTCAACGGGTAATACGCGCGTCGGTTCAGGGCAGGAACATGTGTGGTGATAACAATTAAGGTCTGCTAACATTTTAAAGTTACCAAGGAAAGTCACCGTACATCATAGTTATGTTTCTGTATTAGACACTGTGCTGCACCAACCTAGTGTTGACACACATAGGAGGTTGATCCTCAGCTGGCGGAACGGAATCGCACTTCTCCATGCTCCTATCCTTTTCTGTCGCTTAGAATCGTAATTTGCCAGAGCGAAACAGAGCATGTTGCCGATCGCATATAGCATTGACATTCAACCCTGGTATAGTGTGCCTAGTGGGTACAGTCAGTGCCTATAATGTCTTGACCCCTCCCTTTTTCTATTCTTCTTTGTAAGAGGGTCAAGTAATGTGGGTACTACCCCAAGAATTTGTTTTATATATCATTTTATTTATAATTTCCAGCAAAAAGATCCTAGCAGACCACCCCCAATTACAAGCCCCCCACGGCCTCGCTATCTTCGAAGACCACATCTACTATTTGGTAGCGAACTCGTTCCGCCTCAGCCGCTGCTTACTCTTCGGCCCCAAGTACTGCGAGACCTACATCTTCAGAGTATTCGACGCCAACACTTTCGTTATACGCCACGAGAGCGTCCAAAGAGATGACTTGTTGAACGAGTGCGAGGGAGTGACTTGTGCCAATGTTTGTGCATTGGACGAAGATGGACCTAAATGTTTGTGCAATGATGGCGAGTTGGCGAAGAATGGGGAGTGTCCGACGTTCGATAAGAATGATGTGAGTAGAAACCTACGTACGTTAGAAAGAAATAACGAAACCCTTCTGTACTAGGCGCCAGATGAACGTGCAATAAAGTTCATTGCCTTTTAATTTTTTCTGCGTAGGTACGCGGATAATAAATTATGAAACGTTTTTCATTACAAAAAAAGGAAAGGGTAGATGTCGATTCGGGCAGCTTTATGTCACTATTATTGTTTTCGGAATAAAGTATGTCAATAAATGTATGTGGGTCAATGACCGTTATTGCACGTTTATCTGGTGTCGACTAGGGTGACTCGTCTGTCTGTCTGTTTCTGTCACAGCCAATTGTTCCAATTTTGGTGGCCCTAAGAAGACGCTCATGCAAGAATATAGTAAAAATATTTCTCTCCTAAAACTTTTAAGTTCTTAACCAGATTTTAGGCCGAAACCTTGACATGACATCTCCTTTTAAAGTTGAATATTAGTCTCAAATACCTATCTATAAGAAGTCCTTTTTGCAAGCACGACTGCTGAGCCTTCTCCCCTGGTGATCTCGGTTCGATACCCCGGTTATAGCAACCTAAAGTTTGAAGTGGCTTGGAGTTTTGACTTATGTATGATCTGTTGATGGCAATAGACACGCTCGTCATCATGTAGCAAGTTAGGTATACATAACGGGTGACATGTCAGTCTGCTATATACCTCTGAGTAACCCTTCTGTAAATACAAGTATGATGATATTCAAAATTACCCGATACTTCAAACTTAAGGGGAAGCGCCAAGGTAGGCCGTGAAATTCACATTTTCATAGGTTTTTTTTGCATTTTGTAGGTCAGTTTCAGGCTGTATTTGAAACAAAATATGATTCGCGAAATATGAACACGTAAGGTATTTAGCTACAGAATTATAATCATTCAAATCACCAATTCCACCCCCCCCACTCCCAACCCCCCACCCCTAAATTAGTTTAATCCCATTCAATGACTGTTGCATGAAAAAGTCATTCAATGGGATTAAATGAACTTAGAGATGATTCTAGTGATTATAGCTCTTTGTAAAGCCACATTTGTTACGGTCGCAAATCACATTTTAATCTACAAATAATCCGACAGTGACTTGGAAATTGGCAAAAACCCTTACTTTGGCGCTTTCACACCAAAGGCCCACCAAAACGGCTACAATCAGAGCGGAGGGGAGATGTGCCGAAATCAATCAGTCACATTCGTTGAAATTCAAATCGTGTCTCACGTCTCTTCTGTATACGTCTTCACACCGTTTCGCTCGCCACATCTTTCTTCGTCTTTATCGTGTGGTGAGTGACTAACCTAGTGTCAGAGTTTTTACGCCGCCCATGGGCCTCTGACTAGGCTTTACATGCCGTCGAGAAAAATTTCTCTCAGGCATGCTCACGATGTTTTCCTTCACCGAGGCAAGTGATAATTATACAATACGCACATGAATCCGAAAAATCAGAGGTGCGTGTCTTGGAAGTGCGCTCGTCACTGCTTTGGTGGAAACTGGCACTTATTCCTCCCCATCACGTTGGCAGCTGCCACTGTTCAACGGCTGGTCGTACGAGGAGCTGGCGAGCGCGCACACGGTCTCGTTCACGGTGATCACCGCAGTGCTGGTGCTAGTCGCCATCTACCTGTGTGTGTTCGTGTATTACCACTTTGTTTACGTGCCCAAGAAGAACAGGACTGCCGCTTACACCGAGTGAGTATAATTTTGCAATTGTTTTTAGAACTATCGTCATCGTTGACTGCCTTTATTCAGACGCAGCCTGTTATGTCGACTGATGCACTTACCTTGGATGAGCCATTCCCGGCAGTATTACGTAAGTACTAAGGTACTTATTGTGTTTTTACCCGACTGCGGTGAAGCCCAATTATTGGTTGTGTTTGACCTGTATGTATGTACATATGACCGTTTCCTTGTTCCTAAACGGATGAACGGATTTGGATAAATTATACGTCGTTAGATTTGTCTTCAGGGGGGGCCCCATTCCATAATAGTAATAAACCAAATTGGCTGCCTTTTTAGTTTTTTCAATTACTTTTTTTTCCATTAGAAATCGAATTCCCTATTTATTGACCAGGCTCGCTATTATATTTCTCTTTCTAACCCGCTGAAGCCGATAAGTTTATTCGCTCCACTTCTCACAATTACCTACATAATATTTTTTTTTTCAGAGTCCGTTTCCAGAACACCTCGTTAGACAATTCGCCCTTTCCTGCAAATCCTTCAATTCAGATGAACACATCAAGGCAAGTTCCTCTCATTTTTGTCTGATAACGATCCACTGAAATCATGAGGAATTTGTCCAGCTATGGGATGACGCAGACTAACAGTAACGATACCCGTCCCTGAAAGTCTCCCATGAACTCTTTATCTCCCAACCGGATCTATACTTATATATTATACAACATTAGTTTTAGTATATGCGAAACCCGAAACACGTGTCTAGTATTTTTATGTAACGAATCTATGTACAAAATTTCAAAACTGTATCATGAAAAATCACAAAGTTATAAGCTTGTTATGTTACCTGGTTGTCCGTACAAATACATGCTCACCACGCGGCGCCCCGGTGTGCGCCCGCGCCTAATGCGTGTTGTGCGCGTATGATATATAATGGTATGATCCTTAATCGTTTACCAAGCAACCCCTAATCATAATCAACTAAGTATATCATTATGTCAATTTTACCACTGTTATTAATTTTATAATTTTTTCTTTTATGTTTATAAATTTTTCAATGTTACCAATTTTATTCAATGAACTTTAATTTTATGTCGATCTTTTTTAATAATTTATCAATCCACTAAG
This sequence comes from Standfussiana lucernea, assembly GCA_964057025.1. Lineage (NCBI taxonomy): Eukaryota > Metazoa > Arthropoda > Insecta > Lepidoptera > Noctuidae > Standfussiana > Standfussiana lucernea. The sequence goes on along the minus strand of OZ059798.1, from coordinate 13,216,617 downwards.
AAAATTGTTTGTATTTAATGTTATTTTATGTATTTTACCTGTTTTTCTCTATATTATGTGATGTTAATTTAATTTGATTTAATTTATTGGCGCTTATTACCCAGTAAGTTAGCTTATCTTTGTAATTTATTATTTTGTGCATGTGGTGTTTACGTATAAGTAATTGTTACGCTGTTATTTAATTTTATGAATGTGCTATGTCTCTGTATTCTGTGTGACAATTGTTGGTGAACCTAATTCAATAAATAAATAAATGATTGCGGATAGGTACTAAGTGTCGCTCGGTGTCCAACTCGTAACCTTTTTTAAATATTTTTGGGACAAAATAAAGCATGATATAAATTTTTTTGGAATCGATTCAGTTACTTATTATGAACAAATTATATTCTGGTTTCGCATATACTAAAAATAATGTTGTGTACTAGCTGACCCGCGCAGCTTCGTCTGCGTTACATTTTTGATTAATGCTCCGCTCCTATTGGTCGCAGGCGCAGCGTGATGTTATATAGCCTTCTTCGATAAATGGGCTATCCAACACTAAAATAATGTTTCAATCCGAACCAGTAGTTCCTGAGATTAGCGCGTTCAACCAAACAAACAAACAAAGTCTTCAGCTTTATAATGTTAGTATAGATAAATAAATAATAATAATTGTTTCATTAATAAATACGAATACTTCATTTTCATTCAAACCAATCATTCATATTTAAAGCTAAGAAAATTGCAACGCTGTCATTTTTCACGTAAGGGTGTTTTTTACATTGATAATCGTGACGAATGTTGAATTATTTTGTATGAAAAATTAAAGAAAAAATTATAAGTGAAAAATAATTCATATGCCAGTTGATTCTTTGATATGGTCTCATTCATACACTGGAGTTATGGGGATACCTATAAAAAAAAACACCTTTTCTATAACATCACGCTATGAACAAAAGGAACGGAGCATCAATTAAAAATAACCTAAAGCTCTCTCTCTCTCTCTCTCTTTTAATGTGACGCAGACGAAGTTGCGCAGGTCAGCTATGATAGTAATTAATAGTTTTTGTTTTTTTTTTTCAGTAACATGTCGCACGAGTTTGTGAACCCGCTTCAATACGTGAGGAACATGTGGTATAGCTCGTTCCGGAAGCACACGCGACCTAACGTAAGTTGAAAAACCTTGGTCATAAACCCACTTAAACTTTAATGAAAGAAAAGCCAGAGGAATTAATTTTATATTAAATTCAGTATGTACCGCTACCACCATAAATAGTTTGAATATTAAATCTTAACTGTCGTTATTTATGAAATGGCTAAACATATATTATTGCAAATAGGCGTCGTGTAATCTCGGGCTCTTTCCCAGACTGTATACCTAAACGTGGGTTACTTGGGAATTCAAACTGCACACTCACCCTAACCTTTTGACAGCCACGGTCGGCTATAGCCGACAGATGAAAACTACTTGAAAAATGTCGCTTTCTTGTCAGCTGTAGCTGACGGTGGCATGTTGGGCACTTTTTCATTTGTCGGCTATAGCCGACCGTGGCGGTCAAAAGGTTAAGGGGGAATTAACAGCCAGGGTTGCCCGCGAAGTTTTAATTTTCTTTGTTTTTTTTTCAATTTGCAGGGCAGTGTCAGGCTGTACTTATGTTAAACAAAATATGATTTGCGACCGTAACACGTATTTAGTTATTCAAATCATCACTACATCCCTCGTAAGTTCATTTAATTCCATTCAATGACCTATTTGCGAAAAAACGTAAGAAAATTTGAATATCGCGGCCTACCTACGGCTTTGATATATGCGAGGGTCATTACATAACCTCTATAGGTACTTATTCGTTTGCAGATTTACCACTATCGTGAAACCTCTGGCAGCATCCTGAACTATGTTCAGTTGTAGTGTAGGCGTTATGAACACTAGTCGGTGTTTTTATTGTTGAAGAAACTGCTGACACAGTGTAACTGCTGACTAGTGCTGACTGTCTCGGTAACCTAGTGGTCGCAAGCGCGACAGCTGAGCATGAGGTCCTGGGTTCAATTCCCAGGTCAGGCATTGTAATAGGGTTTTTTCATCAGGAACTTCTCAGTAGCAGCTTGTGCACGGTTGATGGCAATGGGCGCGCCCCCTATTGTGTACCTGTACTATTAGGAACACCTCTGCCTAAACCATGGGGAATTATAGGCGTGATGTCATGTTAAAATTCTTTTGACTTCGCCGTAATCAACCACTTGGTCAGGCAGGAAAGTTTGAATATTGTTTTTTTTTTTTTCAGAACTCTGGAGGGTTACCATTCACCATGCCAGTGTCACCGCCGCAGCAAGACTTGTCCGACACAGAATCAGATTTAGATGATAAAGAAAATAAAAGAATTATAAAGTAGAAGTAACAACTATTTATAATAATTAAAAGCATCATAGCCTAGAATTTCCCAACTGTCTCTACCAGTAATTTGCATGGAGAAGCTGGCTATCTGACCTCCATTACCGTTACTGGAAAACGTTTCATAAAATAAGGCTATTTAATTTTTCTATTTCAATAGTACCTACATTATTTACGAACTTTAAATAGATAAATGAGGAAAGAATTTCAGAGCGTCAAAAAAGAGAGCTCTTCTTACCGTTGCTTCAATTTGACTATGCATACTCAGATGGAAGACAGTCGAATCCTGACTAATCCTCTTCTCCATCTGCTTCCCCACATCTGCGAGCATGATTAGTTTTCCGGTACAGATGCTAATGTTTCTTGGCAAGCTTTAATAACTTGAGAATATGTTTTATTGCCTTTAATCAAGAACCGGTTGGCTGCAGCGATACATGCTTTAACGCTGAGATCTAGAGATCCATCGGAATTTAGTACGCCAGCAGATTTAAGAATCTTAATTTTAATCTCATTATCGATCAAGCCGCCCTTCGTGGCAGCTGTCACAAACTTCTGGGCTTGCTGCAGCAATTCATAGACATCTCTAATCAAGAGTTTAAACTTCTGTATCGGCGTGGCAAATAGTATAGAGGCGTCTATACTGAGAAGTACTGCCAATTTCTTCAGTTCGTCGGCAATATGGCTGTCATCGTCTGGGATTAAACTTGGGAAGATGGTGTGTTGCATTATAAGTGGCAGTTGAGTTACCCCAACTAATGCCTTACTCTTAATTCCACCTTTAATCTTGTGATTGATAATCATAGCAGCAGTTGCCTCCGGGAAGGCACGAGCAATTCTCGAAAGTGTGAGAGAGCTCGTTCCGAGTCGTGGCTGATTGTTTCTTCTCTTCTCCGTCACTATGCCATAAGAAGCAGCTTTCCTTCTAATTATACAATTCATCATTTTGTCACATTTTCGGAGAATCTTCTGTATGTCGTTCCCTCTCTCCAAGAATATTGCTATAAAGAATAGGAGGTCGGTAGGCGCATCATTATTTTCGTAAAACTTTAAGGGAACTCCATTAGGGGTGGTATAATTCTGTGGGATATCATCTGCTTTTTTCGGATTGGCTTTAGCGCGAGCCAGGAATTCTTTGATGATCTTCTTAGGGTCAAACCGGCAGTATGCCTCTCTGTGCACCACAGGCGTCATCATTTGGGAGAAATTATCAAGCGTGTCAGCTGTTTCTATCCCTTCCAAGTACTGCAAAGAGCTTTGAAACATCAGCTGGGCTTAAGGCTGCAGCTCTTGCTTGTTTACTCGTAATATGATGTTGACTAGCCACCTTAGTATTTCAACAACAAACCATACACACAACGCAAATCTTCTTGAATCTTCTTTTGAATTAATATTACCTCGTCTTTGTGCCTTATTTATAAAATGCGTTAAATATTTTTTTGAAATTATAAATATCAACTTGATAGTGATTGAAATTATTCTAATTTTAAAATTGGAATTCGGAATTTTGGTTTCGTTTTATTTCTTTTTAAGGCTTGAAATAAGAAAGTCTATGGGTATTGTTATTAATTATGATTGTTTTTACCTGAATTTGATATTATTAATGATTTAATTATGATTAAGCATAATTAATGGTATTTAAGATTTTACTGAAGTTATTTTTTTATTTTTGTATCATTGAAGTGTACAAGTCAAATAAAATAAGTGTTAAACATGGAATTGGTTGTATTATTTTCATTTAGAGAATTTTGTATAAGTAAGTTCCTGAGTATTTTACATACCTACATAAATAAACTCACGCCTTTTTTCCCATGGGGGTAAGCAGATACCACAGAACGCCACCTGCTACAATCTTTACATACTCGTACTATTGTCATGATCTCCAAATATGAATAAGATTTGTTTTGATTTAATAATATTAAAAATAAACAAAATTGATAGTTTCTGATATGATCAAAAAGTTCATAAAAACTCTTTAGTCAAATCTTTGACTAGTGACTTGATGTAAAAAAAACGAGGTCGGACAGTTCCCGCCAGAAAAAAAAGATCATGGTTTCTTCTTGCTTTGGAGGAGAGGAAGAAGACGTGTTTTGTAGGGAAATAATATTTGTTAATAACATATTGGATACCTAGCATTTAATCTTGCTGTTAATTAAAATACCAAGTTCTGTATTCTGGACGTATGTGTACAAATTTGTAAATACAGTTGTTGGTAGGTACTGGAAAATACGTATTCATTTCTCTACTTTTACCTCGTCCACGTTCATACACACGCCGCACAATGGTTCGAAATCGACGCTCCGTGGACATTGAAATCAAAATTTCTTTAGGCGAGAAATAAAAATCGGAACGGCTTTATTTCAGTATTATTTATAATATTTGGTAATATGACAGCTATAGACAGCACCATTTCCGAAAAAAAAAAAATTGTATGAAGAAAAACACAGAAGTCGTTTTTTCTCACAACTTAATAAAACTTAAAGCCTGCGGCTCACATGGGGTATTGTCCCACATGAGGAGATTCCGAAATGCTAGAAAACGCACACCCATGCGCGCCGCTTCACTCACAGCAGTGTTGATTTTCGAGAAATTCAGTTAGAGATTTTTACGTTGATTTAGGTGTGATCTTGAAAAACATACAAAGTAATTGACTTTAGTGTGCTAATTTTATTAAAAATAATGAGAAATAATGGAAAATACAATATAAAAAACTAAAAAACACTCAAGCCAGAGAGGAAGCTAGTAAAGCAGCTTTGAAAAATCGCAAACAGACAAAACAGCGAAAATTTCGAGAAGAAATGGGACTCCTAGTGCATATCGTAAAACAAGGTTAGTTGATTTATTTATTTTGTATAATATCAAAGGGTTTTTTAGTTAGTGTAATATTATAAAACTTATCAAATAATGTTCTCATATCAATATTTTTATATAAAGGTGCTGGAACCACGAATGATGGCAACACGGCTAGAAATTTTTTCCAGTGTCCTGAGAAGACTGCAAATATCACTGGATTGAGTCAGGAGCTCATCCAAAAATTCGCAACTATTCTCCGTGTTGTATCATCAGGACAGTCTATTAATATTGATTTGTTTGCCAATTACCTTGACGAAACTGCGCAGCTGTATGTGGAACTCTATGGCTGGTATTTCATGCCTTCCAGTATCCACAAACTTCTGCTGCATGGAGCCGAAATGATAAAACATTTCAACATTTTGCCTATAGGAAAACTATCAGAAGAGGCATCTGAGGCCCGAAACAAAGATTTTAGAAAACTCAGGGAACATCATACGCGGAAATTTTGTCGCAGAGCGACAAACCAAGACATCTTTAATGGTTTCATAGTATCATCCGACCCATATTTGTCAAGCATTCGACCTAACCTGACAATTATGAGTAGAATTGATTTAACTGAAGAAATGAAGTCTCTTCTTTTAATTGACCCGGATACCATGGATAAGGAAAACATTGAATTTGTTGAGGCGCCAAGTATGATGGATTTTGAATTCTTTGATGGCGATGACGAAACTCAGTAGAAGACTAGATTTAAATCTTTGATGTTTTTGTGTAAATTTTATATATTTCTCAATTGTACAATTGCCTATTCTTAGTATTTTTCTGTATTAGTTATAAGTTTTTGTACTAAAAATATTTTTTTATGTTAATTAAGAAGTCAAACTTTGTATCTACTAGCAACGAATTAAATTATCATAAGAAATATTGCAAAATCCAATTATATTGTAAATGAGTCTCCATTTGAGTGTTTTTTTTTTTTTGTATTTTTATATTGTATATTCCATTATTTCTCATTATAATTACTTAATAAAATTAGCACACCAAAGTCAATTACTTTGTATATTTTCAAAATCACACCTAAATTAACGTAAAAATCTCTAACTGAATTTTTCGAAATTCAACACTCTGCTGTGGCTGTGAGTGAAGCGGCACGCATGGGTGTGCGTGTTATAGCATTTCGGAATCGCCTCATGTGGGACAATTAGAGTTGCCCAACTATCGATAGTTAATATCGATAGTATCGATACTATCGATATCACAAATTAACTAATACTATTGATTGGAAGCGATAGGATCGATACTATTACATTATAATACTATCAATAGTATCGATTTTTTTTAAGTAATACTGTCGATATTATCGATAGTATTGTTGTACTTATTAAATAATTGACACTATCAGTACTATTGATAGTTTGTAAAACTATCGATAGTATTACACCATCGATAGTTTTATACCATCAATACTATCGCCGTTTATAATACTATCGATAGTGTGAGCTAATACTGTCGATAGTATTGCTCCTAAACATATGCTGGTCTTCGATAGCATCGACACTATTTTTGTATATCAATACTATTGCCCTGTATCGTACTATCGATAGTATCGATAGACTATCGATACTATTGATATGACGTCAACTATCGATAGACTATCGATAGGCAACACTAGGGACAAATGACAATACCCCATGTAAGCCGCAGGCTTTAGGTTTTATTAAGTTGTGAGAAAAAACGACATCTGTGTTTTTCTTCATACAAAAAAATATTATTTTTTTTTTTTTTTCGGAGATGGTGCTGTCTATACCTGTCATATTACCTAATATTATAAATAATACTGAAATAAAGCCGTTCCGATTTTTATTTCTCGCCTAAAGAAATTTTGATTTCAATGTCCACGGAGCGTCGATTTCGAACCACAGTGCGTCGCGCCGGTTGCGAAATTCACAACCGGCGCGACAGACATTTTAACTTGCACTTGCAGATATTTTAACTCGGGCTGACTCGCTTACGGTCTAGCCCGAGATAGATAACTCGAGTCGCCCATCGCTATTGCGAATACGCAACTGACCTTTCTGAATAACCACACCAATAGTCAGTGTATATCCTTAGGGCGTCCTCCCAGCGTTGCCACTCACCAACCTGACCTTGTAAATACCTCCACATGACCAAACTATCTAAGCATACTTTTTAAAAGTTTTGAGTATTTTGTTTTCACAAATTCCTGCAGAATCATCTGGTAAATAAAATTTAATATTACTTTGAAGACTTTCTTCTTCTACACAGTCAGCCTGTAACATTACCACAGCTGGGATATAGGACTCCGCTCAGTGAGAGGGATCAGGCTGAAATCCGCAACATGGGCTTAGTGTGTATTCGATGTTTTGGGCTTAATGTGTATTCGATTTTTGGTTCAATGTATTCAAACAAATGAGTAAGAAAATAAAACAAACATTTTGATTACAAAAAAGAGTTATTAATATCCTAGATAAAATACAGTTAAAAATACTACAATTACTTCCAGAGTTTCTTGATGGACATATTCTTCTCGGAATCCTTTTGCATAACCTTAGCAACGGCCATTTCAAAATCTTCTTGAGTGACGTGGACTCTGCGCTCACGGAGAGCGTACATACCAGCCTCGGTGCACACACCCTTGACCTCAGCACCTGACGCACCGGGCATCAGCTCCGCAATCTTACGTAGATTGATACCTCTGGTTAAGTTCATCTTCCTAGAGTGAATCTTCAAGATGTCAAGACGAGCCTCCTCATTTGGTGGGGGGAACTCAATCTTCCTGTCAATACGTCCAGGTCTTAGCAGGGCAGGGTCTAGAATATCAATCCTGTTAGTCGCCATGATGACTTTGATGTTCTTTGTTGCTTCAAAACCGTCAAGCTGATTCAGCAACTCCAACATAGTCCTCTGTACCTCAGAGTCTCCGCCGCTGCCCGACTCAATACGAGAAGAACCAATCGAATCAATTTCGTCCATGAATATAATAGAGGGAGCATGTTCACGGGCCATGACGAAAAGTTCTCGGACCATGCGACTACCCTCACCAATAAATTTCTGAACCAACTCTGAACCTGAGACGCGGATGAAGGTACACTCGGTATGGTGAGCGACTGCACGGGCGAGAAGGGTCTTACCAGTACCGGGGGGACCGTACAACAACACACCCTTTGGTTGAGCAATACCTAGAGCATCAAACAGCTCGGGATGCTTCACTGGAAGCTCAATAACCTCTTTGATTTCCTTGATCTGCTTGTCTAGACCTCCCACCATCTCGTAAGTAGAATCAGGAACTTTTTCCACCATCATAAGAGACACCAAAGGATCGACCTTGTTCGGAAGAATTTTGTGAAGCGTGTAGCTCTCGTTGCGGAGGGCCACGCGGCAGTTCGCGGTCACATCGTTGATGTCTACGTTCTTGTCCAAGTCTACCACGAATTTACCTTCAGGGTGCACCTTGACTAAGACTTTCTTCTTATCCATAGGTTTGACGACCTCGCCCACATACGAGCCCTGTTCTTGCAAGAGTTGAAGCTCCTCGCGCAACATACGCACTTTAGCGTTGAGCTCATTACGCTGGGCTTGCAAACGACGAAGATTTTGAGATTTCTCGGCGACGACCAACTGCAGCTCTTCGATCTTTGTTATGTAGTACGGCCGGAATCCTTCTCCTTTTCCGGAGTCCACCTCCATTTTAGTGAGAGTCATTTTGCTGATTTAGTTTTAGCACATTCAAGAAAAAACACTATTAGATCTTAACTCAATACAACAATTTCGGCCGCACAATAATTTTCCTAGTCACGGTGACGTGTGACATTCAAATTTTAAAATTCTACTATTGATGTTCCTTAAATATGTTTTAGTGACTTTACATTTTTTGTTCAGTTACTTTCTGATTCTAGATATTTAAAAGTAAATTATTACGTTTCATACACTATTATAGGTAGTTTATTGATTTTTAATTTTTCATCACCTAGTGAAAAAATGGCATCTTGAAATGCTACCCAAAGAGTAAAGTAATATGATGCTACCAACTACCAATTTATTACGTTTGCAACACTGCAAATCTATTGCGTTCAAAATGTATACATTAATGTACGTTCAAAATATTATAATTAATTAGTGGAAAAATGTTGTGGTCCCCGCGAAATTCAAATTATCTTTCTTTTTTCCAATTTGCCGGGCAGTGTCAGGCTGTATGTTGAACAAAATATGATTCGCGACCGCAACACGTATGTATTTATTTACAGAATTTAATTCATTAAAATCATCAATATGACTCTCTAAGTTCATTTAATCCCATTATTGAATTGACTGACTGACAATCGAATTATTCAGATTATAATATGAAATCAATATAAGTACGGCCGTATAGTAAAAAAAGTGTTGAAATTAGTAGTATAACAGTACCTGAAATTAAATGTGTAGTCAATTCGAGTATCTGTTTACATCTTTTGATAAAAAGACTAGTGAAATCTGAAAGAAAACGCAAAGCTGCGAGCCACGAGTAGTTTAGTTCCAATTTTCACCGCGCGCCAAAAGATTCTTGTTTCATTGATAAACAAGTTTGGTACAGTATTTTTCACGAGTCAAATAAATATTAACGACAACCGTGGCACAAGTTGTCAGATTTCTTCTATCACTGATGCTGAAGCTACTGTTGTCATGTCATTGTAACATTGCCGTCAAAATGAATGTTTTAGTTTTGTTCAAATCGCATATAATTAAAATATAATATTAAAGTTACATTATCATCGGCAGATCAAACCGAAAGTAATCATGTGATTGAATTAACAATCTTGTACTAATTTTACAGTTCTCTAGCATATCATGTATACACCTTCCAACATTAACTAAAAAGCAGAAAGTACACCAAACAGATTCAGAACATATTTTCATAAAAATGTGTGTATTAATTACGCTGTGCCTCGCTTTACTCAGTTCAGTATTTTTGAACTTATTGTGGTTTGTAAGAATGGCCGCATTGGCACATTGGAGTTACATTGTTGGCACTGCAGTGTACCCAATAATGTACCCGGATGGAGGCGCCGACGCCAGAGGTTTACTAGTGGGCGGTGGCTTGTTCTGCTTTATAACAGTCGTTACTTTTATGCCCTCGTTTTTATTTCCAAAATTGAGTAGTTTTGCAACTGCGTTGACTATACCACCTCAGATTCATTTGTTGCTAATGTTACATAGAAACGTGGCGCGACGCTTTGAAAACGAAAATGTTCAGAAAACTGTACTAGCTTACACGGTGGTCACTTTAGTTACGACTGCATGGACAATTTTTTCTCTACTGATGTGAGTAGCTAATAAACAACAGGCAGCAACCACTCCGAAAAGAGAATAGATCTTAACTAAATTAGATCTAACGATCTAAAATTATAAAGCGATGTCATGCCTACTGTACCAATGAATATTTACATTGGATTCGATAGACCCTCCTACACGTATTTAAAACAAAGTTAATTATGAAACGAAAGTTCAATAGTCTACCAGTGATTGTTTGCTGCATCTGAATTATCAACATTTTTTACAAAACTTAACCTATGAAAATAAAGCGATTAGTCTCGTGATTTGTTATTCTTATTTCCATTATCAATTACAGTCAATGCGTAAATTCAAGTTCAGATCAAAGCAAGTAAAAGTCTCGTGATAAACGTTTATTTACTTAATAGTTTCACGCTAATGGATCGTAATGATCATGAATGAATGAAATGGACACGTATAATTCTAGTACCGTTAATTATTTTTAGTTACTGTGAATAACACGAACTAGACTAGAAAATAGAATGATCGCTATCGGATAAAGAATGTTGAATGGATCAATAAAGTTCGAGGTGAAATAAACCTAAAATATTTGTATTGTATGCGGTTTATTTCCAGTACATATCCAATCCGAAATTCGCGATAAGGCAGGGCAGTCGCTGTGACGCGATGACGAGCGGTGGTTGTTTCGCACGTGGATATTGAAACGCATTTCAAACTACTGTCCCGTACGGCTGAGAAAGACTTAAAAAAAAAACTATTGACATTGACGTTGACAGGTAACCTGTTTTTGTAATTTTGTCGAAAAAATATTGATTTATTACGTTCAATATTTTCAGCAAATATATATAACTATACGGGACTTATTTTAATAATATGATTGGTTCTCGAGATTATGTGTAATAAAAGTTTTCAGTCGATACAAGCAGTCATTCGGTGTGCAGTGTATTAGTAGACTTTCAGTCACTATTGTTTTTATCGGTAAAAAGGTAATGTTTATGTTATGTTTACGACGTCAATCGTATTTTGAAACACTCAATGGGTCATCTTAGGTCTGAATTACACATTCATTTACAACTATTCCGTATTGCGCTATATTAAAATTTTAGCTATAAAATTAATTGACTTTAAAATAGAGGCAATTTCTTTAGAAATATTTTTCTAATGTAAGGTCGTAGGCAATGTCTTGAAAACGAAAAATGTTGCAACTATATGTCCTTATAAGGAAATGAATGGATAACCTACTTGTTCTATCTTCCTGTTGATTCAAGGTAGCTTAGTAGTGTGACAAGGTTTCCTCTATGTCATGTTAATGATGTGCTAAAACAAACAGAATCACATGATTCCACTGGCACCAAGAACTATTTTTGGACAGATAAATAACATTGACCCTTATTCTTTTAGTTGTTTTTTTTTTCTATCGTAATTCTGTCCTGTTTTTATACTCCTGTTTGAGTTATAGGAAATTGAAGTTAATATTATGTCATAAATTATTTTTTATTGACATTATGATTAATTAATATTTAAGCAAGAGAAAGGAACAAATGATGCCATGATGTCTGATATTGAAGAATGGAAGAAGACGTGTTGTGCTGAGCCCAAGTAGAATGGGACAAGGGCAGGGAGATGATATTATGTTATAAATTAATTTCAATAGTCCAATGTCGTAAAGTATGATCGGAACATTATCACTAATGCTAAATTCTTACAATGTAAGCTATTACTATATATATAGCTTGAATACTTGATGATATTAAGAGAAATAGTTTTTTTATTTTTCTATTTATGCAGTGGAAATATAAACTGGATAACAAACAAAGAATAGTAAAGGCAATATTATATATTCCCAATAATTCATTATAGGGAATCACAAAATAAAGATGAAAAAAAAAATGTCTTTGATACTTTTTTCATGTCTCCAATGTGAACATCAATCATCATTCTCCTGCCCTTATCCCAATTTACTTGGGGTGTCGCAGAATGTCTTCTTCCATACTTCTCCATTAAATTTAGTCATCGTGAGAAATTTATAACTACAGTTAAAACCGTTTACGATGACATCATTTAGAACAACATACCGGTTATATTGATCAAAATCATAGGTAAATTACTTTGTACCTTGAAAACATCACCGGTTGTTACGACCAAATATGAGTGGTCCCTTCGATGTCATTATAACACATTTTGACTGTATAAAGTTTACGTATGAGCTGAAATAAAACAATGTAAAACATTAAATCCGCTTTAATGAAACTCATAATCATGGAAATGAAAAAAAAAATGTTTTAATATTTAGAGCAAGTTAAAATAGTTATATAGAGCAATTTGAAATGTTTAAAACATTTGCCTCATAATGTTATCTTAGTTCTGTATCCATTAAATCCAGTTTTACATACTATCAAAGAAAATTTGCTGGAATAAATCACAATACAGCCCAATCAATTGCCTGAGCATGCTTCAACAACTAGGCGATAGTATACAAGTCATCTTCTTTCATTTTGGCACAAGCGACAAGAAAAAGAAGCTTTGGGGAAAAAGAAAGAAAAAAAACTGCGGCAAAGTTTGTAGCAAAGCCAATATGATTGTCGTTGATGTGAGCGATTGACTGCTGCGGTGCGTGTCGCGGGTTCGATCCCCGCACGGAACAAATACTTGTATGGCCTACAGATAGTTGTTCCGGGTCTGGTTGTTTGTGGATGTGAGTTTAAATGTTTGTAAACGCACCCACGATACAGGAGAAATTCCAAGTGTGGGGCAACGTTTTTTTTTAAAAAAAAAAAAAAAAATCTAGCAACAGTATGTACGGTCATGAGCACCAATATGTAAACACTTAGCAACTTTTTAAAAGTGATTTTCTCCTACTGTTCTGTTTAAAATTTCATGTTGTTACGAACATAACATTTTGGAACTCATATTTTTATGAAAGCTTTTTTTTTGTTTTTTTTTTTTTTATCTCCAAGTTACAATCCTTGTTTCTCACAAAAAGTGCTTTTAAATTTAGAAAAGTGCATACATATTGGTGCTCGTGACTGCACAGTCACAAGAGCAACTATTTAATGGTACATTACTGCCGCGGTCTATAATGACTACTTTGCTGGTCGCGCTGATGATGGCCGACAGCGCAGCGTAGCGCAGCGTAGCGCAGCTCCAGGCCGACACAGCGCGGTCAGCGTGCAGCACTTGATGGACGAGCTGAGATAAAAGCCGAGGCCGTAGGTCGAGGCCTTTACAGCGAGGACAGCAAGGGCTGCAATGATGGCCAAGCTGGAAGGCCTAGAGCGTAGCTAGGCCAGCTCGAGGCAATCATAGCGTGACCAGCGAAGCAGTCATAGTGGGCCAAGGCTTGTATAGTGCTTTACTCAAAAATGCAAGTACCTACCTAATCTAAATAAAACCAGCAAGTAATTTAAATAATATATATATTAATTAACTAGAAATGTAATTAAAATGACAATTATGAAAAGTACAGTTACTAAAATTCAACACCGACTTTCTGTTACCGAGTTTCGCGGTATTAAATTTTCAACCACTAATTTTCTTTAATTTCTGGCGGTGTTAAACACATTGAATCGGAAGAATTTTCGCTTTGAGAGCTCATTTTTAGCAAAAAAGACACTAAATAAAAAAAAATCGCTAAACCGCGCTTTTGTTACTTCTTTGTTTTTTTTTATCAATGGTATTTGGAAATATACAGCCAAATATGGAATAAAAACTTTTTGTACCTATCTCTATAAATACAAACAGCTGTGTTTTAAATAAAATCTTTTTGCATTTGATGCATGCATTTTTAAAACGTTGAAACGTCAAAATAGCGGCCGGCAATGTTTTGCCGGCCTGTTAGAGCGACCAGCAAAACTTTGCCGGCCGCTCCTTGAAACAGAACGGCAAGGTCGACTTTGCTCAAACAAGGTTGTCAAAATAATGACCACATTACATGCATTTTTGAGTAAAGTGCTTTTCTCCTACTGTATTGATTGTAATTTTATGTTGTTATGAACATTATATTATGGAAGCCATATTATTATCAAATAATCAAACATGCAATCGATATTCCATGAAAATCCTCTTTTGAATTTTGCTTGGGACGGCTCCAAGGTCTGTTGGGAGAAATTCTGTTGCTCTTAATGAGCAGGAAAATCATTTACAGGATATCATATTATATCCGCCTGCGATCATAAATGAATCTTATCAGCACTACTTATAGTTTTATATAGCATAGCAACAGCCTCCTCTTATCTGAAATCACGTTACCCAATGTCAATCTTGAAGTTGATGACGTATTTTACGTAAATGCTTCGTCAAAATCGGTCTAGTTTAAGAAAACACAGTGATTCATTGTGACTTCGACAGTTTACTACGAACATATACACATGAACACACACATACACATTACATCATCATTATATCATCATCATCATTTTTTTTTATTATCATCATTTTGTTTGTTTATGTATCGTACTTAATGAATGTACTAAAAGATAGTGATGATAACATGCGATTATGAATATTAATGTCTGCCTCATTGGTCTAGAGGCAAGTGCAACTGTTGAGAATGAGGTCCTGGGTTTGATTGCCAGGTCGAGCAGTGTGTTATTGGGTTTCTCCGTCAGGAATTTCTCAATAGTAGCCACAGCGTTTAAAAACAGTCGCAGCGTTTAATATCTCCCAATTTATAAAAATACTGTGATGCGCTGCGTTGCCGCTCCGGCATCGTATGGCATCTCTAACTGGACTTGCCATGGATTGCCTTGCATCTCTTGTAAATTGTATGCAATAAATATAATGTTTTTACGCTTCTTCTTCGTCGTGTCGTTCTAATAAGCTTCGACCAAAACTCTACACCTCGAGGGCGTTGGTGGTAGTTTGTACCCACCAACGCCATCTTCTACGAGGTGTGGCTGGCCAGGGCTCCGCATAGTGGATATTTTGGCCTCGACTCATTGGGAATAAGGCAGACGTCGCCAGCCCAGTCCCACTTAGCGGCTTTTTGAGCAACGTCAGTAATTTGTATTTTGGAGCGCAGTGTGGTGTTGCGTATAATATGGTCGGTTAACTTGACGCCTCGAATACTGCGTTCCATTGCCCGTTGGCAAACCTTGTGTTTGGACTTTTAAAGTTTTGTAGAGGATGGATAGCGGCCAACTGGACTAAAACAACGACCAGTGGTTCGCATTAGCCCTGGATCAAAGGAAGTGGGAGTTGCCTTTGCCCCGCTGTGTGATAAGATGACGCAGCTCGCAGGCTAACAATGACCAGATAAAAATCAAAGGTCATGTATTCAAAATAGGCGGAAAGTCGACACTTTTGGAACGTCAATTATCCAAGACAGTCCCCCGAAACGCCCTTCGCTAGTAACCCTAAAATCAAGAAGCTTACCAATAACCTCGACCAAGAGTGTACTGAATTTAAAACAGTTACAGTCGCTTCTTTCAAAATCATTGACCCGTCGCCGGTTACCATAATAATAATGGTACTGTTGTCCCATATATCTATCGATCCACAAATTATGTGCAATTTTTGGATGGCGCCCATGTCCA
Source organism: Standfussiana lucernea (assembly GCA_964057025.1). Classification (NCBI taxonomy): domain Eukaryota; kingdom Metazoa; phylum Arthropoda; class Insecta; order Lepidoptera; family Noctuidae; genus Standfussiana; species Standfussiana lucernea. The sequence goes on along the minus strand of OZ059798.1, from coordinate 13,200,636 downwards.
TTGCTTACGGAAGAAACTTGATTTGGATCCTTCCATCAGGGCATTTTTTCACAGAACACACTCACATGAGCAGGAATAGAGGGTACCGGCCGTCAATCGTGACAAAACCAGTATAAGTTGGCTTCTTAATCTATTGAAACTCCGTACTAGGCTAGGTTAGCTCAAGATCAAAGTGTTACCATCGAAGTGCGGTCGGACTGAACTTATTAGTATGACTTAAAATTGGTTATTCATACTTTGTATAGAGCAGTGGTTGCCCGGGGTAATGGCCACCCACGACTTACGAGGTTGTCGGTTCGATCGAAAATAAAAGAAGAAGAATCGAAGCCAGGTGTAATTTAATTCATCACCACTGCTCTCAAAACGGTGAAGAAATACGTCGTGAGGAAACCGCCATGTCCTAGAACCACAAATTCCAAAATATGTGATATCTACCGTCCCGCACTGGCCCAGCCCAATGGAGAACGATCAATGGATCAATGGATCGGTCAATGGATCTTCGTTTTATTGTCAAAATACCACTTTGTTTTGTCCAGTGCGAGACGAATAAATACTTTTTCTTTCTTTCTTTCTTTCAACGAGGCATGTGTCAGGAGTAGGAACATTAAAGGCCGATTGTGTATGCTACGTTGCATTATAATTTTTTTTTAACACAATTTTTTTTTTTCAGCATGGGCAACACAAGTAAAAAGTTGGCGGCAAAATGCACGCTCCTTACGAAAGACGAGCAAAAACACGTGGCGGTCACGTTCCGAGCGGCCAGCAAGAATTCTGACAAGATACGAGAGGAAGACCTCATCGTGAGTGGCAAATTAGACGCAGTGTTGCTAGAAGTGTGTTCATTTTCCTTTATTATTTTTGGTTTAGTACCCGTTTGGTTGGTGATTAGACAGATAGTGTTGCCATTGCAATGGCAATGGTTTCTACCCCAAAAAAATACCGAAACGTTAACCCATACTCGGAAGAGAGTTAACAGGACTAATAAAGTTCAACCCAAATTTAACAGTAAGTACGTGGAGCAATCTTCCAAAAGTTTTTAAAACTTACATTCACTTATAAATTATGTTTCGAAATGTACCTGAAAGTGGTCTCTTTACTTTTTTTTAAGGGGATTTCTCAAAATGATTTCATCTCATCACCAACCAAACCTCTCATTACATACAAGAAGTCTGTGAGTAAAAAGTTTTCACACAAACATCAATACCTACGCAGTATTACAATCGTAGTGTATTTAATCAGATCATCAATGAACTCATACGGTCCAAACAAAAATCAAATAAACTAAAGATCGGTGTGAAAAACGTACGTCAGCTTACTAAAGAGAACTATGAGTCTTTCGTCGATATAATGCTGGTTGTAATGGCGCGTAGCTTTAATCAGAACTACCGCCGCCATCTTGTTTTTTCGATACAAGTTCCACAGACAATTTCACAAATGTTTACCAACAACGCCCTCTTTAAAATATCATACAAGCGCCGAAAGAACCACTATAACTGGTGGTGGTAAGCGGGATAATATTTTGTTTTTGTCCAATAATATTTAACTATTGGATGATTAACGTCTCCTGCCGAAACTTTTCAAGCATAATTAGACTCTTCGTCCTTATTATTTTCTATAATGAGACAAATGCTTGCACTGAGTCGACAGGTCCACTCAAGTTTGTCAGGTAATTTCCTCAAAAGACCACCTCGGAAACTAATCTGCGTGGTCCTCATATGATTTCACCAAGATTATATGCTTGGACTTTAAAAGAGACTGTGACCTCTGAGTGTGTTCTCAGAGTAGTCGGAAAGGAAACACCGACCCCATGTCCTTTTAAAAGATAATTTATTTTTGACGTGGAAGAGTTTATTTTACAACCGATTTACAAAATAACTTTTATTTATCTCATGTTGAAAAAAATATCTTTGATTCTTTATAGCCCTAGTATGAGTCCATTGATCGTAAGTAAATCAATATTTCGTGTAAAAGTAACTTGTATGTAGTAAAAATTTAAGTATAAGTTATAGTTTCGTCCCATTTTGTTTTAATTATAATGAAAATGTTTTTAATTTCGTTTACTTGTCCCATTTTAGTAGCTTTTTGGATTTTTATGTATGGTGGCGGTATAATTTTGTTACTAGCAATTTTTACGTCATTTTATTTTAGATTTTTTTATAATTAATTTGGAAAACGGGCCTTGCCTGTTTGAAACTTTTTTTCGAGCACTTGATTATATTTTTTTAAGCGTATCTATTTTATTTACTAGGCTGTAGTAGATTTTTCCCATTATGATTTCTGGATTCAAAAGGTAAACGTTTTAATTTTTTAAGTTTGTTTTTAAAATGTTCTTATCTTTTGGCACTTTTTTGTCACTATTAATTTGTCTGCTTGTTTAGCACATAGCACAGTGTTTGATTTTCGTCTCTTTTATTTAATTTTTTTGTGTCATGAAACCTTACCTCTTGTCGTATTTAATTACTTCGGTCTAATAGAAATATAATGAACCATTTAAGACTTAGGTACTTTAAAAGAGTGTCAACTAGCCTATTGATACGGCTAAGCGTTTTTTTTTAAAGAAAAATTTGGCCCTGCTACCTGCAGAACCGAGCCTTAAAACCATTTTTGCTATTTTTAGGCCGACGAGACATCTTAAACAAAATAATTATATCCTCGAAACTTAGTGGGAAGTCTGGCCGCAACTAAGTCTGGTGGTTTATCAAGATTCACTACTGATTTCTATCAGGATATGTCATTCACATGACTATTAACTAAACTGTTGTGTGTTTATTGGTAGTAATATTAGATATCTTCACATAATGCGTTTTTGAACACTGTTAACGGTTACTTAGTGCGAGCAGTACATCTTTTCGTCTCATCGTCTCTTCGTTCATCTACAGCTCCCTTATTCGCAAACGCTTCGATTCGGAAAGTCGTATGTCTGTCGTATGTCTTAAAAAAAAAGATAGGCATACGACTTCTCGAATTGAAGCGTTTGTGAATAATAATAATAATTTATTTATTTTTCATTTCAAGACACAAGATCAGTGTAGCTCTGGTTGGTGTGGCCTGGCTGGAATACGGGGGCTGAACGGCATTTAAGAGCTGTCACCCTGTCAGTGACAATATGCCATAGCAATTATTTATTTATTTATTTTATTACAAGCTGTAACCGGCATGCGTTGTAATGCACTTTTCCCTACTACCTAGCTATTTTCTCACCTTTTAAACCTTCCTTGGACTTCTACAAATATTTCAAAACCAAAATTAGGTAAATCGGTTTCGCCGTTCTCGAGTTTTTTTGAGACTAACAAATGTCAGGAAATTTTAATATAATATAAAGATAAAGATTTATGTAGGTACACACAAGAGAGAACTTAAACATCATAGCAATAGCAATTATGAGACTGACAGCTCTGGAACGCATTTTAAGTGTGCTGATCTCGTTCAATGGCATTGGTGAAACAGCTCTTGAATGCCGTTTAGATTTGCTGCTAAGTTCTCTTAAAAAAAAATTGTGAACCTCAGAATCTGGGCCTAAAACGTGGTTTCATATATACCCCAAAATGTGAAGGATGATATGGCTAGAAAGGAGATGACTGCTGAGATGACAAGTAATAGGTATGGAAGAAGAAGACATGCTGCGCCGACCACAAATAAACTGGGATAAGTGCAGACGAATGATAATGATGATACATACTCCAATATCATCCACAACACGGAAATACTTTACACCTACTCCACATTTTCAATTACCCAATAATCACGAGCGTACGGTCGCGCAGTCTAATTCCGTTGGTAAACCATTACTCCATAGTGAACGAGCTGGCGACCTGTCAAAAACTGTAATGATTGATTGTGCTACTGTTTACCGTTTGGTGACCGTGCTTAAGCGGTTGAGCTCACGTCTTTGTAACTGTGTAGGTAGAGAATTATTAAGTGTTTGGTTATTTTAGACAATAGTTAGGTACCTAATTTGGAGCTATAGGTATTTCAACTAGGCCAATTGCAATCCACTGATGGATATGAGCCTCTACTAGTTACGCCAAAAAGTCCTTCGCATTTTATTTGCCCCATGGACTCAATTGTCTATGGGACCAATAAAATGCGAAGGTAGGCGAGGGCTAGCCAATCCGAGCCGTAGGCGAGGGCTACAAGAAAGCAGAGGCTGTAATTATCAAAGCGCACGTATGTCATACGACGTTTTATAACATATTTGCGAGGAAATAAATAAAACTCGGACTTTCTTAAACGAATAAATCTTTAATCACTTGTTAAAGCAGTTAGAAAAAATTGAACAAGTTGTAAAATTGATTATTACTTGTTCACAAATAAGCAAAGCGCTTTTTTTTTAAGGCAAAGGCACAAATCCAACCAGTAGTACTAATAAAGTAAAATATTTTTGTTACAGATAAATGGTTGTAATTTATTGTCAAAATTAATTAAATTAAAGAATTAAATGTTTATTTATTATATTTTATCATTTACCCAAAGTTGATTTTATTCATAAAATGTTGACCACTTTTCTGACATAAAAACTCTAAGATATAAAAAAGTACCGTTCGTTTTAGACGGAGCATCTTGATAAACCGTGCGTTTGACGACCCGAATGGCGCAGCGGTAGTGAGGCTGCCTTACGTTCATAGGGTTCCGGGTTCGAATCCCGGTAGAAGCAAGTGTTTGTGTGATAAGCATGGACATTTGTTACAGAGTCATGGATGTTTATATGTATAATAAGTATGTATTTACAAACAAAAAGTATCTATGTAGTATATCAACTATCTGGTGACCACGACACAAGCCTCGTTGCATAGTGTGGCACTAGATGGCGCTGTGTGTAACGTCCAGCGATATTTATTTATTTTATTTATTTATTATTTTACCTTATTAAAAAGAAACTCGTGCGTTTTACATTACAATAACGCACAAGTACGTAATGACATACAATACGATACTGAAATTGGTGAAATAAGAGACCCTATACGAGCAAATGTGTTATAAAATCTATTTACCGGATGCACCAACAATATATACCGCACTATAATTCGTATCAATGCAATGTTGCGATCCCAGCCCACTAGCAGGTGGCTAGTCTCGTCAATTTATCAGCCAATCTTACAAACAAACGTCTCGATTTATGGCTGAATTTGTGCGAAACAATTATTTAACTGTTTACATAATTTAAGGATTATTTGGCGTCGAACTGATGTACAGATATTTGTACTTACATTTCTGATACTGAAACGTGAATGCCTCGTTGGTTTAGTACTTGCAAGCGCGACTGCTGAACATAAGGTACTAGCTTCGATTCCCGGGTCGGGCAAAGTGTTATTGGGTTTTTCCGCGAGGAATGTCTTAGTAGCAGCCACGGAGTCTGGATTTGTGCTTGGTTGATGGCAATAGGCTCGCCCCCCTTACATGGTATGATGAGACTTTAACATAACGGCGCAATGTAGGTTAACTAATAGGTACGCACACCTCTGCCTAGCCCTACAGGGATTACAGGCGCGATTAGGGAATGCAATCTCGTACGAGATTTCCGCCTAGCGAGATCTCGCGAGACTCAAAACCCAATCTCGCGAGATCTCGCAAATTACGGGATCTCGCGAGATTGAGAGAATCGCAATTAAAACATATGCTAATGCTTGTTTTAAGAACTAGTAATTGACATGATATGTAATTAAATAGAAACTGCGTTGCTTAGTTATAAAAATATTGTAAGTTTTATTTTAAAAATCAGTACTTATTATTTTGTCTCTAACTCTAATAACATTTGTTTATGTCTATAATTATTATACCTACTGTAGCTAATCAGTTCAAATTCTTACAATGTTGGTAACAAAACAATAATTATCTATATTTAGTCCTTTGTAAATTATTACTTTAGTTTCAATAAATTAAGAGTACCTAATAGGAACATTACTTATGGTAAATAAATACAACAAAACAAAAACTTAACTTCACAAGTTGTTAAATAAATGTTGTGAGATCGTATTAATCAAATAAAAAAAGTTTAAAGTAGAAGTCAGATGAAGTTATCAAGGTACGGAAAGGCAAGTTAGTTTGTCTGAAAATGGCTTCTCAAAAAACACACCATGTCGAGAGTATCATCTGACAGACGACTTCTGATTTTGCATGCCAAATACCCTGCTGCTGAAAAAGCTCGTTCTGCCTCAACACGTGGGAACCACAGTTGAGAGGCAGTTATGTACGAAGTTTAAAAGTTCCCCTCTTACTCCACCAGCTTCGTACAAACTCATTTCTTTTTTTATTAAAATGTCTAAAGTATTTGTTGTAGAATTTGTTGAGCGAGCAGTGGGCTGTTTCAGTGCTTTCAGCGATTTTTGCAGCTTTTCATGAAGTGTGATATTTTTTTCTGCGGAGACGGCAGAAAGAGGCATTGTAGTGTCTTCAATATCGAAGCCTTCATCGTCCTCTTGTGCAACCGGTGCAACAACATCGACATCCTGCGTCTGTGCCTTGTCGATCTCGTTATCTCGCGAGATCTCGTACGAAATTTGACGAGATACAATCTCGTAAAATATAGCCGGGATCTCGCGAGATCGGGATCTCGGCGAGACGAGATTGCATTCCCTAGGCGTGATGTTATCAAAGAAAACTTCTTTTCATCGAAGGAAGGAAGAAGAAGGTTTTATCCTAGCTAAACATGCTTGTGCCTCAATTTGTATTTAACACCCTGGTATACCATGTTTTACGCAAATAAATATTCTATTCAAAAAAATGTTTAATATTCTTGCATAAGTGATACTTTTAATCTATCGAATCTAGTCTCATGAGCAGAAGATAAAAATCATAATAAAAGTTATCAAGAAATGAGATGATAATAAGTACTAACTCTGTTATCAAACTTGTGCAATTTGTGTGAGTCACTCAATTGAGGAAAACCGGATGTTATATTTTGGTAATAGTGCTTATATAAACGAGTTTCTGCGCAGTCCAGAGGGTGGTTATTAAATGTACGTGCTTAAACTGCGATAAGCGCTACCGATGAGCATAACGTCTTTGTTCCAAATTCCAGGTTGGGCAGTGTCATTGCTCCGTTTCCCATCAAGAATTTCACACGTAGTCTGGATCTCCATACGACGATATCCACGTACCCAGCTGATGGCAATAGGCTCGCCCTCTATTGTATAGGACTGGCACATAGCTGGCGAAATGTGGATGTATTAAACATATCTGCTTAACCCTTCGTTGATGACAGGCGTGATAGTATGTTAGGCTAAACTCGTGGTTTAACCTACTTTACAAACGCTTACAAAGTGTATGCAAGTCTCTCATTTCAGAACATTTAGCATTTCGCATTATAGTAGGAAATGTAAAATATTTTGTAATATTTACACTAACACTCCGCGTTTTGATTTATTACGCGTTTCAAGTTTACATTACATTTTATCGATATTTTGAAGGAGAAGTCACGAGTTGACTGCTGTTTAAGTATTGACAACATAAACGTTAGGCAGAGCTCGCCGTCCCTCCGTCTTAGGACGACAGGCCGTGTCGACGGCGCGTTCGTGTTCCACGCGCGCCTCAAAGAGATGTCAGCATAGGGAAGGGGCCCGCAAGGGCCGATGCCTGCCGGGTGCTGCGGGTTGTTCGAAAGAGATACCGCGGCCCCGGAACACAAAGGGCGATGAAGGAACATGGGTGGGTTTTAGTCAGTAAAAGTCTGACACTCCCTCCCGCTCAGCCCAGAGCGGGAGAAGTCATTTGATGATTTCCCATCCGGAAAAAAAAAGGCAGAGGTGTATCCATTAGTACACCCACATTTCGCCAGTTATGTTGAATTCCCATGTAATAGGGGGCGAGCCTATTGCTATCAATCGGGTACGAATCCAGACTGCGTGGCTGCTACTGAGAAATTCCTGATTAAAAAAAAACACTTTGCCCGACCTGGGAATCAAACCCATCACCTTATAATCGGCATGTCGCGATTGCGGCAACTATACCAACGAGGCAGCAGAGGCAAAGCGAATAAAGTAAATAAAAATAACAAGCTAAGTAGCATATAACCTCTAATCAACGCAAAGTGTAACCAATTGATTTAGTTTTTGGTCCTATGCGGCGAGATTAATCCACCAGAATCAATCTCAAATGCCAAAACCAAGTGTGAACAATGAGGGCTATTGTTTTTGAGCTCACCAGATGGCGCCACTGTCGAGTAAGGTCCTGTCATTAATTCTATTTTATACTTTAAAGTACTCGTACCAATAACTTTATAAAAAGTTTATTTAATTACGTTTAACAATATAGTTTAAACTTAAGGTACATATTTACAATGTTGTCCCTAAAATTAGCGAGCATGAAACATTTAATAATCATTCTTCCTTCAAGTACTAACAAATTAGAACTCCTAACTTGCTACCTACAATCTTCAAGTCATAATTAATCAGGAATGGCTCAATCTTGACCACACTCGTCAAAAACCACGTGATAAAAAAGCGCGCAACGCGGGAACACTCTATGACATCTGACATTTCTGAAGACCTTAGTCTACACGAACGCCTCTAGCGGCGAATTCATGCGCGATAGCCCCCATTTAACGAGTACCTAATCCGATTTGAAATAGAATTGTAGTTAAGACAGAGTTTCAAGTGGTCAGATAACTTTTATCTGACGACTGAACTCCTGCATAGGAAATTGTCAAACTGTCATATTTACTCATGAGATGACGAGTAATAGAGAAGTATGGAAGAAAAAGACATGCTGCGCCGACCCCAAATAAACTGGAATAAAGGCAGGAGAGTGATGATGTCATATTTACTCATCATATAAAATTCACTACAGAAAAATCAGCCCTAAGTAGAAAGAGAATGGTTAGTCGAAACGCGTTTAATACTCGTACAAATTAATATTAAGAACAATTTTAAGCTCACACTCATTTGAGATTACATAAACGAAGTGAGTCGGCAGTTAGTAATTCATCACACCATATCAATAAGGAAGGCATAAACTTACTCGCAGCCAAAAGCTTGCTGCATTCGAAATACTACGTAAACAAAGAGTTGTAAATAGCCTAATGGCTAATTCGGACTGCCGAGTACCGGTGAAATAGCAGCATATTTGGCTGAATTTAGAGAGTAAAATTATAAAATGAAGTACTAATTGGGTTGTGGAGATCAAATAGGCAGTCGCTCCATGTAAATTCCCGCCTCCGGTTAGACTGGAAGCCGACCCTCAACATAGTTGGGAAAAGGCTAGATTAATGATTATACGGATCTTCATTATATAATGAAGATCCGTATAATCATTAATCTAGCCTAGTTTAGAACAAATGGGGCATGCCTGAGTCCATTGGCAATAGTCAGGTCGTTGGAACCTTTCTCGTTTGTAACGGAGATAAATAAAGAAAATACATCTAGATGCGCGTAACGAAAAAAAGCAAGCAAAAATCACATGGAAAAATATGCGTCACATCCACGCAAAACGACCACCGATTAGCATAATGCTGGAACTCGCCATTCCGAAACTTCATGGTTACCCTCTCAATCAAGAAAACAACCTCCTCACAAAGCAGGCATAACTATATTTTTACTGTAAACATTCAGAAAGTGTGCACAAGCGTGTTCTACTAAGTTTATAGTTCTCGCCGTTAATCCGTAACGTTCAGAAATGATTTATACCTCACTAAACTGGTGTTTACGTGTAAACTGTTAGAAATAGAAAATGTAGTGTTCGTGTTGAATGGTTTGTGAAATGCTTGGACCTGGTCTGGTTTATTTGTTTGCTGTCTGATTGGTGAACTCGGTAATGGACTTGCGTAAAACATACATTACAATATGGTGGTGTTCGATCTCCATCTTGCAATGTAACTGTCTGGCTAAGCGTAGTTTACGGTCTCAATTTGCCGTACGTGTGACTTTTTTTACACTAAATAGACTTGTATTTGGCCGCAACTCGCCCTGATATATCTTAATTTATAGTTTAAGACATTTTAGGCAGGAGAGATGCAGGAGGAGCTCGTGGCTAAATGATAACAGACGCTCAGGTCGATAATCAGGCTAAGCCGCGCTTGCATAGGTTGGTCCATGCATGGGTGACCATTACATACCGAGTTTCTTCCGTGCCTCGGAAAGCACGTTAAACCGTTGGCCCCGGCTGTCAATTGCAGATGTTTGACAGTCGCTAAGTAGTCAGTAGCCTGAAACTCTGACAACCAGTCTTACCAAGGGGTATCCTATTGCCCAGTATGAACTGGGTTATACGTATAGACAGTCGCTCCATGAAATACTGGAATTCAGTTGCATTCGGTTAGACTGGAAGCCGAGCCCAACACAGTTGGGAAAAGGCTCGGCACATGATGATGAAGACAAATCAGGTAGGTTTTTGTTGGCATTAGACTTTTTCTGTCTCGCTTTTATTTATTTAGGTTCCTGAGGATTTTAAAGAAAACTCCCAATCCATTGGCTGTTGCTTCATATGTGTTTGATTTTTTTTCTCGTCGACAAAGAACGCTTTGGGTTTGTGAGTGTGTTACTTGAATGCCTTAATGTAACAGGCGTGATTGCGAATGATGACATTCAAAACCGATCGATTTCTGTTTAGTCAAAGTTGCTATTCCTGCTTGGAAACTAGATAAGCTGCCTGAATAACTCGTTGCAGTCCAGTGGTCGCAAGCGCCATTGCTGAGCATGACGTCCTGGGTTCGATTCCCGGGTCGGGCAAAGGGTTATTGGGTTTTTCCACCAGCTATTTTTAAGTAGCAGCCACAGATACGTGGATGTGTGTCTGGTTGTCAATAGGCTCGCCCCCTATTTTAAACATTGAAAAAAACATAACCACCAAAATCTAGGTGTACTTTTAGGTCCACCTTTGCCTAACCCTTTGGGGAATACAGGCGTGATGATCTATGTTATGTGAAACTAGATTATGTATAGTCTTGAATTTTAGCGTAAATTGCGTAAAACTCTCGCTTTTTTCTCATAAGGGTAGGCAGAAACAACAGAACGCCACAAAAAAAAAACACAATCAAACATTTCAATGTGTGATCAGTGATTATGTGATTTGTCCTTGGTAGTTGGTAACTATATTTACAACTCAACTTTTTATGCGCAAAGAACAAGCTTTCAAGTAATTAGGTCGTGTAAACTTTGGTGCGCGGTTGTGAGTAAACAATCCTTTGTTTCTATTCTGTAAATCGTTTTAAGTAAACTGTCTCGCGCTACCATTAGGCAAATTAACTGTAACTACAACTACATCTTACCCGAACTTTGCAAAAATAACACAGCACTAGCTAGGCAATGGAGCGTTTCGCTTTCGAATCCAGCGGGGTAATTTCGTAAACACACAATTTCAATGTCCTTAAAGGGCGTCCATTAACCTTTTGAACGCTAGGGCATAATCGCACGCGTGTGCCCTCCACGCCAAGCCACAATTTCACCGTATACAAAAAGAAATACCTACAAAATGAATACGGATTCCAAAACTTTATCAATAAACAATATTATTAAAGGTACAAGACTAAGGTATGCAAATGAAAACACACAAAAGTAATGATTTAATTGTTTATTTCGTGTTATAGTGCATCGCATTTTTGTCACATATTTGTGTCGTTGGCGTACAGGGCACGCGCTTGCTTGTCAAATATAGCTATGCTAATGCTAGCTAGATCGCAAATTGGATCTCAGGCTCCGGAAGGCCCGAAACCAACATGGACTAAGTAAGGGGTAGACAAAAACACAGAGCAGTTCAAAATAAAGATGTTTAATTAAGGCATACGACAGATTGAGACCTGGATTCTTGGTCTAGCTAGACAGTTATACTTCGAGATGGAGATCAAATGCCGCCTCTTTGAGCTGAACTGGCCTATGTAGGTTTTTCAAAATTGCATTAATCAGTCATTTCAGCGATCTCCAGCTTCATCTTCCTAGGTCTATCCTACTTTAGGTGGGGTCGGCTCTCCTAATTTTCTGGTGCCAGGACAATCTGTCCTGGGTTGTTGGTTCGGGTGGTTCTTTCTCCAATAGGAGCTTCATGCTAGTCCACCACGTAGTTGGAGGTGTTTCATTTCACAAATATCATAATTAAATTAGTGTGTTATGCTAAGCAATTGAGGTGCTGAACTGTTAAGGACGCATATGAAGTCCGTTAGGATTTCCACTGCAAGTAAGGTCTCTATTAGGTTCTGTCGCTTTATTTGGTCCTACGATCCAATATTTTATTTTGGTCCTTTGTTTTGATTTAATCAAAAACATCCAAATAACTCCATAATAAGGTAATACAAAATACAAATCCATAGCAGAGCTTCCCCACACTAGTTAGACGTACATTAATACTAAATGTTGACCTTAACAGCCTTACTGTTTCTAGTGCTAGTTGTTTTGACGTCACCCGTCTGTTTGTTTGTCCTATGTAATTTATCGGCAACTGTCTGGGGGCGCGGCACTTGTTCGCTTCAATTTGTGATATTGATTCCTAGGGTACGGAGTTACTTTGTAGGTTTTCTTTCTTGTTTGGTAAAGTGATGGATTGTGTTCATGTTTTACTTGCAGAAAATTAGTTTATGGTAAGGTTGTATGTAGGTCAGGTTTTTTTAAAATGTGGTGCTATTCTATGTTTTCTGTGTTGAGCAAATTCAATACACAGGTGACTGGTAACTCTCACTGATCAATTTGGTCATTCATAACATCATGCCTGTTTTTCCCCAAGGGTTAGACAGGTCAATAGTGGGTACTCCCACACTCTGCCAGTTATGTCCCATGTTATGGGGGACAGGGCATACAAAGTATAAACGGACCCTTCACGAAGCCGGCAACCAAGCATTCTGCCCATCAAACTAACTCTACGCAAAAATTATTACTGGGAAACGACTTTATTTTTGGGGTGAAATATCACGTTTTACGGTAGAATTCGTAATGCACTCAAAACATCGTGCTGATGGATGATTTGCAGATGAGGGTTGTGGAGGTGTGGAGGTATTTCAAGTAAAGTAAATACCATTAAAACTTGTTAAAAAAAATCCTTTGCAAAAGTTCGAACTTCGGCCCCAACTAGAAGGGTCCCAAGTCTAGTCTAGAACAAAAAAATATCGCTATGATGGGGAGAACAAGTACCTTTCGGATTCGTTAAGGGAATTTTTACACCCTTTATAATCAGGGTTGCCACTGAGAAATTTCTTATTGAAAATGCTAAAAACACTTAACCCAGAAATGTCATTCGTCGAAACGAATTTTAATTTTTAATCAGAATGACTGCAATCTATTAACAAATCGGACTGATGCAATTATCTGGAAAACAAGAAAGTCATTCATTCATCATTATTATTAATAGCACTATTTTTCTGGCATTAATCGAGAGCGTCACAGCTTTTACCAACAACAAAAAGTGTTTCTCCAGAATCTAGATAAAATCAATCGTTTATTTAGTAAGTAGATTTTAAACAATACACGGGTTGATAGATGACAACATCCACACTGATCGATCTTCAGGGTTAAGCAGCGCAGCTAGTAGGTACAGCATAATCGTCTTGCTAGATCTACCACAACAACACAAATGAGATTTTATTGCGACAATAGTCTCCTACTGCCTAAGAGAAAGAGGAAGTCGGAAAGTCGCGCCGGTGACTGTCAAGTTGTGTGGTAACAGGTCGTCGTGGTGTGGACATGTGATGCGGAGGAATGAGGAAACTGTCGTGAGGAAGGTTCTGAGTATGAATTTGGATGGGTATAAGAGTAGATGGAGACCAAAGAAACGATGGATGGACTGTGTGAAGTCTGATATGGCTAGAAAGGAGGTGTCTGATGAGATGACAAGTAATAGAGCAGTATGGAAGAAGACACGCTGCGCCGACCCCAAATAAATTGGGATAATGGCAGGAGAATGATGGTAATGTGTCTCCTACTGCGTCTATTTAGTAATTACATTAACAGAGATTGATTAGTCTTAAATTAAAAGTCGGCATTCGATCTCTATCTTTTAGCTATCAGCTAATATGGTCTAGGTTAAATTAGGTCTCTACTTGATTTGGTACTGAGTTCTATAGAAGACGTCTCTTCATCAGTGTTTTGAGAAATGATATTATGTCTAAAAGAGATAGAAATAGCATCTACTTTGCATTTCGCTTATAAATGTAGCTAAAGGCATCTTCTCATGCTGAGTACAAACGAGAATTGATCATATAGACACAAATACAGAACAACTCGTCCATAATAACCAAGTGGCTAGCAGAGATGTTATTACGTGCGCCCACATTTCGGCAATTATGTTGTCCGGACAGTACTCAAGTCCAGACTCTTGGCTGTATTTGAGAATTCCCTAATGAACTCTACTAAGATCGCTTCGAACTGGGTATTTAAGTTCAAAACCAGGACCCTATCTACACCTTCAAATTTTAAGGCTACGTTGCCACCAGAAATGTGCGACGATGTGCGGCGGGGAATGTACGTAAAACTGACGGGTCTCGGTATGTTACGGATTGTCACCCACCCACAGACCGACTTCGGCAAGCGTTGCCTAACCCTGAACATCGAGCCGTGTGTCTGTTATTATCTAGCCACGAACCTCTCTCACTCCATATGTCTTCCCAAATTATTCGCTCAGTGTAGCGAACCTCACTAATCGCCTAAACACGCCGGGATTGGTGCTCCCGTACCAAGATGTTGCGATAAATCCGGATAGGCAGACACTGATCGAATACCCGCCACCGATGAACGTCATCCGTGTTTATATGTTCGACAGTATGGAGGAATCCGGTAGGTGTTTGTGGAGCTGTGAAGTTGGCGGGTTGGGTAGCGGAGCGGCTAATAGTGCTCCTTCGATGCAATGACAGACCGCACTAATACGACTGTTTTTTTCTTACACTTTTGTTTATAGAAACATCGCCAACTGTTACCGGTTTCATATGAAAACGGTAACCGAATAGCGAATTATGCGCATGCGAAAATTTCGTTCCGACAGTATCAAATACTTTTCATACCGTACATTAAATTTCCAGATTCGGTTATCTAAATCGAAATCGCATAATACTCTGTTTTACACAACAGTTCAATTAGCCAAATACAATTGTGATTACGTTGACGATCGCTGTCACGATACAGCCACTTGTTTCGTGGCCCTAAATCTAAACAATGGTCAATATAACCATAGACTGTGCTTGAAGAAAACCATGCACCGACCATAAATATCGGATACCGACCTTAAATATTGTGAGAAAAATATAATGAGAATCTATGGACGCCCTGATTGATCGGTTTATTTTCGCTAACAGGTCTGGGATTTTTGGACATAATGTACTGGCTTCTATTTTTGGTGCCGAAAGGGGAGATGTAGAGCCCATCTATTAATATTAATTTGATGTACTTTACGTTAGCTTAGTAGCAAAACCGTAGGAAAGTTGTCCTGTATGCGGCTTGCTTCTGAGGAGCCCGTGGCTGAATAATAACAGCCGCACGGGTCGATCTTCAAGGTTAAGCCGCGCTTGCAAGGTCGGTCTGTGGATGGGTGACCATCATTAAATACCGAGTTTCCTCCGTGCCTCGGAAAGCATGTTAAGCCATTGGTCCCGGTTGTCATTTGTAAATCTTTGACAGTCGTTACAAGTAGTCAGTGACCTGAAAGTCTGACAACCAGTCTTACCAAGGGGCACCGTATTACTCAGTACTAACTGGGTTGTGGAGGTCAGATAGGCAGTCGCTCCATGTAAAATACTAGTGTTCAGCTGCATCCGGTAAGACTGGAAGCCGACCCCAATAAATTTGGGAAAAGGCTAGGCAGATGATGATGATGCGGCTTGCTTGTAAATTATCATGAGGGCAGCCGTTTTTCGTCAACAGCTGGAAATAGTCCTTCAGCGCAGGGTTTCGAGCGCTTAGTGCATTTTCAAGTCATATCCTTCAATTCTGCCAGATCTTCTCTATATAACTAACAGTGCTGAACTACTGAAGTTTTTAATCTTGTGTGATTTTGGGCTTGCATTCTAACGCTAGGTTCACATGGCATTGTGCTGCGCGTTTTTTTGTGGTATTTGATTTTAACGGATAAACAGCAGGATGTTCACACGATACATTTCCATTCGTATAAAAGGCGAGATCGTGATAATATATGCGCTACTGCAAATCGAATACGTTAATAGTTCATTCGGTTTGCTTGACAAGTCCGTTGAGTATTCGATAAACGTATAAAGCTGTGTACGTTTTTTTGCAGCACAAACAACGTGTGAACAGTTCTATACCTAATGTATGTGCCACAATTTATTCGGTAAGATGCATCCTTCAAAAATCGTGCGGTGTAAATGTCGTGTGAACGGGGCCTAAGTTGTCACGCAGTGAGTCCAGAAAACGGACGTCGTCGCAGGGGAGAGGGGGGCATAGAAAACGCTGGCGTGAAGACCTAGAGGCGTTTCTGAGAGATTGGCCGGAGAAAACAACACGGAGAGAAGAGTTAGAGGCTATGGGATGGCTATGCATCAGTGGGACAAATAAGGCTAAAACAAAAAATATTTATCACATCGTTCTTTTGGGGCATGTATGCCTTCAGAGTCGACGCATCATGAGCCCGTTATAAAATCATCAACGAATTTTTATTAAAACTATTAAATTATATTTGTCTTGCATGTCTTAATAAAAAGCACATCAAATGTTACATGAAAGCAAGCTTGACCTGCCGATAATATTTTATGATTGCGTTAAAAATGAATGCGTCTTCTTTATCATAGTTCGATGCGTGCTACTGGAGCAACACATTATAATGCATGCAGGTCATTGCTTGACATGGGTCTTGAAACGATGGCTGTAATAGTCGTGACCACGATATCTCATCACCCCTAGCCTAGCCTTTTCCCAACTAAGTTGAGGTCGATTTGCAGTCTAACCAGATGCAGCTGAATACTACTAGTATTTAACATGGCCAAATAGTACATAGGTTCCCAACGGGGGTGTTACCGGCCCCTAGTGGGCGCTGGTGGTTTTCATGGTGGCGGTAGCGGGTCCAAATGTAAATGGAGGCGTTATGATATACCTTTATTTTCATGAGAAAACATTTTAACTAGCCATCTTAAATGTTTATCTTTATAACTATTTTGTAAAAGCGGGCGTTGGATTTTTTCTTTTTTTTTTTTGTAGTCCATAAAACGTTGGGAACCAATGTACTAGTATTTTATCTGGCCTACACAACCCAGTTATTGGATATATCCTTTGTAAACCTGCATGGAGACCTATAGCTGCAAGCCTAGCTTCACGTGATCGACTGACCCACGCTGGTATTTCTTACCCGCCAATCCCATGGTATCTATATTAGTTTTTAGCAGGAAATATAACTGGTCCTTGTCCTAACATGGTCCTTTAGGACACCCATAGAAAAAGAGAAGATTTCCCTTTTCTCTGCCTACAAAACAGATTTCGTATAAAAACTTTTTTGCAAAAAAAAACCGACTTCCAAAAAAAACACTAAAAAAGAGGGAAATAACTTTACTTTCGGAAGTCGGTGACTATTGTTTGTTTCATTGACTTTTTTGCCACCGACTTCCGAAAGTAAAGTTATTTCCCTCTTTTTTAGTGTTTTTTTTGGAAGTCGGTTTTTTTTTGCAAAAAAGTTTTTATTTTACCCTTTTTAGTTATCGCATCACACACAAATCCTTGTCAAGTATCAATTTTGCAATTTCTTTTACTTGGATGACAGATTGTTTCCAGCTATTTTGATTTCAAAACCAAACTACTGAACCGATTTCGATGAAATTTCTATGGGACCAATCGGAAAGTAGATCCATTCAGATAAAAGAAGAATTTTTCAAATCGGTTCATAAAGGACGAAGATATGAGGTAACAAACACAAAAATTTCCAGCTATTTTGATTTCAAAACCAAACTGCTGAACCGATTTTGATGAAATTTCTATGGGACCAATCGGGAAGTAGATCCATTCAGATAAAACAAGAATTTTTCAAATCGGTTCATAAATGACGGAGATATGAGGTAACAAACACAAAAAAAAAAAAAAAAAACATACAACCGAATTGAGAACCTCCTCCTTTTTTAGAAGTCGGTTAAAAATACATTATTATTTATGCTACGAAAATGAATGCTCGAGTACATTTCAATCTCGCGTCAGCAGTAAAACGTTATTTTGTTTCTACACTGAAATAGCTTTCGGTAATTAGAAGTTTCGGTATGCGAGATCACGAGGAAAATGTACCATGTTGAAGCTTGAGGAATTTTGTATGTTTATGTTTCAAGTCTGCTATACGGCTTGATCGATTCGCACCGGACTTTGTTGAATGTATCGTCGGTCGGTGGAAAAAACGGGTTAATATTTTGCTTTTCAATCTGTAATAAGCAGCTAAAATTGAATCATCTAAACAGAGGAGTGATTAGTCTTCCAATGTCTTCCATTAATACGTTTTTTTTTCAATCAAGGTGAATCGGTTTCTTTGAGCCAAAGAATGTTGGTACACCTAGTCGACCTAATTACTTTACCACTTTTCCTTGGGATAAAGTAATGCTTATATATCTGAAAGAAAGAAAGAAAAAGTATTCATTAGTCTCGCACTGGACAAAACAAAATGGTAACTTAACAATAAAACAAGATTAAAAAAAGGTCTGTTGTTCTGTGAGAGATTTAATGTAAGAGTGTCCACTGGTCCGTGTTAGTTTTAATTTAACCCATTTAATGTTGTCACTTTGGTGTTTTAGCTTTGTTTTTCTTTTTTGTTTCCATATTAATTAGAGTATAACACCAACTGGTGTTATACCGTTTTAATGAACTATTAATAAATAAATAAAATTAATGCCTAAGTACCTGGAAGAATATGTGGGAAGCCTTTGCCCAGCAGTGATGCATACAAAGCTAATAAAAAAGATAAAAACGCCTAAGTGAAGTGCATTTACTTAAACTTTTCGCACATAAAATCCGGATAAACTGTACCCGACCCTAACATAGATAGGAAAATGCTAGGCAGATGATGATACAAACAAAAAAGGTGCAAAGGCCGAATGGCGCAGACCAACCGAGGGTGGTAGAGAGAGAACACTCTATCAACGTTAACGATGATAGCAATGTTAAAAATGTGTTTTATTGACAACGGCTACTGGACTAAGATCCCGTGACCGCCGTCAATAAGAGCTGAGACTTTTTCTGCGGAAGTACCTTACTACAAGAAGGAACTATTGGCGTATATGAAAAATCTTTCGTGGTGTCTTTGCAAGGTATCAGGTAATAAAGCCGTGCTCAATAGCTGCTATGTTACGTCGTATTATAAAGCGTGTTTTTTTATTAACCGACTTCAAAAAAAGAAGGAGGTTCTCAATTCGGTTGTATGTTTTTTTTTTGTGTTTGTTACCTCATATCTTCGTCATTTATGAACCGATTTGAAAAATTCTTCTTTTATCTGAATGGATCTACTTCCCGATTGGTCCCATAGAAATTTCATCGAAAAAGGTTCAGCAGTTTGGTTTTGAAATCAAAATAGCTGGAACAAATATGTCATACAGGTAAAAGAAATTGCGAAATTGATACTTGACAAGGATGTGTGCTTGTGTGTGATTTGTGTGTGATGCGATAACTAAAACGGGTAAAATAAAAACATTTTTGCAAAAAAAAAACCGACTCCCAAAAAAAAACACAAAAAGAAAGTGGAAAATAACTTTACTTTCGGAAGTCGGTGACTATTGTTTGTTTCATTGACTTTTTTGCCACCGACTTCCGAAAGTAAAGTTATTTTCCACTTTCTTTTTGTGTTTTTTTTTTGGAAGTCGGTTTTTTTATTACATGGGATGGTATGGTGATTCACGTCAACTGCCAGACATTTTGTGTGGTGTAAACCCACTGCCAGACACTTTTAAAGTAATATTATAAGTTCGTTGTAGACTATGAAGTAGACAATAACTGGGTATGTAAAATGTAGATGGAAGCTTCAAACATTGACTGCATCAATTGACTATTTGAAGCGTGTGTTTATTTTCAATAAAAGCTTCTTTTAGGCGGTACGTTATAAAATCAGTCCCACACGCATTTCTCGGTCGGTTTCGTTCTAAAATATCGCGTTTGGTGTAAAAGATTAAATTAAACAATTTGAGCATAGATGATTCGTCTAGCATTCTATCTACTAACTCACATTGGGTTGTGTATTACAACCTGCTCGCTCTCTCTCGCTCTCTCATAGAGAAGGACTGTGTCCCAGCATTCCCAGCAGTGCCAGCTGTCATTTTTTTTTTCCTGTTATTATTTTTAAATATTTGTTATGCGTTGAATGTGTTTAATGTTTATTTTTTGTCATTTTGTATGCACGTCATGTCATGTCATGGACAAAGGTCGAAGCAGACAGCTAAATAAAGATAAAATTAAATCTCTCTCTTTATCGATTGATTTGATTGAGTGTTACGTCAACGTCTATTATTTTGGGCCCGTACTTTATGGTAAGTAGGTACAGTCTAAACGTTTCACAGCCCTGTTTGTAAACATTTACGATCGTAGCGATGGCTTCGCTAATAGAATAACAAATTGTGCGTAGAATGCGGAGTGGTTTGCGAAGTGTATGGTAATGGTATCAGTTGTAGAGCGTGGCGTATAGTCATCCCACAGTTATTTGACGACCCGAATGGCGCAGCGGTAGTGAGGCTGCCTTACGTTCATAGGGTTCTGGGTTCGAATCCCGGTAGGAGCAAGTGTTTGTGTGATGAGCATGGACATTTGTTTCCGAGTCATGGATGTTTATATGTATAATAAGTATGTATTTACAAACAAAAAGTATCTATGTAGTATATCAACTATCTGGTGTCCACGACACAAGCCTCGTTGCTTAGTGTGGCACTAGATGGCGCTGTGTGTAATGTCCAGCGATATTTATTTATTTTATTTGCTGAAGTATATGATTTTTTAGATGATACATAACATCACGCATGTAATCATCGAAAGGTTTAGCAGTGATAGCCTAGTGGTTTGACCGTCGGACCAAGTCATAGGTCTCAAGTTCGAACCCAAGACACGCACCTCTGATTTGTTCGCATTGTATAATTATCACTTTCTTCGGTGAAGGAAAAAATCGTGAGGGAACCAGCGTGCCTGAGAGATATTTCTCGACGGCATGTAACGCCAAGTCAGAGGCCCATGGGCGGCATAAAAACTCTGACACCAAGTTAGGCACACCACATGAAATATACCTAGAAGATCGAAAGGTTAGGCAGAGGTGTAGGTACCTAATAACGAGTGTTTGCATTGCTAATATTTGTCCTCTAAAGCCTTCATATTTTTATCAAAAGTAGACATTTGAATGTACTGACGCGTCTACCGATTCGTGAAACGTCGATTTCCTAGAGCATTTCAGTTAAATTGTTTGCGATAAGTACAATCAGTAGGTATCCTCCATAGATTTTAATTGAATACATTCATAAAATTATGAAAATATTACTGATATACCTGGACGTATAATTAATATAAGTCTGAAATCGCCAACCCGTCTTAAGCAGGCGTGGTGATCAAATGCTCGTGCCTTTGCCCCCTTTCTCAAAGAGGCCTTTGCCCATCAGTGGGACAGTTACAGGCTGGTATTTTATTACTTATATGTGAAACGTATATTTTTAACTTTATAATCGACGTATTTACATTACGTGTTTACACCGCGCGCTCGTACTAGAGTCCTAAGTCATCGACATATCTCACCCACAGGGGATCAAATTCTATGAAACATCTGATAGCGTCTGATTTCTTCAGTACCTTGACTCTTTGACCGACTATTTGATCAATTCGCGTCTATAAACATTGCGTTCCGAAACTTACAGCGCAGCAGGACCCTACAATTTTTTTTTATTAGCACTTTTTTATTATTTTTGTGTAAATTTCCAGGGCTTATGGGGTCCTCGAATAGACCCACGGTTAGCTCAGTACCTGACTAATTACCTGTTCGGCTTCGGGTCGACCAAGGCGTCTTCCTGCGACTTCAACAAATTCGCGGAGTTGTACGTTTATAATGTAAGAGGTGAGTCTGTTTAGTTTTAGAAATATTATATACATATTATATGCGAAAAATATTTACGTGCCTCGGAAACCACGTTAAGCCGTTGGCCCCGGCTGTCATTTGTAGATCTTTGACAGTCGTTACAGGTAGTCAGTGACCCGAAAGTCTGACAACCATTACCAAGTTAGTTGTGGAGGTCAGATTGGCAGTAGATCCATGTGAAATATTGGTATTCAGCTGCATCCGGTTAGACTGGAAGCCGACTCCAACATAGTTGTGAAAAGGGAAAATTTTCGCTGGTTATTGAAAAAAATACAGGAATTTTTACTATGTAGGTGCTTTTGTATAAAACAACGGTTTTTTTCGACTATGTTATTCTTCTCCTTAGCGTGTCGATGGCAATCTAAATTGTGTCGGTCCAGAACTGAGCCACTATTTTGGCGCCTTCAGTAGCGTTCATCAGTTCCTGTAATGAACAAACAACAGGACACGCAGGACACGATATAAACACCCGTATCTATAAACAAGTCAAAGTGTTTACGTTTGAGTAAATGTCAATTTATAAGATACGATTTTGATTATGTAATTTACTAATTGCTTAAAATTACAACTGTAAAAAGTCAGAAATCTTAGCTTTGCTTACTTCTTTTAACTTCTTGTCTATTGCATAAAAATGTCTAAATGCGTAAGTAAGTAATTACTTTAACTTGACTATAGATACGGGTGTAAGTGCCCCGTCGTCTGTGGAACAGCACCACATTCACAGAACTATGTCATTTACGACCTGTATTTGAATTTTCAATATGAGATAGTGATCTAGTTTTGCAACAACAAACTCAATCGACTTAATTACACGACGGGATACTGAACTAACTGACAGACAGACACTTTACCTTATCAGGATTCTTTGTTGTTAGACCATAGAACCCTAATTAACAGCTTTTTTACTGAAAAATTTTAAACAGTTTGCTCCTAGAATTTCGCTGCGAAGTTCATATAATCCATTTTAACTAGTACGCTCGTCATCTACACACTGACACACACAGGCAGTCTAACAGCGACCTTATTGACAGCATTATAAACGTCACTATAATTAGCTACGTATAGCGACGACTCGAACGAACGAACGAATTATTGCTCGATCCATATGCTTGGTGCTTACCACTGAAAGTGGTAATATCACTTCAAGGTGGGTAAGGGTTGCTTTCTCATACTGCTATGCGTGTTCGTTGACTCCTTATTTGTAACGCTAGCACAAATTCTCTTGCAGGCACGCCAGAGGAACGGTTGAGGATGTTGTACAACAGTCTTGGCATGGCATACGATTCTTCGGAGGTGCCCTACCAGCTGTTGAGAGAGGTATGCTAAGATTACTGTAATATAAAGCAGTGATAGCCTAGTGGTGTGACCGTTGGACTGCCAAGACATAGGTCTCGAGTTCGAACCCAGGACACGCACCTCTGATTTTTCGGAATCATGTGCGTATTGAATAATTATCACTTGCTTCGGTGAAGGAAAACATTGTGAGGAAATCAGCATGCCTGAGAGATATTTGTCGACGGTATGTAAAGACAAGTCAGAGTCCATGGGCGGCATAAAAACTGACACCAGGTTAAGCACTAACCACACGATAAAGAAGAAGAGAGACTGTAATATGACAATCAAACACAATGCGCATCGGTAATCATCGTCTACCTTCGGATATACGAACGCTCGATGATGAGACCCAATCAAGGTGGAAGGGACACGACGTTAAAACGGTTACGTAGAAAATTTACGTCGGTTATTTAAAAAAAAAACAGATGTTTCTTACAAAACTGCAATACCTATAATGTCAAAATGTATGGACAAGCTGATTTAACAAAAAAATACCGATTAATTTCTACGTGAAAGCGCGGTCTCGTCCCTTTGGTCAGCAAAATGATTTATGAATGCCCTACGGATGCCATCCCAATCACTTGCTATACCATTCGAAGTTCAGAATTATGTAAAGAATACATACGTGGTAACTGTTTTAGCGTCGGTGTCCCTTCGAACCTGTAAACAGCATGTAGCAGAAAGGTGTGGTCGTATTTAACGGTGTCGTACACATCAAACTGAACAATTTTGTCCATGGGACCAATATCGTAATCGCGAAAAAATTATCAGCTGTCCCATATAAAACTTCAATAACCACTGGACTCTAATGCTTGGAGCAGCTCATATTTTTTTGCGATTACGACGTTGGTTCCTTAGAGAAAGTTGTTCAGTTTTATGGTCTCTATCATACCATTAAATATGACCATACCTTTCATCCACTATTGTCCACAGTACTGTGAAAGCATAGCGTCGACGTACGTGAAGCTGCTAAAAGCGTCAACGTCCCCGCGGCCGCAGACGTGGATCAGCAAAGGGTTCGGCGGGCGCGCCTCGCACGTGCAGGCGCTCGGCGAAGCTATCGCGGCCACCGTGGAAGCCGACGCTGATAACACGGTCAACGCCTGCACATCACAGCAGATTCATAAGTGGTAAGTACCCCCTTCACTGTATCCCGTTTGCAGGCATTGGCAGGATTTTGAAGCTGGTGTATTAAGAAGGTCCAGGATGATCTAAACCAACCTTTGCTTTTGAAAGAAACGACCTCTCGAGCGGTCCTGAAGATGTCGTCTTAAGATAATTCAAGATGAGTTGGTTCCAGGAAAGAATTTTAAACTAATCGATCTTTTCTTAAGAGTTCAGAAGACCCCTAACCTCCCTCAGACTAAAATGTGTAGATATTTATATGAAAGAAGTATAGACGTTGATGAGGGCGGCTTTTAAAACTGGTCCCTTAAGCAAAGCTGGGTTATGTAAGAATCCCACATGTCTCGAACGTTTCCAAAGGCCGGGTGTTTTTGCAGACCAGTCTCCGCCCAAATGCAGTAGGTATTGAAATGAGATAGACACAGAGTGGGGTAACGCCCCTTATGGGCGTTGACAGTGGCAGTTTTAAAGCTGGTTTTGCTGATTCCTCCGCATCAAATGCCCATACTAAGACAACCGATTGCTACACAATTATTCAGTCTCCGGCGACACTTTTTTGCTATTCAATAACATAAAAATAACTCAACTTGCGTAGCAGCCCGTGTACTATGACCACCGTAGAAACGGGTTTTGTCGACAGAAGAATAGACAAAATGACAGATTGTAGAAAGATTTCTGTTGTCTATCTGTCACTTTGTCCATTCTTCCGTCGATAAAATCCGTTTCTACAGTGGTCATGCCACGCGTGCAGGATGTGCCAGAAGACTAATCTCATTATTTTCATTGCAGGGTCCAATTCAACACACTGTTCCAGCAGATGGTGAAGATGGTGTTCGTGAACTTGTACGGAATCGCCAAGTCCGGGGATGAAAGTCCTGTAGCAATGGCGCGCCTGGAGATGAGCTTGCTGCCCATGCCGCACGGTAAGTCGTACTAATAATAATAGTTTCTCTCTCTGGAGCCCTGACCGCCGGTAGCTTGGACCCTGTTCCCGATACCGGTGGGATACTATTTTTTTTTAAATATTTTTAAATGTTTTCTTTTTATTATTTTATATTGGGATTATTTAAAAATGTAAAAATAAGGAAGAAAAATAAATAAAGGAGTTAATAGTCCCTTTGTGCCTATTGGCCGTGTTTTGTTCTGTCTCCTGCTGATATGGGGGGAAGTGGAAATTTTGGTTTTTTCCTACTCTTCCGGCTATTCTTTTCTGATTAAATTCAGTGTGGGATCCAAGACATTTAAATCGGTTCTCTGAGACTTGGTCGAGCTTCATTGTATCGGCGTTTTTCTGGTGGTTGTCACTGTTGATTCGGGTCTTCAGGAGTTGCAGTGGTTTGGGAATAGCGTAGCGGGCTTGTCCCAAAAAAAAATTAGGTGAGGTGTACCTAATAGTACACCCACATTGAGCCAGTTATGTTTAAGTCCCATGTAATAAGGGGCGAGCCTATTGCCATCAAACGGGCGCAAATCCAGACTCCGTGGCTGCAACTGAGAAATTCACGATGGAAAAACCCACTTAGCCCAACCCGGGAAGCAATCAAAAGCGAGAAGTTTACAGCTATTTGCGACGTTGCCAACTCTCAGAATCATCATCATATCAGTCCGGACTCACTCACTGTTGGGTATAGCCCTCCCCTATCTTCTGCCTCTCTTCTAAGTTCTGTGCGACCCATATCTGTCCGTTTCCGCAACCTTGACTTGTCTCTCAGAATGCACCCTCTTAAATACTGGCTGTTGCTTTGCATCTTCGCTAAATTCAAGGACGTAACTATGCTAATGATTCTCGTCCCGAATCAATAATAAAATGGTTAGGTAATTTTTTTATATCGGAAATCGGTAAGTGTACACCACCCGTATTAAAACGCGGCCCGTCTAATACTAGCCCTATAACCGCGCTTTCACACACAAACAAACGCAGACGTTTATTCG
Source organism: Standfussiana lucernea (assembly GCA_964057025.1). Taxonomy (NCBI): domain Eukaryota; kingdom Metazoa; phylum Arthropoda; class Insecta; order Lepidoptera; family Noctuidae; genus Standfussiana; species Standfussiana lucernea. The sequence continues at coordinate 13,174,323 of OZ059798.1, read as the reverse complement.
ATAAACGGGTGATTCTCCTCTTTTGAGAAGGGCTTCATTCTGAAATAGTATCAAATTTAAACAACAAAAAAAGCAGTGTTTACTGACCAGGTTCCGTAATTTAAATTGATTATTTACCAAAACTACATGTGTCACTAAATCTGTCTTCCTGTCCCAGGTCTAGAAGCGATGCCAGACTACCCAGCCTTCATTGACCTGTCGCACATAGTGTGGCTGAACAACCACATTCCCCAGCAGCACCAGAGCAAGTGGAGGTTCCTGTTCTCTTCGAACATACACGGGGAGTCGTTCTCTACTATGACAGGTATGTGATCTAACTCGTTACGTTATGCTTAGGGAATCATGTTTATTCATCACTTGCGGGGGAACACAGAACTAAAATAAATGTATCAAAGTTAAAGTGGTCATATTATATTGCACAAATTTCTACACCCCCTGACCATGAAATTTGTTTTATGAAGTTGATATGAATAAATAATTTGGAGGAGCTGGTGGCTAAAATAATAACAGCCGCTCGGATCAATCTTCAGGTTAAGCCGCGCTTGCCTAGGTTGGTTTGTGGATGGGTGACCACCCATTACATACCGAGTTTCCTCCGTGCCTCGGAAAGCACGTTAAACTGTTGGTACCCGGCTGTCATTTGAAAATCTTTGACAGTAGTTACAGGTAGTAAGTGGCCCGAAAGTCTGACAACCACCCTTCAAGGGGTATCGTATTACCCGGTACTAACTGGGTTGTGGAGGTCAGATAGGCAGTCGCTCCATGTAAAATACTGGTATTCAGCTGCATCCGGTTAGACTGGAAGCCGACCCCAACATAGTTGGGAAAAGGCTAGGCAGGTGATGATGATATGAATAAATAATTTATGAACACTGAAAACGGGATATTTACCATGTTTACGATTTGTTTTTAATTCCCGATATTTCGGCGCTGTTGCCAAGCACCATGATCACGGATAAACTGAAGTGTTTGCCGGTGGGTGTTTATGATGAGCAGACAAATCAGTCTACCCTCTTTCTTGTTAGTTTTTCGCGTTCAACACCGCTACCACTGTAACTCACATCTCGATTCTGTTCCCGACACACGAAATTCACTGCACTCGCGAAATTTTTTCGGCACTTTTTTGGTGTTTACACATTTGAACCACTGGATTCCACATTAAATATCTCGTTTTCAGTGTTAATGATTTCGGTGTTAATGACCATGCCAGTTTAAAAACCTATAAATATTTGATGTTTACGATTCCAGGCCGCATCACAGAGCAAGGCCCCTCGCTCCTCATCATAGAGGACAACTCGGGCTACATCTTCGGTGGATACGCGTCCGTGTCGTGGTCGTTCGGGCCGAGCTTCGTGGGCACCGCGGAGTCGTTCCTCTTCACGTTGGCGCCCAAGATGCGGGTGTATCCTGCTTCGAGCTTTAACTATCATTTTCAGTATATTAATCATCATACTAAGACGCTACCGAATGGGATAGTAAGTAAATCTATCTGTTATCTATCTTCCTGTTAAGATAACGCTCTTTCGAGCCTACTGTACGTATTTTTACATGAGCAGCCTGTGGGTTAGATATACGCAAGGATCGTACATCGCTCTCCGCGTTAAGTATAATAACGCGTTTAGGATGCTGGTGGGGCTGCACCGCTTCTGTAGTGCGTCGCGAATGTTCGCGGATGCGCATGTAGATTGTTTCTACGCAACCATGCGCAAAAGGTGCGCTTCCATGGTGCGCAGGGTGTGGGGTAGCTCCAACAGTATCCTAATCATGATTTCAAGTCGCCTAGACTGTGTTTTCGTGGGTCGCTGTTGCGCTTCACATGGGTTGCCACAACGGTGATCCACTACTCTTTGATTGTTTTTTTGTTTTTGTGAAGTGTCTTACTAACCATCTTTTGAGTCATCTGATACTTGAATAAAGATAATTCTATTCTATTCTATACCGTCATTTTATAACTGCCTCGTTGGATTAGTGGTCACAAGAGCGACTGCAGAGCATGTGATCCTGGGATCGATTCCTGGGTCGAGTAACGGGTTATTGGATTTTTCCATCAGGAATTTCTCAGTAACAGCCACGGAGTCTGGATTTGTGCCCGATTGATGGCAAAAGGCTCGCCCCCTATTACATGGGACTTAAAAAACATAACTGGCGAACTGTGGCTGTGGGTTTACTATTAGTTACACCTCTGCCTTACACTTAGGGGATCTCAGGCGTGATGTAATTTTATAAAGAGGAAAATTTTGTAGTTTACTCAAGTTTTGCCAGCGGGCAATGGAGCGCAGCATAATAGGTGTTAAGCGTACAGACGTAAACATCATCCTACGGTCCGAAACTCAGGTTGCAGATCTTGGAGAAAAAAACAGCCAAGCTAGGGGGAGTGGGCTGGCCGCGTAACGCGTACGAGAAGTGCGCAAATATCGTCACTCACTGGAACGTGGTGTGGCGCTCTGATCTTGTTTGCGGGGCGAACATGGCCAGATATCGCTAAAACTAGTTTTGCTGTTGCGTGTGAATTCACCTTTAAATGAAGTTTGAAAATATTGCTACTATATTATTTGGTCTACGGAATCGTGTGCGAGTCCGAATCGCACTTGGCGAAAAGTTGTTTCTACCTATGTCCGTTATAGACTTTGAAACCATCCAACCGAAGTGCCCCAAACCCTTTCATTAGAAAGGCAATAATGCGAAGATAGTTTAGACCACTAAAACAATACTTTAGGCACTATAGCGTAGTAGCACACGCCGGATATCCGCTAGTGTTAAACACAAGTAATCTTACCACTATTCCCCAAAATCACCAGATAATGGGCGGGCAGTTCAATTTCGGCGGCATCTGGATAGACGCGGACCCGTTCGGGCAGGGCTCCTCCGCGGAGTCGTGCAGCACCTTCCGCGGCTACAAGCGGCTCAGCAAGGAGCCCACCTTCCGCATCAAGAGCCTGGAGGTGTGGGGCGTCGGCGACAAGCCGCTGTTGGAGAAGGACGTAAGTGGCTGTGTTGTTGATTGTACACGCTGGAAGGCACACTGACGCACCAACGGTTACGACGTATTCTGTACTTAAATCATTTTGAACCACATAATAAAAAACAGATACTTAAAAATTAAACAGCTGTTCCATACATTTTGACCGTGTAGGTATTGTATTTTTGTAGGAAACAGCAATAAAGTGCCTATGAAAAAATTCTATGTGGTTTAGAATGATGTACCTGCTGAAAACGTGGTAACCGTTTGTGCGTTGGTGTCCCTTCCGTCGTGTATATGTTTTTTGTGATGTGAGCAACGCAGTAAGTGGACGCCCTAGAACATAGGTTCCCAACGGGGGCGGTACCGCCCCTAGTGGATCTTTTCATGGTGGCGGTAGCGGGTCCAAAGGCAAATGGGGGGCGTTATGAAATACCTCTATTTTCATGAAAAAACATTTTATTTAGCCGTCTAAAATGTTTATCTTATAACAATTTTGTAAATGAGGGCGTTGTTTTTGTTTTTGCTTGTGTCGGTGGCTTTAGTCCTTAAAAGGTTGGGAACCTATGCCCTAGAAGGACTTACACTGACCTTATTGTTGAGGTTCTTCGGAAAGGTCCGGTGCGTAGTACGCGCAACAGGCGCGGGCGTGCGTGTACGTGTCCTCTCATTGATATTTGACCTCGGATTTGCAGTAATGACCTTTATTTCCGTTGTCATAAGGTTTATTTTACCTGTAACATAAACCTGTAGTCATCCTAGACTCCGGTATCCTTAATCCTTTTCCATTCTTAGGAAGAAAGTGACGCCAAGTCAGACCGTTCAATAAGTAGTAGCAGCAGAGGCAGTGTGCTAGACACTCATAAAACCGACCGGACATTCCTAGAATTGTGCGGAAAAAATACATCCAGAAGCACGGGCCTTAGAGATCCCGTCTAATGACGTCAGAACTTTAGATTGTGACGTCAGAACTTTAGACTGTGACGTCAGAAGACCTTGAAGTGAGTTAATTATACTATGCAGTCTCAAATTTACACTGTTAAGTCAAAAAGCTGGACCGTCATCTGCCTAGCCTTTTCCCAACTACGTTGGGGTCGGCTTCCAGTCTAACTAGATGCAATTGAATACCAGTATTTTACATGGAGCGACTGTCTATCTGACCTCCACAACCCAGTTAGTACTGAGTAATACGATACCCCTTTGGTAAGAAAGAAGAAGAAGTCACAAAGTTAGACCGTGACGTCAAAAAGTCAGACTTGGAAGTCCGAAAATCAGACTACTACGTCACAAAGTTTGATCATGACGTCATAGTATTAGACCTTAAATTCAGAAAGTCAAACCATGAAGTCAGAAAGTCAGATCCTGAAGCCTTGTATATAAAATAAAAATATGAGTGAAGAAAGTTCAGATGTTGAATATATGCGCCAATATTGAATAACAATTTGTGCTAAATATGGCTAAAAAATAAATTGGATTGGTTGGTAAATAAATTGGAGTAAGAAGTCAATATTTATTTTTGACATTGTAGAGTCATTTTGTAGATTAAGTCAGGTAACGGAGTAGGAAGAATTTCGTACACTGACCTGTCATAACTTGTCTCTCTCGCTTGCCAATTAACGTATTGCCGTCGCACTGTTAACGTCTACTAGGTGTTGTCCGCGACCTCGTTCGCGTGGACGAAGTTTCATACAAACTTTCAACCCTTACCCCTTACCCCCTTAACCCCTTACGAGATGAATTTTCAAAAAAATGCCTTCTTAGTGCACACTTACGTCATATAAGGAACGTTTGCAAAATTTCATGATTCTAGACCTAGCGATTTCAGCTCTGAGTTGATCGATCAGTCAATGAATCATTCAGCCAGTCAGTTTCTTCTTTTATATATATTGAGAATAAGGTTTGTTCTTGTGCACGTGTTCTTTGGTTGGTTTTGGCATTGTTTTTCATTTTCAAAAACTAGTGTATGGTACACAACGTTTAATTTATTGTAAACGACCCGCCCCGGCTTCGCACGGGTGCAATGTAGATACTAATGTTTTCTCTACTATAATATGCATGTATTATACATATAAACCTTCCTCTTGAATTACTCTATCTATTAAAAAAACCGCATCAAAATCCGTTGCGTAGTTTTAAAGATCTAAGCATACATAGGGACAGACAGCGGGAAGCGACATTGTTTTATACTATATACTATATTGTAGTGATAGTGAAGCCCGTTTAATAGTAAATTTTAGGTTTTGCTAATAAATCTTAGGATTCACCAAAATGGGTTGGTAAATGTAAGGATTTCATAAGGAAGAGAGACATCACAAATTGTTTTTGACCTCTGGCAGTAGGCACAAAGCTCGTACAAAATTCTTCGTGCTCCGCGACCGAACTTCTAGTATTAATGCGGGAGCATTCGAAAAATCCTACATTCAAATATTCTACGTACACCTCTGCGTAACTCTTTGAGAATTACAAGTTTAGTAATTTAGTTTATATCGAATCCTCAATCATTAGTAGTCATTGTCGTAGAGTTAAAACGTAGTAAAAGTATTTTGTAGTAGAAAGTACTATACAGGAAGGTGTGCTTATATTTAAGGGTGTGATTAAAACCATCAAAATGAATAACTTTCTCCATGGGATTATCCAACGTCATCATATTCCTGCCCTTGTCCCATGTTATTTGGGGTTGATGATACACGTTTTTTTTCTTCCATTTTCCCCTGTCAACCGTCACGCTGTCATTTACTCCTTTGGATGGGTATATCCAACGTAATCGCGAATAAAAAATCAGCTGTCCCAAACATGTGGGTTGGGTGGAGTAGAATGATGTACTTAATACGTGCTTATCGTTTATGTGTCGACGTCACTTCCACCCTGTGTTTTCGCGATTACGGTGTTCTTTTGGGGGCTGGAGGGGGGTGGGGTAACCATCTGATGGGGCTGTGTGTACCACGGAGAAAGTTATTTAGTTTCATGGTCTGTTTATCCCACCGTTAAATATGACTACGTTCTTCTCCATTGAGATCTACGCTTTCGAATGGGCAACTACAGTACTTTCACAAGTTATTATGCCCTGTGACTGGGACTGTAGCTTAGTTTTTTTTTTGTTTTTGTGTTTTGACATTCAAAAGTGCCTGTAATGGTCTAACTGAAATAAATGCTTTGAGTTTGAGTTTACGTGTTTCTGATCAAACTGGAGATTACAGGCGTGATGTTAGGTTATGTACGCCGCATTCAGCAAGCGCACAGACAATTTTTAAGAAACAAATAATGCGCCCATTCAAAAATATCTTAAAAGAATTAATTTATAGGCGCATTCAATAACTAACAAACTAACGCTCTTGGTGGAACTGGCTCTGAAGCCCGATTTACATAGTACAACTGTTTAGCGAAGTAGACTAGTACACACACATACACATTCTGTCCGTCGTCTTGTCGTGTCGTTGTTCTGGTGGTCGCAAGCGCGACTGCTGAGCATCACGTCCTGGTTTCGATTCCCGGGTCGGGCAAATTGTTATTGAGGTTTTCCATCAGTAGCAGCCACGGAGTCTGGATTTGCGCACGGTTGATTGCAATAGGCTCGCCCCCTATTACATGGGACTTAAACATAACTGGCGAAATGCGGGTATACTATTAGGTACACCTCTGCATAACCGCTCGGGGATTTCAGGCGTGAAGTTATGTGATATTAAGACCAGTAACAGGACAGAATGTGTATGGTTGGTTCCCGCTTGAGAGATTGGATAACTTTGGACCCAATAGTCTTTAATAAAAAAACCTCTAAATATGACCATATTTCCAGGAGGATGAACGGGAACTGAGCGTGTTGGACGTGAACCCAGAAGCCAAAGCGATCCTGGACATGGCAGGCCGCACGCGACACAGTGACGGCATACGTGAACCGCCGCCCTTATAATGTAAATAACTAGGCTAATATATAAAGTTTTTGTAACAAGCCCAAATTATTTTGTATAAAGTCTAAACTTTCGTTTAAACTTTGTACGAAACGTATAAAGTTAGTTTCGCACAAAGTTGGTTACGAATAATGTTATCTTCGCTTAAAGTTGGTTTCGCATAAACTTTATTTGACATAAAGTTGGTTTCGCATGAAGTTATTTTCGCATAAAGTTGATTACATATGAAGTTTGTTGATAATTTTATGCTAAAACTAGAAGAATTATTTAATTAATTTTAGCATTTAGTGCTAAATGCTAAAAATAATTCAATAATTCTTCTTAAGAGGGACCCTTGCGAGTGTAACTTATTTTCACAAAAGTTCAGACTTTATACAAAAACATTAAATATTACAATCGAAATGTAAACTTTATACCAAACTATATGTATGGCAGTCACCGTGTAAGGTAGACTTTATACGAACAATGCATAATGAGTTTCGATTTATATCAACATATTGAATGAAGTGAATAGTGTATTTATATATTTATAACTTTACCTTTTGAATCACTTTTGGACGAGTCCCGTATGGCCGCGTCCTAAAGCTGATGTCAGACGTTTCATCCGAGTGAACAGCTCATTAGAATGATTGGAGATTTTGGCTTAATTCTATGTTCATACAACACTAATAAAATTACATAGGAATTAACGTTCATTGTCTCCTTCGATTTAATTTTTCACTGTGTGTTTAGACTTTTTACTTCGAGTGAGTGTGAAAGATGTCGAATGAGAAGCAAAACTGAACAGAGAGTTAAGCGTCTGATATCGGTTTAAGGGCGGTTGCAGACGAACGTGTTGTCGGCGCGTACAATTAGCTCTTTTATGGAAACGCATATACACAAGTGCACCTTTTGCCACGAGCGTTGAAGCGCTTATATGCGCGAGCCGCGAGAGACGCTTCCCCGCGCGCCCATTCACGCCGCGCGAACACTTTGCTATAAGCGCGTGTACTCGCGTTCGGTTTTTGAAGCGTAAAATGTAGCGCGCATGTAAGTGCGTATGCCGATACATGTTTAAGAGCGCAAAAAATACGCTAGTCTGAACCGCTCTAACCAAAGCGATCGTCGTGTGAACACGTGACTTTCGCTTCCATTTTTTCTAACATATGAGTGACATTAAAACGCGACGATCACGTGTTCGCGAGTCCTATCGCTTGAGTTAGAACGCGGAGTATGACTTTTTTGTCATAGGTAGGTACCCATATTACAAGAACAAAACCTGTGCTATTTAACTTATAGGTACTTTATAGTAACATATTTTTTTTTCGTTTATACGTAAGCGTTTCTTAAATTTGAGTTTGAATTAAAAAAATATGGTAATTTCTTACTTAATCTTAAGGAGCGTTTATGAATAAACCCCGTAATAAGTATAGTTATACAGGATGTTTATTTAGTCACTTGCATGCTGGTGCAAAATGTTAAGTCTATTTTAAAACATCACCATATGTATTCAACTGGTTGTAATAATTGAATCGATTTTTAAATAACGTTTGTTCCTGATAGTTACCTACTTTTCATTCGAATTTAATTATGGCCGGTTTACCTCCTCCGGATAAGTTTCAATTAAATTATCTGCCAGATAACGCGTTTCCGGCTATTGTAAGCTAAGTAAATGATTCTGAAGTCCTTTGTTTAAAAAACGTCCAACATAACATAAATTCTGTACGTGTATCGCACAATTTTGTACTTTATTACCATTGTGTATGGTCCACTGTCTTATGATCTTCATATCGATGTTAATCTGTATAGCTTTGTCTGTGACTTGCTTATTTCTGCTCGTCTGTTGTGTAGTATGAATTTGTGTTGGGTCAAGTGCGGTAAGTATTTAAACAATTGTAAATCGTCTCGACCCCATTTTACATGGGACTTATACATAATTGGCGAAATGTGGGTGTACAGCATGTTATACATATTTTCAGGTAGAGAATGTAAGGAGAAAGTACATTTATTGGTCGCGCACAGGACAAAACAAAATGATTAAATTATCAATCAAACAAAATTATGTAAAAACTAAACATATGGAAAAAAAATATATAAGACACATTAAGATAATTTGGTCCTGTACGAGGCCAAAAGGCCCCTATCTCAGCATGGTGTTGTAATATAAAAAAAAAAACACAGCGCTGGTATAGGCACACCTCTGCCTAACCCTTGCGGATTACTGGCGTGATGTTTTGTCAGTATAGCATTGAAACTACCAAACAGACGACCCACTTTATCTTTAATATCATTAATATGAATACTTAACGGACTTTGCCCATATATACGTAATTTCGATGATCTGTTGTTATTTATATATAAACTATATATTATAATCAGCAATAAGAAGTGCATTTATTAATAGTGAGGTGCCTTTGTATTTGTGTCTGGTTTATTGTAGCTTTTAATATTCGTTGTAAAGTCGGCCACAACAACCCTAGCGTTGAAGTAGAGCTAATATAAACTTAACTCAAGGTTAGCTCAGTCGCTCTTCATCCGAAAATAAACCTTATAACTATGAGTTTAATATGCATATTCCTACAGCCGACTGTGATCAAGCGTATTATACGAATAAGAACATAAACTTTATGCAAATAAGGTTAACTCTCGGATGAAGCGCGACTAAGTATAAGTTCGTTGTATAGATTTCAGCATAGGGTACACCGCCAACGTCGGCGGCGTTCATATTGCCGCGGCGCTAGCGCAACTTCACTACTTCAACGGCAGCGACTTTTTCCTTTTTCCGATTCGTGGAAGTCATTTGTAAAACAAAAAAATACGTCTTGTCCTTTTGTTAGTGGGCAGCCCTGTTGGGAGCGGGTGCGGTCGGGCAGTGGAGCGGTCAGCGTGTAAAACAAACACGTGAGACTTGTATGAAATTACAAAAAAGTCGCGAGCTAGGGTTGTCGAGCGGCAACGAGAATGAAATTACAAAAAAGTCGCGAGCTAGGGTTGTCGAGCGGCAACGAGAGAGCCCTGGCAAGCCGCGTATTGGCGCTCGCCATTTTGATGCTCACATCTCATTGGTAACAATAAGCAGCCCGCCCGACTGGGACAGCTCTGCGCCCGCGCCGCTGCACCCGCGAGCCCCGGGCCGCGCACTCAACGACAGCCAGTCACGGTGACGTGACTGGCTGTACCAGTAGTGATACTGGTTTGCGGTCGCCCCTCTATTGTAGGCATGGAAGTATCTATGGAAGAGTAAGAGTAAATCTAATAGACTCTCCACAGACCATAAATAAATGGATATAATCCCTACAAATAGAAATTCGGAGAGTTTGTGGCCGACAAAAAAAAAACATTCTAAATATTAGTAGGCGTTAGTCGTATTTGTATATTTGCTGTTGCGTTGCTTTTTAATATGTCATAATGTGTCAAGTATACAGGGTGTTGTTTTTGTACTTCCCAAACTAGAATAAATAAAATGTGGGTATTTTACTGCATTGCCTAAAAGGTAACTTATACATCCGGTGGCAATATATCGTAAATGTTGTGTTCAAGACATATCAAGAATATTTAAATCAAATTACTGCTTTGAAATTGACGATCGGAGTGTACAGTTACTGGGTAAAAACAACACCTATTATTTATATGTAGGTAGTTACAAATTGTCTCATCATATCACACTAGTCATTGCTGTGAGTTCATGCATTACCTACATAATATAATATATTTATATAACACGTAATTTACGTGAATTGTGTTGCTTTTACAAATATCAGTTAGAAAATTATATTGTGTCCTTATAAATCATAGAACAACTAATTAACCTAATAGTCATGCTTTGAACATTCGGTTCCTATAAATATAATTGAATGCTTTTCAAATACTCGGTTAGCCATTATCTGTAGATTATGCAATATTCCCAATCGCTACTATTCAAGCTCCAGCGAAACGGGCTAATACCGCGCGGGGTACGCGTTGCGCGATTATAAAGCGTTGGGAAGATCATGATTTTCCCATGTTACTTGGGGTTGGAGCAACACGTTTTTTTTATTTCTTTCATCTCCCTTGTCAATCTCCTTTTTCATTGATACATTGCTCTCACCATCTATCCATCTTTTTTTTGTCTTAATTTCCCTCACCATTCGTCCATCAACATTTATTTGTGAAATTCGGAAGATTTGACCATTATTTTGTGTCTAAAAATTATCACAGTCAAAGTCATGACTTATTTATTATCGATGATGATAAGTCCTATACGCCGTTGGTGTTCAAAGCTCATTAGCAAAGTATACTATCGTAATGTTTTAATGGTTGTTTCTATAATCCAATCGAAATAAAATCGAAAACATACCTGATAAAAGTGTCAACTATTAACTGTTAGTGCCAAAGCAGTATAGATAATATTTACGCCCTTATTTTGCATAAAAGCTAATTTATCTGCAAAGAATCATCGCCATACGGTATACTGCATTAATTTGTTAAAACTTATTGGGCTGCTCTGAACTTAGCGCGGAAAAGAGATAGCAGTAATATACTGTATAGCTCTATCCCTTTCTCGCATCAGAACGTAACAGACGTGTGTTGTTGTTGTATTGTGTATCGTAACATGGGCTATAAATAGTCCATGTTTACCGTCTAAGGGCGAATTTCACCTACGAAACTGAACGACTCATGAACGCAGTTTAAAGTGTTGATCACTAAAACTTGAAGCTGTCAGTGCCACCATCATCGTTAAGGAATAGTGACACTGACAGCTCTTGAACGCGGTTTAGATGTGCTGATCGCGTTCAGTTTGAATGGTGAAATGCACTCTTAATATGCAGACGGTAAAATATGACAAGCGAATATACTTGAACAAGTTTTTTGCAGCGAAACGTTGATATACAAATGTGAGCTGTTTAGGAGCGCTTTTACGTCTCCGCCTCAAATAAGCTACTTATACAGGATGTTTTGGTGCTTCGTTTGCCAAATTGAACGGGCCGTAAGGAGGGATCATTTGCTGTCTCGTTAGGCCCAATAAGACATCCTTGGCAGGATTTTTATTTTTAAACGCAAAATTCGACATTTATACTTCAAGTTGAGTTTTAAGTTTACTTTTTCTCAAAAACTTTTTTAGTTAAAAAAAACAAGATGTTATCTGCGACCAATTTTGAATTCGATAGAGCCAGAAAACAGTAGAAATCAACATTTAAATTAAATTTGTAGGTTTGTTCTATTTTTTTTTAAATTTACGTTTGAATGTTATTTTTTTTTAATATAAAAAAAAATGGAAATAAAAAATCCCAGGATGAGTTGTTGGGGCTGAAGAGACAGCAAATGACCCCTTTTTACGGCCCGTACAATTTGGCAAACGATGCACCAAACACCCTGTACATACCTTTCCCAAGGGCAGCCAACATATTTGTAACCTACCTGTGTCTATATTTTATGCGGCGATTTGCTTATGTAGAAAATATTCCAAGCTTAAGTATGTTGTGAACGAAAACCTCCTTTTATTGTGTGCTACGTGAATATTGTGGTTAGAACTACGTTTTAAGAACCCGGTGTAGATGTGCATTGACTGAGTGATCCTCTCTTCAACGTTAACAAAAATCGAGGAAGATTTAGTAAAAAAGTAGGTAGGTGTTTAGTAGGTACAACTAGGGCATGCAAAACCCGGTTTCGGTCCCACAGTAAAACCTGGTTATTCCCGGGTTTTACTATGGGACCAAAATCGGGTTTCGATGCGAATTGTCTAGGTATAACCTAGACAAGAATCTTCCAAAGTATTTGAAACTTGTATACAACTCTATTTTCCAATATTTCTTAATTGTTGGCGTCTCAGTAGCAGCCACGGAGCCTGGATTTGTGCCCGGTTGATGGCAATAGGCTCGCCCCCTATTACATGGGACTTAAACATAACTGGCGAAATGTGGGTGTACTATTAGGTACACCTCTGAGTGTTTACAGGCGTGATATGATGTTTATGTAGTTAAAAATCGGAAAGTCACCTTGCTATGAACGTTTAGACAGTGCAAGTTGGTCGCGGAAAAAACTTGCAAGAGTTGCTTCTGGGAATCTACAAACATAGTTCTAACTTCAAATGAAAGCTTATATGTAATAGCAATGTGAAACTAAGTTGTACAAATTGTATTTATTTATTAATGTAATAATTTAATAAAACATTATTTCAATTACTGTTTTCTTTTTTTGACTGATTTCTATTTTCACCAAGCACCAGTAAGTATTTTGGCCAAAGAATCAGCATTGCCATCCAACGTGGCAATGCTGCCAGCCTTCTGGGCACTTTTCCTGTTGACAACGACGTGGACGAATTTTGTGATACTTTTATGAAACTTGTACATATTTTATTATTGTTTAGATCTATTTGTAGTTTGTAAATAAAGTACCTGCAAGCTTCTGTCCGTCATTTTTCACAGTTTACTTGTGATAAAGAAAATATGCAACGTTAATTGTATTTGCACGACGACCAATCAAGTTATACAAAACCGTGACTTGCCCGTGTTACTACCAGCAGTTTAAAGTAGTAACACTTGAAATTATGTATTTATTTCCCGTGTCTAGTTGCGGATGCAAACAGAAAAGAAAGAAAAACTTTACAAATAGTGATTATAATAAAACATTAAAAGCACAAAATATAGTAAAAATAATAAGACATTAAAACAGCCCAGTAAAAGTACTAGGCTAGCATAAGTTTAAGGTGGTGTGTACTCGTATATTAACAGTTCTGGGTAGGGAAGTAGATGTGCTGATACTATAACTGAATTTACCTTTATTTTATGTTAGTCTTGTACTCTTGCTGGGTTATATAAACTTTCAATTTGAGTAACTTTAAGGTGAAACTACTTCCCGTATAACTACTGGTAGTAACGTCCACTGGTCCAGTATAAGCGGATCTCCCATTGTACGGTAAATCTATACAAACGAGGCCATGTTATACTGGAAATGTATAGATTAATGTGTGGCCGTATGTACTAACTGACAACAAATTGATCCAGCTTCTTTTCACTGTGTAACTTATTCTGTCATTCGGACATCTTGATCATTCGGTCATGGTGAATGTAGGAAACAAAGAAGAAATGGCCTCTAACAACCGGTATGTATATTTAACAAGGTAAACGTGGTTGTTGACTGTCGTTTGTTTAGTGGTCGCAAGCGCGACTGCTGAGAATGCGGTCCTTGGTTCGATACCCAGGTCGGGCAGTGTTGTTGGGTTTTTCCATCAGGAATTTCACAGTATCAGCCACGGAGTCTGGATTTGTGCCCGGTCGATGGCAATAGGCTCGCCCTCTATTACACGGACTTAAACATAACTGGCGAAATGTGGGTGTACTATTAGGTACACCTCTGCCTAACCCTTCTGGGGTTACAGGCGTGATGTTATGTTAAATGTGGGTCTGAGCTTCTAACCAAACTTGGCGAATGGGAACTGCGTCACGTGCATTTAATCGCACCATCAAAATAAAACCACAAATTCAAATCAGGCATTCGCACATTTTTATTCTGAAACATATAATCTTAAGCTATGACTCCTCCGTCCTGCGCTTCCCTATAGACAGGTCTATGGGGCCCTCGCACTCGCTGGTTGTGTCAACAGGTTGCTTGGAGTCAGGGTTATGTCTTATAATACCATACATTGGAACTGGCGCTGTTACTTCAGCGTTTGGGACAGCTTTTATACTTGTGTTGCATTTTGAGGAGTTCCTTGTGTGCATTCTGGGGACAAAATTTTAACTTAATCTTTAGAAGGTAGGCAGTAGCCTATCTGTGCACTAAATATGCAATCTGAATGCAACGGACAGCATTAATCTGAATTGAAATTACAAATGGAAACTTGCTTTTGTGCAGTGTCCATTGGCAATTAAAACTCTATCGATTGCGTAGTCGGGTGAAAATCAGACTTGCTACGATTTTAACCAACTAGGTATTTGTATATCTAATGGGAAACTTCAGTTGCATAAGACGAAAAAAATGGCTTCTAAAAAATGTGACTTTTGTAAGAATCTATGATTCACAGTCTGTAAAATTCTTATGGGTACCTAGACAGTAAATTCGATCCGTAAAGCTCTGACACCCGTATCTATAGTCAAAGTTAAAGTAATTACTTCAGTTTAAGTAATTACTTATGCAAACATTTTATACAGTGGACAAGAATTTAAACTCAGTGAAAACTGTCAAAGAAAACAAAACTAACTTTTGACAGTTCTAAATTCAAGAAATTACTAAACTAATAATAATATTACAATAAACCTGACATTGTGATGATGGATCGTTTCGAGCGTCGCGTAATGATTGTTGATATAACGGTCCCGCATGACGAGAACCTCGTAAAAGCAGAGAAAGATAAGCAATTCAAGTATCTAGATCTTGCTCGCGAGTTTGTCGACATGTGGGACGTGAGTAAAGCAGTCATTGTGCCGATAGTCGTGTCGGCCAATGGTTTAATAGCCAAGAGCCTCGACCAACGTCTGAGGAGGCTCTCACTTGGCAGCTGGATCAAGGGCTTGATTCAGAAAGCAGTACTTCTGGACACGGCGCGTATTGTTAGGAGGTTCCTCTCTCAAGAGCGCTGACCACCGGTAGCTCGGACCCTGTTCCCGGTGCCGGTGGGCTACTATTTTTTATATTTTAAATGTTTTTTTTTAAGAAATACTTAAAAATCTATAAAATAAGATAATAGATGAATAAAGGAATGAAATATTGGAACTTAAATAATAACTTTTACTCAAGTAATCACTTTGACTTGTTTATACTATATATACGGGTGCGAGTATGACAGAGGCGTAGATATACCTATATTCCCCGCCTTAGCTGGTAAAACAAAAACGAGCTTACTTGTACTTGCGGCAGGCTTCGTCCCTGTGGCGCTCCAGGTAGCGTCGCTGACTGAACGCCTTGTCGCAGGTGGAGCAGCGCCACTGCCAAGTGTGGTGGCCGCGAGTGCGCTGGTGAGCGCGGAGATTTGAGCTGGAAATGACAAAGCATTGTCATCTTTTGAATCTTGGATATCTAACCACAAATACAGAGCTTGTGTGGTGGATTGCGGCCCAATTTTTTTTAATATCCTGGAATGTCCTACTGCTCCCCCATTTCCTTCCAGATACTCTTCTCCTGCGCCACCTCGGACACAGCCTTCGTGATGCGCGTCCAGGTCATCTCGCCACCTCTTTCTAGGCCGGCCTCGGCGCCGCCATCCTCAGGCACCCACCGCGTTGAAACCTTTGCTATAATGTCCTTTTTTCTTCAATTTTACTTAAGTTTTAATGCCCTTTATTCTTGGCATCATAAACCTATGCACAAACTGTCACCATAAATTGTAAATGTTAAAAAAAGTTAAAGGAAAGTGTACCTTTAGGGTCGGATTCCACCGAAGTGGAGTCGAGACGAGAGGAGAGATGTGTTGTAACCCACCAATAGAATTTCGTTATTTACACTTCTCGTTTCCGCTTAGCTTTAGTGGAAAGGATGGAGCAGAGAAGAGAAGAGATGTCTCGTAATTGTTTAGGCCCGCGGAGACGAAAAAAGACGTGAACGGTGTGCTGTGAGCGGCGTGCTGTGAGTAGCGTGCGGTGGGCGGTGGATACACCCTATCTTCTAAATATCTTTCGTCTCCGCTTTGGTGTAGTCCGGGCCTTAATCTTATATGTAAGTAGGCATATATTTTTTCAATTAGTAATTGGCCTTTCTCAAATAGCCCGGACCTTATGTACAACTAGCTGTTGCCCGCGACTTCGTACGCGTGGAAATTTTGATGTGGTTAAGTGAGCAAAAAAAGCCTATGTGCTTTTCCAGACTATAATCTATCAGTGTGCCAAATTTCATCCAGATCCGTTCTGCCGTTAGCGGCGTGATCGAGTAACAAAACATCCATCCATCCAAACTTTCGCATCTAAAACAGTAGGAAGATGACCATACAAGTAATAGGTATGTGTACTTACCGATCAGCAAACGTCCTGCCACAATGCTGATGAGGGCAGGGAAAGGGTCTCTCCCCTGTATGGAGACGCAGGTGACCCTTCAGAACCCAGGGACGGTCAAAACCTTTGCCGCAGTACGAGCAGTTGTGAGTGTCGCGCGCGCTACGACGGGGCTCCGACCACTCGCGGGGCTCGCTTGGTTCTGTACGTAAATTGTTTGAATCAAATCTCATTGAAGCTTCAAAACCTCGATATCTAATATCGCCGTTAAGTCTAGCTGTCTGTATCAATGTTACCCGTGTAACTATAAAGACACAGCAACCGCCTAAATGTGATATGCCACCAAACTTACTTATTGCAACCGAATGCAAGGGAATTGGGGCATTGTTTAAGATGTCGCCTTATATTAGTTAAAACAATCGTACGGCTTGTAAGAGCATTTTTCTTAAGGTTTTAACTTTTAGAAGAAGAATATTTTTGTTTATTTTTTCCTTTGGTCGTATCATCATGAATGAAATTATGTCAATTTATACAAAATCGATTAAAAAGCTTTAGCTGTTGGCAGTTCTCTTTGAATCTGTGTGCATTAACTAGAAAAACCAAAAAAGTGTCGGCCAACCGGCCGATCTAGAAATAAATGTAAACAAATACAGCCAGAGAAAAAACCTAGACACGAACGTTACAAACCACTATTTCGATAGAATGACCGATTAAAACCGAGCAACGACGAAGAAAATCTATACTAATGTTATAAAGTTGAAGAGTTTGTTTGGTTGAACGCGCTAATCTCAGGAACTACTGGTTCGAATTGAAAAATTATTTTAGTGTTGGATAGCCCATTTATAGAGGAAGGCTATAGGCTGTAAAACATCACGCTGCGACCAATAGGTGCGGAGCATCAATCAAAAATGTTACGCAGACGAAGTTGCGCGGTTCAGCTAGTCGACAATAAATTGTATAAGAGAAGTCCATGCAACAGCGCTCAGGAAAAGGGGATAAATAATTCTCTGCGGCCAACCATTTTATTCTATAGAAGATTTGCGTACATGATTTATGTGTCACAAGAAAGGATAAATTCTATTCTAGAGTTCCGTTTACCGTTTATTTATTCAGATTTACTTCTAGCTACTGTCCGTTTGTTCCTGACCGGATCGAATATGTTTTCGCTATAGAATCCCAGGGGAATTTACGAGGACAAAACTTTTCTATTTTCATTTTACTGGTAAAAGAAAATGTATTAAGTTTTTTCATAGAGGTCAGTTGGAAACAAAAGCAGTTGGCCTGTTAAAGTGGAACACAGTTTGTAATAAGAACTTATCAACATACTCGTACAGTTTAAAAAATTCAAGGAATCTACACAACCAATCTTGTCGCCGATTCCTAGCTTGATGCATACGTCATTATTATACATTATCATCTACCTAGCCTTTCCCAACTACGCTGGGGTCGGTTTCCACCAGTCCAGCCAGCCACCAGCACCACTCTAACCGGATGCAGCTGAATACCAGTATTTTACATGGAGCGACTGCCTACCGCACCTCCACAACCCAGTTACTACCGGTTAATACGATACGCTTTCGCAAGACTCGTTGTCAGACTTTCGGGTCACTAACTATTTGTAACGACTATTAAAGATCTACAAATGACAGCAGGGACCAACGGCTTAGTGTGCTTGCCGAGGCACTGAGGAAACTCTGTATGTAATGGGTGGTCACCCATCCATGGACGAACCCAAGCAAGCGGGGCTTTACCTAAAGATCGACTCGAGCGCGATATGTAGCTTTAATGAAATATTTCGGCACCTTCACCCAATATGTAGCAGCGACGAGTCACCTCTCTCCACTTTCGCTATGAATAAGGCTTTAATCCTCAACTTATCATCGTGAGGAAACCTGCATGCTTGAAAGATTTTCTCAACGGCATGTAAAGCCAAGTCAGAGGCCCATGGGCGGCATAAAAACTCTGACACCAGGTTAAGCACTGACCACACGAAAAAGAAGAAAAAATCTCTCACCATTCTCCTTGCCCTCGCCATCTTTGTCAGCACCATCGACGCAGTCCTTATCAAAAGACTCGGTGCACGTGAGGAGTTCCTTGTCCAGCTTCTCATTGGCACTGGCCTTCACCAGGCTCTTCAACTTCTCCGCTATCTTGTCGATCTCTGAACCCCCTGGCGGCAGGGATGCTGTGACGTGATTAGCTAGTGAGTACATGGTTTGGGAGACATCGTGAATTCGTGACAAACTTTTACCATGGATCCAGTATATAATAATAACTCTAAACCCACAAAAAATGAATATTTTACATCAGTTACAAAAAAAAAGTGTTGTTTCATACACTTGGATGTGTGTGTAGTTAATGTTGACACTTTTTATGGAACAGAAGAGCTGTTGAACAAGAACAGTTTTTTTAATAACTGACGAAAAATTACATCCATTGGAGTATTAGAATCATAAACTGAAACTGTCGCAAAAGTTTGTGTCACTATATCCCTTACGCCGTGGTCTATATCCAAATAAGTGAAAAAATGCAAAGACAGGAAAGTCACTGGAAAAATAAATTTGTTTGGCGTGCCAAATAAAGGTTGTCAATTTATGAATAACAACGTATTGTTTCCTAGTGAGCAAGATTTTCAGCCAAATTGTTGGTGTAAAACCTTTTTGTTTCAAAGTTAGTCTGTTATGTTTAGTTATTTTGTTAATAAAACTTTTTGCAGAAACTCTGGAAAGATAATCTTAAAACACTACAAATATCTACAAGCAATAACAATATAAGTAAAAATTGCCTTACAGCAAAATGCCTTATTTTTTCTTTGGCCGTCCCAAGAATAATTAAATGCAAAACACAACTAAGCAAATATACCAAGTAAAAAGCAGGAACAAACCTTTATTACTGAACTTCAACGGCTCTCTGCTTTTAATTTCCTCAATAATTGGCGCCAACGGTTCCTTCCTCGGCTTCCGTTTCCTATTGACGTCCTGTATCAGTTCGGAAATGGATTGCGTTTCGTTATCGCTACGTTTCCTTCTATGCGTCTTGTCATACGTTTTGCGTTCCGTTTTTGCTTCGGAAGACCTTAAGTTGTATGTTTTTTCACTATCCCTTTTTATCAAAATCTTGTTTTTAGGAACAGTTATATCGGGAGATTTTACTGGTTTTTCATTTTCTGAAGCGTATTCGTAAGGTTCGGTATCTTGGAATTGTTGTAAAAATTGACTTTTCTTAAGTAATTGTAGGTAGAATCGCGTAGAAATTGGAACTTTGTCATGGTATATCGTTTCGTTGGTTTTTAAAAGATGCTTTTGCCGTTTATTGTTTGGTTTCGGTATTCTCGTCGATTTAATGTCATCTGAAAGTGTGGAAGTAGCTATAAAATTTACCCACTTAAATAAAGATGTAACTGGGCAAATAAAGATATTTAAGTAGGTACTGGAATATGAAATTCGAGGTTTCCCAGATCTAGATTTCATCGAGCCAAAAAGTTTTGCTCATAAAAATGTTTTTAAATTCACATTAGTTGTAACAATAATATTTTGTAGTGGGTCCTAATTTTCACGGGCTGTATTTCCAGTTATGGGGTCATAGGGTAAAATCCATCGATATAATAATAAATCGATGATATCACCAAGAACACCCTTTGGTATAATAACTGACTGTTTAGTTGGTCGCAAGCGTGTCTACTGAACTTGGACTACGTTTGATTCGATTTCCTGATCCAACAAAGCATTGTTGAATTAAACCCATTTGACATTCAAAGCATGTTTATTATAAAAATAGTAATTATTTGTACCGATATTGACCATTTCAAGTCGTCAGTAGTAGCAGTTATTTGGAAAAATGTTAGATCTGTCGCCATTCCAAATAATTTTACGACCAATGTACGACGAAATGCCGAGAATCGTAAAAATTGCACCGGTTTTCTACCGTAACGAATTCTCAGAAATTCTTAGTCTAGGCTTAGCGGAAATAATAAAAAATATAATTCATGATACCATTATGTTTTCACGCGTAACATTTTCATATAAATTGGCAATCATAAAAATATTCTAATTGAAAATAATATCGTGACACTGTCAGTCCGGTTCGAAAGATAAAGTTTGGAAAATAGTGGAAAAGAAGCCGAAAAATTTGTAAAATCACGGGAAACGCGGTAAGTATTGTAGAATAACGTATTCCCTTTCATGTTGGCCCACAAACTGCCCCTCGGTAACATAGCATACAGAAATATTTGGAAGAATTCCTCGAATACAAAGTGACTTACTTTCGACCGAAAATTCACCAAATTCCTGTATGAAACTCCTCTTGAGACGTCGCACAGAGTTTATGAAACACCTGGGCATGATGCCAACGGTAGAAAAATATATTTTTATATTATACTTTACTTAAAATTATAAATCAAAATATGAGAAGTTCATAGTACTTGTGAGCACTTGCTGCAGGGAAAGACAGAAACAAACGACATTTATTTTTTATTTTAAGAATATTCCAAATTCGAATGTAGCGGCGCGTTCATTGCTTGCCAGTCGGTGAAGGTTTTATACATTTCTGGAGTTCCTATCAAACCTCTGTGGATAAGGTTGCAGTTATTTTCCAAGCAATGTTTTAATTATATTATTATACCTACATAATCATAAATAACGCTGTGTTGTGTCGTGTTAGTGGCGAGGAAAAGTGTTTGTGATGTAGCGTGCCTAATCTTTTGATCTCCCGCCAAGATGTCATTAACTTCAGTGAAGAATCTATGAATTTATTGATGACTAGGCGGTAAAAATTGAACTCGACGTGATCGATTTAAAATGAATTGGATTTTATAGCACCAGAAAATTGTAATATTTTAACACGTTACGGAGAGTAGCAGAATTAAAAGATTGCCAATATAGAAAATGGGAAACCTCTACACGGTTTGAAAAGCTCTCATCGCGGCATGTGTCGTGAAAAGTGTAGATAATGAGCAGGCGCGCGAGACTCCGTGAGAGGCGCGCGCGGGTGTGGCGGGGGGAGACTGCGCATCGATTATTCGGCGGCGAGCGCGCGTCGTGACTGCACGCGCGCACTCACGGTCGCGTTTACCGCCCGAAACGATCGCGACGCCGGGAAATGTTAAATTATCACAAGAAAATAGATATTAGTTGGTTCGGACGCGTGTGTAAGTGTGTCGACTGAGTGTAGTGCATGAGGTGAGGGTGCGGGTGATGCCAAGCTAAGGGCGGCGCGGCCGAGCCGGCGACGAGATGGGGAACTCTTGCAGCTCGGGGCAAGCACACAAGGACAAGGATAATGTATCACAACATTCTGAGGAGTGAGTACCGACGGACTATGGATTGACGCGTGAAGGTCGACACGCTCACAATACTATCGTTAGCTAAATATGTTGAAAGAAAACAACGTAGTTATTTATGTATAATATTTGTCGTACGGTAGCCGCTGAGATAAGCGCACTGTTGTGAAATCGTCAAAATAAATCAATACATCGACCGCGCTTGCCTACAGGTTGTCTAGATTTGCAAAGAAACCAGAGCATTAAGAAAATATGCAAAACAACCTTGGACATGGTCGAGAATATGTCAAAATTTTGTTTGAATACTGAACTCATTGAATCAGTAATAATTATTGTGCCAGCACAGACACACATAGACAGAAACAGATAAGTAGTATGAATGAACACATTAATTATGATTACAACGGTAGAGAATAGGTATAGCTACAATCTGCCAATACATAATTATGATGATCAACTATATTTAGTAGGTACTAGACACATTCTTAAAAACTGCTCCTTTTCGGTCCACACAGCAGTGAAAATCGAAAACTGCATGATAAAACACTTCTCAATAATGAAAGTCTAGAAAATGTTGAAATTGACGAAGATTACAAATTAAATATTGATATGAATAGTGAAAATTCCCTTAGCCATCCAATATCTGTTCCAGAATGATTCAATAATGAAACTGCAACTTGACAAGGCTCCATTCGTTGCAAATCTAAATCCACGAAAAACCATGTTTGAGATTTATAAGGGAATCAGAGATGTCCTGTTACTTGGCCTAAGGTATCCTTATTCTTAGGGTTCCCTAACTGACCATAGTGATCATGTTCAATAACCAAAGATGAATTAAGCATGGAGTATCCTGCTAGATAAGCAATACTGGAAGCTTGAAGACTACATAATTATCTTATACTATATTTTATTAGCTAATAATCCCTGCAAGTTTACATCATATGCGATTTAAACTTAACTTCTGAAATATGGGTGCCGTAAAGGTACTCCTCTGCCCAAAGTATTGGGAAATACAGGCGTGCACAATATGGCTAGAAAGGGGGTGACTCATGAGAAGACGACTAATAGAGAAGTATGGAAGAAGAAGACAAGCTGCCCCGACCCCAAGTAGGAGGAAAGGAGGGCAGGAGAATGATGACAGACATGATGTTATGTTACTACAATTCCGCGATCTTTGGTACATGATGACATAAACCACGAAAAATTCAGTCTTGATGGATTCCCAGTAGCTGCAGTAAAAGGACTCTCTTTTTATCGACAAATATCCAGAATAACTTTTTTCCGAACCCACGCACGTTATAGCCTTTCCGGTACCGATTGGAAATAGCTATTCGAATGTAACTTTAACATTCCATGCTTTATTTAATCACTTCCCAGGAGGCCTGGTTTGGTTTCCGATAATCCATAGGCTACATGGAATCTTTAATTCTACCGATTTTTTGTTGAATCTATCATTTATTTGCACTCCCGAATTTGTTGTTTTTGATTTTTCCGCGAAATTCTTAATATTTCTGCGCTATAGGAGGCCCTTTTGTAAGAAGTAAATGAAATGCACGAAAATTCATGAACATGTAACTGGTGCTCTATTATGCAGAATTATCTAAATGTTGCCCGCAATACAACCCCAACCTTTGGGTAATTACTTCATGTGACTGAATAAAAGGTGTCCTAAGTCCCTTCCTCGGGTTATTTTCCTAACTTCTTTGAAATGGTTTGAAGGGTCAAAAAGTAATTCACTTTCGGATAATCTTTAATTAATGGGGAAATAATCAAGGAAAAAACAAAGAATTTTCAGTATAATATGAATATGGCTAACAATTGTCCATTATGATAAACAATTGTTAACCATATTTCCGTAATAAAAATGACCCATGGCACCAATAGAAGAGGCATTTAAATCCTCCCGAATAAAGTGCTTGAAGCCATGAATAAATATGTCTATTTCAAAGTAGGAAGAAAAGATATTGCAGAAAATTATAAAGGAGCGGTTCAAATGTGCGGACTTTCGGAGTTTGGACGTAGTTAATATCACCGCAAGGCATCATTTGAAAAAATGTCCCTGCTTTACGCACATTTTGCTGGAAAACCTACTTTTTGAAGAAAACTGATAAAATCTAATCCAAACTCCTTTCAGTCCAAGTTTGTGTGCAACCAGTCGTAAATATTTGATTGTTTAAAACAAGTTAAGAAGTCTTTTTCAAAAGCCTTTAATTAACTTCACCGGTGTTATTAGCGATGAGCATTGTCTTGGTCGGTCGAATGGGCTTACACACGAGTAGGGGTGACAATGGCCCGAGTCCGCACTAATCCCGAAAGGGCGGGGTAATAGGTCAACCCGATGTATTAATGCTCACAGGTACTTATATCTAATTCTGTTATTTATAAAGTAGTGAATTACTAAAATTATACTATTTTCGGTGAGCCTTGAACGGTTCAGACACTCAATAATAGATGAGTAATTCTTTATCAGATACAAAAAAAAAATACATATTTTATAGAACGATTTATACAGATACAAGCCGTGCCCAATAACATTTTCCATCCGAAAATATGACGAAGTTTCACACAGACATCAACCCTATTTAAACTGGATAGGGTATAAATTTTCGTACTTTTTGACCCAGCGGTTTTATAAACCTAGGTCAAAGTTATGAAATTTTGCGTGAGTTGTCTGTTAGTGAATTTAACATTTTTATTAAGTAGAAGTATACCTATAATAGATGACACTAACACATTGGTATAATAACAGCAAATATTCAGTTGATCTGCGGATGAAAATAAAAGAAAAAATGTCGAAGACCAATGTTAAATGCAAACATGCGTAGCCGTAATCTTTAACAGATCCACGGCTTTAGGAAAAGCTGGTAAACGCAAAACGTTTTCCCGATACAAACCACCCATCTTCTCAAAACGAAGCGTGTTCTATCGCCGCGTCGTTCGTATCACTTACTATCAACTGACAGAAAAGTTTTTCTTTTTATAGTAGTCTGGTACAATTAGACAATAAGCTGGAACTAAGTTTATAGTGTTTTTTTGGCTAACTGCACTCGGCTGTAGTGTCAATTGCTCATGTCATAGTCAAAAAGCCGATTGTCTAGGGTGCGATACACAAACTTATGAACCAGATACGATCCACCCATCAAGACAATTTTACTGAGGGGCTATAGAGAGATAGGGGACAAATTAACAAAAAAAAACGTACATTTTAACATTAAGGTTGCAATGTGGAAGTAACACTAGTCCCAAACTAGGCACAGCCTGTATCTTGGGCACAATTAGAAAAGATATTATATTATTAATACAAGGTGTTGCTTTGCATCCTCGTCAAATTCAAGGAGGTAACCATGCTAAACATTCTCGACCCGAATCAATAATAAAATGGGTAGGTAATTTTTTAATTTCGGATTCTTAATATCGGAAATCGATAAGTGTACACCACCCGTATTAAAACGCGGCCCGTCTAATACTAGTCCTATAACCGCGCTTTCACACACACAAACAAACGCAGATGTTTATTCGACAAACGGGTGATTCTCCTCTTTTGAAAAGGGCTTCATTCTGAAATAGTGTCAAATTAAAACAACTAAATAAAACAGCGTTTATTATTATTGACCACGTACCGTAATTTATATTGATTATTTACGTCTTCTATGACAACCTCCTGAATTTTGCCGAGGTTGCAAAACTACACCTTGTATATAAAATTTGATATTGGCGACAATTACGATACGAATTAGACTACAAAGAGTTCAAAACACTAAAAAAGGGAGATAAAATACAAAAATACATTTATCGGGGAATCAATCTCCAAGATCGTCTCGTGACTCATTAGCGGAGATGAGAATGTTGAAATGGATGTGTGGAGTAACAAAAATGGATAATGTAAGAAATGGGTATTAGACGTAGTTTGAAAGGGGTTCCTGTTACAGAAACTTTTAAAGGGAGTCGTCTGTCTTGGTATGGACATGTGATGAGGAGGTATGAGAAGCATGCGACTAAACGAGTGATCAATATCAATGTTAATTAAGATGGAGATGTTGTTGATGGATGGATGGATGGAGATGTAGATGGAGAGGACGCCCAAAGAAAAGATGGATGAATTCTGTGAGGAATGATATGAAAGAAGGATGAATAAATCAGAGCGTAACGGTTGATAGGGAAGAATGAAAGGACAAAACGGGTTGCGCGTGGGCCGACACCAAATAACATGCAGCAAGGGCAGGAAGAGGTCTACTTTTATTAATAGTAATAGTTTCGCTTTTAAGATCTTCTGGCTTAAGAAGAAACCTGTACATCCACCCTTAACAAACGTCACGTAAGGCCACAGAACTGTTAAGGGTATGACTGTACATGAAAATATATGTTAAGTTAAAGGAAGGACGTAGGGACTCCTACGACCCTAAGCCCTATAACCCCTAGAGCCCTAACCTATGATATACCTAGTATGTGATTAATAAACATATAAATAAGTTCAGGATGTCTGCACCATGCGACTTAAGGTTACAGACGGATAGTGGACAGGATTTCCAGGTTCGGGAAGGGTACGCTCACTGCCAATCCCGCAGACTCACGAGACTGATCAGAGATGGCTAAAGGTGTCTTGGCAGTGCACAGTGAAGGGAAATGAGACAAGAATATAAAATTCAAATCGGAATTATTTACAAAATGTAACAGCTTATACTCGTATACTACTTTTTCCTAACACACACTATTGTATAAAATCTTAGTGTCCTATGCGTGGGCTTGCGGACGGCGAGCAATGGGTAGCTCGCCGTCCGGTAAGGACCAGGCCCGGGTCGATGGCGCGTTGTGTTCCACGCGCGCCTCAAAGAGATGTCAGCACAAACTGACGGGGTCCATTAGGACCGATGCCTGCCAGGGTTGCGGATTTCTTCGAATGAGTTACCGTGACCCTTGGCACCTTGGCACAGGCAAGTGAAGGAACTCGGGTGGGTTTTAGTCAGTAAGAGTCTGACACGCCCTCCCGCTCCACCCAGAGCGGGAGAGGTCGTTTGATGATTTCCCACACAAAAAAAAAGTGTCCTATGCGTGTAAGATGCAACCAAATCATAATTTTAACTGGGCCGCACGTCAATGTCCAAAGGTAACATTGAACAAAACCGAAAAAGCTTAACCTTAAATTATCCGTTTTCTGCTCATTCTATCTCTAGATAGTTTGTACATCTAGAATCAAATTTAGTATACGTGACGTGTATTTTTATAGTAGCTGCATAATGCTGAGTGCAGTGCAGTCGCTCGGTAGATTCGGAGATCAATAGCGTGTCCTTTAGTCTTCTTTTTCTTTTAACACGAAACTACGGTTTCGATGGAAGCTTTTTAGAGCAGTAAAAACGTGAAAATGAGTTTCTGTCTGTTTGATGGTGTGTTTGGGCTCTATGGCCAATCGATGCCGTAGAATAGTAAGTTTTTACTTGTAAAAGGACCGCCAGGGTAGCCAACAAAAATCAAATTTTCTTACGTTTTTTGAAATCACATTGAATGACTATTTCATGAAAAAGGCATTCAATGGGATTGAATGAACCTAAAGGGTAATGAGGTGATGATTTTAATAATTATAACTTTGTAAAGCCATATTTTGTTAAGTCGCGAATCATATTTCAAATTGCAAAAAAATAACAGGCTTCCAAAAAAACACAAAAAAATGGAAAGTAACTTTCGGAAGTCAGTGGCAAAAAAGTCAATGAAACAGTAAACAGTAGTCACAAGACTTTATTTTACTCTTTTAGTTATCGTATCACACACAAATCCTTGTCAAGTGTCAAATTCGCAATTTTTTTTACCTGGATAACATATTTCATCCAGATATTTTGACGTAAAAACCAAACTACTTCAGTAGTTTGGTTTTGATGAATGAACAATCATCATAAATTTTTACTATTTGCGCAATAACTTTTTAAGCATGTGTTTGTATTCTTAAAAAGTTATTGCGCAAATAGTAAAAATATTGATGTTGGCAGTGTAATAGAAAGATATTTTTTTAACTTTATACCAATTAGCCTGCTCGACTGTACCCTTTTATTTAGGTTCTTAACTTTCCTATCTTATTTACACTTCCTTGTATTATAAATCTCATACGGCTCATTTTGATGTAAGTAATTGAGTTGATGGGGGCCTAAAATGGCCGCTTTAGCAAAGTTTTAAAATGGTCGCTGACGCAGTTAATAATATGAATTGACTTTGTGACTTTTTTACGAATTTTAACACGATTCATATTATTATCCTATTGTGATTCTGCTAAAGCGGCCATTTTAGGCCCCCTGATGAAATAAGATCAAATAAATCATCGCAATTTGTCAGCTAAGCCATCAAGGCATTATAGTAAGCATAGTTTTCCTAACTTCCGCTCCGATGAAGAATTACTTAAAGTTCAAGTTTTAATCTTCGCAAAGCAATATTGATGCCTCTGAAGTTTTCAAACCGTTTCATTTCACCTAGATATCTACCTACCTTCCGCTTCCAGTCGGTCACATTTAACTTTTTTGTTTTTACTTTCGTCTTCAACTGCGTCTTTGCTTCGATTTCACTGGTTAACTTTAGTAAGATATCTGTATCGAAGGGACCACTCATATTTGGTCGTAAAAACCGAAAGTCGTAACAACCGGTGTTTTCAAGGTACAAAGTAATTTGTACCTATGATTTTGGTCAATATAACCGGTATGTTGTTCTAAATGATGTCGTCGTAAACGGTGTACTATTATAACGGGTGTAAATAGACCCTTCGCGAAACCGAAAGGCACTTTTTCTACACGTCATTGCGATATATTTTTTTTCTGGACCATACCCGAGAACTTTATAGTTACGGAATATTTGAAGTCAAAGTTCCAACTTTTTCAAAAGTTTTTTTTTGTTGTTGCAAATACTAGTTATAACTTTACTTTAAATACCTCCATGATAGTAAATGGACTATTCAATGCATCCATCAGCACAATGTTTTGAGTGCGTTACATTGAGGTTTTACCGTAAAAGGTAATTTTTCACCCCGAAAAAAAGCCGTTTCCCAGCAATATTTTTTGCGTAGGGTTACTTAGTTTGATGTACAGAATGCTTGGTTTCTAGCTTCGTGAAGGGTCCGTTTACACCCCGTATTTCAAATTAGCATGACCTTATTGGTCAAATTAAGACCTAGCAATGGGTACGCCATCTTCAATAAGCTTTGACCAACCTTTCCAATTCCTGCGGAATTCTTAAAGATGTCATAAGAAAATTCATAATAAAATCTTCAGTTGACTCAGCGTCTCAGCGAACTCGCGTGAATTGTCAACCAGTCTATGTTTATCTTCAACCAACCAAAATAGAATGAATCATATTTTAGTATTGCTACTAAAATACTTTACGCACGATGAATGTGTCTGATTCACTCGCTATTTTGAGATGAAGACAAGACAACTTTAAATCACGAGGAATTTCAATAAAAATAATCACTTTCCCTCTATTTGTTGCTACTAGACACTTGTTTGAGATGCAGCTTGAAGCAAATTGTCGTTTCTCTCATGAATTTGTAATTTTCTGCGTTATCTAATTGTATTCCAGAACATGACTTGAGCTCAGTTCTAATAAAACCACTTTTTTTTAAGTTTCTCGTATTTTGAGGCATTTATGTTACGTTTACACCGGGCGCTCGTGTTAGGGTCTCAGATCTTTTACAGTCTACTTACTCACAAAGACAAGTCTTGCAAACAACAGCATTTTGTCGAAAAACACAACTTCCAAGTCCAACTTCCATATCTGAACGAAATCTTATTATTCAACAAAACAAATAAGTCAAAAAAGCTTTTGATTTAATTATTCCATTGTCCGAGTTTCGCACGGGACGGCCATTGTTTGTGTGAAATCTTATCTTAATGGGAAGGGTTCTTTTTAAATCAACAGCCAGGAGTAGGGTAAAGACATAACAAGTATTTTTATTTTACTCTATTAAATAGAGTATTATAATATAATTAACACAACAACTCCCCCTAGAGTGTAAGTGTTAATTATAGATTTTCGAGTTTTTGGTAAACTGAACATTTTGCTAACTTACTGTTTGCTACTTTGGAACCTTTTCGCATGGGCGACCATTATTTGTCTGATTATTATTCTTGGATGCAAATGGTGTAAAGTTAAAGAATTATCAGCAACATACATCGTATGGAAACCAGCGTGCCTGAAAGATATTTCGCGACGGCATGTAAAGCCAAGTTAGAGGCCCATGGGCGGCATAAAAGTTCTGCTAGCAGGTTAGACACTAACCACACGATAAAGAAGAATCAGCAACATGCAACGAATGAATTTCATTCTGTATTTCTACCGATAAGGAACTATGTACGAACTTCAACTCTCCTACTCTTAAGCAAGTGCACATACACTTTAGGTTGGTCAAATGCGAGCCTACCAACACGAAGAAAAGATGTTACTATGATGAACTACAAAAGGCTTCTGCCAGCGAAAGTGATCGCAAACTACTGCAAAGAGGTTGCAAGAAAAGCTAATTTACATCAATTAGCTCTTAAGCTTATACTAGGTGTATATGTATCTTATCTTATATAAAGAGAACCTTATCATATTGTTACCCGTTACTAGCAAAAGCTTGCCTTCACTAACATAGTATAAAACAAAGCCGCTTCCCGCTGTCCGTCCCTATGTATGCTTAGATCTTCACTACTATGCAACGGATTTTGATGCGGTTTTTTTAATAGATGAAGTGATTCAAGAGGAAGGTTTATATGTATAATACATGCATATTATAGTAAAGAAAGCATTAGTATCTACATTGCACACGTGCGATGCCGGGGCGGGTCGCTAGTATAACATAAATTTTATACTAAGCGTTTCTAATGGCGATGACAAGTCGTTCTATGATGTCACGCAAACCATACACAGCTGGTCGTCGATCATATTGATAAGCTGTTTTAGAATTATTGTATATTGAATAACAATAAGTTATGTGTCCATGGCTGGGGTACACCAATTCCCTTTTCGTATTTGTGATGCCTGCAAACAAATTGACACTTTCAGCAATAACGTATGAGGTCAAAAATGAAGTTGATTGGCATAAGCTACTAAAAAACTTGAGTCGATCCTGTTGAAAATATTTGATGGCCTCTTGTCTTGGCCCTGTAGGCACCTCCGTCCGCGTGAAATTATTATAAAAATATTAAGTAGTTCCGTATTTGAATCGGATTTTGTTAAAAATTTCATATTTTTTTGCACTTTTGGACTTTATACTCCTTATAACATCAGCTATCTGCAAGTAAATACCGTCAAAATCGGTCCAGCCTTTTCGGAGATTAGCCGGCACAAACCTACTGAATGCATACTTTCATAATTATGTTATTTTGAAATTACAAACACACACTTAAATTTTATTTCTTTGTTTAGATTTAAACTATACTAATAGTCATCATCATTATTGTATCATCTGAAAGGCGTTCACTGCTGCAGAGAAGCATGCCCCAAGCCCCAATCATCGACTATTGAATTGGGATTATTTCATTTATGAATCATGTGCAACGGATGATTACGAGTAGCTCCTTCATCAAACTATAATTTTAATTGAGAAATTGACTGACCTTTTCTTCAGCGAAAAAAACATAAATTTTATAAAGATGACAACGTGGAATGTCTCCAAAATCCAGCCTCAGATATCTTGCCTAGAAATAAATTCGCAAACTCCGCTCAGTTTGCTCAAACAGCGTCCACAAGTGACCAAATGACCATCAACGCTGATGCTCATAATTGTGGCAATTAGGATGCGACGACGAATGTCTGTGGTAGTGTGGATGTCTGGCTGTCAGACGGATCAATCACGTGATGGGTAGCGGACGTGTGGACTCGTGTGCTATGAGTCACAGTAGACGTAATAATATTAAACAAAATTTCAAAGAGAAACAATTACATAGTTCGGGAATCGACTCACACTAACAGCAATGCAAAGCCAAAAAGCAATGCAATGCCAAGAACCCCTTTCTAAGTTGTTTCACGGTACCTGCTTGATGTCAGGCCTACGCTGTCGTCTCATATTTAAGGGACAAAAGCCAGGGTAGCCCGCGAAATTCAAATTTACTTACGTTTTTTTGCAATTAAAGAAAGAAAGAAAAAGTATTTATTAGTCTCGCACTGGACAAAGCAAAATGGTAACTTGACAATAAAACAAGATTAAAATGCAAAAATGGAAATGCAATGAATTAGCAGGTCAGTGTCAGGTTGTCTGTTGATTAAAATATGATTCGCTTGTTTGATGGCAATAGGCTCGCCCCCAATCATATAAGTCTTAAACACACTGGCGAAATATGGATGTATTAAGGTACACCTGTGTCTGTCGCTTGGGGGATTGCAGGATTGTAATGTTATGTTTTATTATGCATTATCGCTCATAACCATAAGACATGTGTCGAGTTAATCAGGCTTTATACAAGTTGGAAGGGACACCGACCCTAAAACGGTTACCACGTATTTTTCAATACATAATTCTGAATCCCTCCCACATAGAAAGTTTTTCATCGCTTTTTTTTTTAAGCAGCCGTTCCATACTATTTGACAGTTTTGTAGGAAGCAGCTGTTTTTTTAAATAAATGACGAAAAATTCACAACACTAGCTCTACCCACAGTATGCTAGCAAGATTAGAAACAGCAATAATTCCTGACTGCGTTGAATTAGCACTACATGCACTTGTGTCCTATTAATTAAGATGTTGTACATGATATCTACTCGTACATACAATTGCACATAGATATATACGTGAGCATTTACGTTAGTGGAATGACGCTGAAAAAACTAGTCCTTGTATGAAAATGGAGGTATATTAGTAAAATAGAAAGTTTTGTTGAATATTGAAGTTAGATATGGTATCTACACAAATCTTTGAAAAAACAAGGTGAAAGGCACACAGATGCTCAAACGATTACCACATATTCAGTGAGTACATCATTCTGAAGCCCCACATCGAAATTTTTCATCGGTAATTAAAAAAAAAAGAAAGTGCAATACCTACACTGTCAAAATCCTTTATTCCCGATGTCCCCGTATGCCATATCCCCGTCACGGGGACAACGGGACGTGATTAAATTTATTTCCAGTTGTCCCCATAACGTACATTCGGCTAACGGGGGCTCCCCGTCCCCGTAGGACGGGGACACGGCGGCGTACGGGGACATCGGGAATAAAGGGTCAAAATGTATGAAACAGCTGATTTATAAATAAAATCCGATGCGAAATTTCGATGAGGGGGGTTTAGAATGATGAATGATGTACCTACCTACTGAATACGTGGCTGGTAACCGTCCACCCAGTCCATCCAGTTTTTAGCTGAAAATGCCAGCTCTATCAAACCAAGGAGAGATCGTTTTTACCGCCTTTTTACCCGACTGAGGAGGGTAATGTGATTTTACCCGTTGATCACCCCCCCCGACTACCCGTTATTGCCGGGTATACCACATCTAAGAATTGTTAAATCCAAGGATGATTAATTCCTAGACCCAACATTGTTAAAACATTGGATTTACCAATTCTCAAACTCTGTCTATTTGTTAGTGTGTCAGCACACTAATAATTTGAAAATGACTCATCATCTTCCTGCCCTTGTCCCATGTTATTTGGGGTCGGCGCAACACGATATTTTCTACCATCCTCCCCTGTCAATCGTAACGCTATCATTAATTCCTTTTTCCTTCATATCATTCCTCACACAAAAATTTGAAAATAAGTAAACCAATAATATAAACGATATTTTCTAGGTTTAAAAAAAAAAACGCGAGGGCTATGGTACAAACGTTCGAAACGTGAAATGTGTTTCCGAATTTCTGATCTCAAGTTTTTCCTTTTTTAAAGCATACAAAATAGAATGCCACAATTGTCATTCAGAAAGTTTTTAGCTTAATTTAGCTGCTAGAACTTCATAGATTTACTTTTATTAAAAAAAAAAAACAGACGAAAAGCGACGATTTTCGCAGGTTGGCAACTGGATGAGAGTTGCCGAGAATCGACCAGCAGTGGACTGTTGTAGGCTGATGATGATAATTGAACAGTAGTTGAAACTACCTACATTTTAACGTTAAGCTAATTAATCATTTTGGAAGAGCAAATTCTCAACACTTTCTAAAATTAAAACGTCTATGGTAGGTATATGTATTTGGAACAATCGTCTACAATATTTAAAAACTTACTCATCAAAAACTCACTGCCGGAAGCCACGAAAATTCGCAGTTTAAATATTCCGTAAAGCACCCGCGATTAGGCTCGCACTCGCGCCAAAATCCTCATTAAACGCGTTAGTAAAATAATAAATAGCAATAAATACGCTATTTATTATTCCAAGAATTAACCAATAGCCATCATTGGCATGTGACGAGTACTTTACGAGGTGTACGAAGGCCACGTACTGACATAAAAATAAATTATAATGTTGTTAAAATATACTCTATGACGTACCGAGAGAGAACGAGAACCATGTCGCGGGCTAGCGTCCTGTTCGAATTAAAAAGTTATATTTCCCGCCATTTTCTGTAAAATATAAGAAAAATAAGCAGTAGAAAAAATTCTTATTATTTGCAGGTTTTCCAATATTTACTTACCTAAGGAAATCTTGATGGATGGAGAGGGATAGGAAGACCAAGGAAACGGTGGATAGATTGTGTGAGGAATGATATGAAGGAAAAAGGTGTAAATTTAATGTTTGCGTGACGGTTGACAGGGGAGAATGGAAGAAAAAAAATAAGTGTTGCGCCGACCCCAAGTAAAAAGGGCAGGAAGACGATGTTGCCTTACCTACGTAGTGAAATTATACATATTTACGTCAGTGGATTCCGTACAAACATGTGTTTGAATTATTTGCTTGGTTGTGGTTTGCTATGTATACTTTTCTCAAATTTTTTTGCTAGGTACTTTAAAAATGTATGCTTCTTTAATGCTCTTCAACCCTATTGGAACATACCATCATTCACTTCCTTGATACAAAAAGCAACATTGAAGCTATTGGACCAATATTTGTTCTCTGAATGTAATTTTCGAGCTACCTTCCGCTTTTGACTATCTTTCGCTCATTTCCCAAAGCGAATATGATCGACTTTGAAGGCTGAATCTTGAAATATTTCCTGTTTCTAAAATCGTTTTACGTAGCAGTTTTCTCAATTTTCTTTTTTAATTGCGAATCCTACTTGTATTAACAATCCATTCATCATCATCTGCCTCGCCTTTTCCCAACTATGTTGGGGTTGGCTTTCAGTCTTACCAGCTGCAAATGAATACCAGTATTTTACATGGAGCGACTGCCTATCTGACCTCCACAACCCAGTTAGTACTGGGCAATACGATACCCCTTGGTAAGACATGGTTGTCAGACTTTCAGGACACTGACCACCTGTAACGACTGTTAAAGATCTACAAATCGCCAGGACGTTGGTCCTGGTGTAAGCTGTTGAGCTTAACGTGCTGTCCGAGGCTCGGAGGAAACTCGGTATGTATTGCGTCCATCCACGGACCAACCTAGATAAGCGTAGCTTAACCTGAAGATCGACCCAAGCGGCTGTTATTATTTAGCCACGTGCTCCTCCATTCATCGTAGGTACACACAGTTGGCCACAGTTGGCTATAGACTAAAATTTGCCTCACACCAAAAGGTCCATACTGCCCACCATGGTCCTTTTACGCTGACCTACGTCACATATATGAACATCGTGATTTGTGTGTTATCTTCTCAACTTATCACTGTTATCAGTTATCAATGGGCCATTAATCAGCGATAAGCCGAACAATTGACAGGCTACAACATGAATTAAGTTACGTTTATCTATCATTTCTGAAAGCTTAAATTAAGCTTTTACTTGTAATCCTTATTTATAGCAAAAAATATGTATAATATATTTAGAAATATTTAATAAATATCAAAGGCTTAAAAAGGGGGGGATTCGTGAGATAACGAATGATAGAGAAGTATGGTAGAAGAAGACATGCTGCGCCGACCCCAAACAGGAAAATGATGACGAGTGTTAATGATCTAATAATAAGGGAGATGATGATGATCTAGTGACTTCTGTTATGTCCATGGTGTTTCCAACTCTACAGTACCAACCGTTTCTCGGCGAGGCAAGTGCTCGAAATGGCCATCCTCGTGACGTTTATCTCGACATTGTCGATAGCTAACACCATTTCAGTTACCAAGCTATTTATGAATAAAAAAATACGAGAAAGCTTTTATTTCAGCTACCTACGTCAACATAGAGCTATCTGATTGATGCACACCATTATCTATGACGCCTTTCTTCGAAGTTAATGGCCTGGTTACAATTTTTTCAGTCAAAATTCTGACGCAAGACCGATCTGACGCACTTCGACGTAATCGTGACGAAGAATGCATGGGCGTCGCGAGGACCGGCTAATAATAAATTGATTAAATTGATTTAAAACATGTTAGTCTTCTTTAAAGGTGTTCATCGTTAAGAGAAGTCATTGATTACTATGTCCCCTGATGATGGAATTTATTATAAACGTCAAGATAATTAACAAAAAAGTTTTTAACAGTGTGAACTCTCAAATTTCCCAAAAAAAAAAAGATTTGTGATTTCACAGCCATTATGTGAGGTAACTTTTTTCTTGCCTTCAATAGAGGAATAGGACTTAGACTGTTGGAGAATTAAGAAAGGGATGATATATAGCAAAAGATCAAAGTTGGGTTTACCATAGATATGAATAAGATTAATCTCCTGTTTACATATGCGACAAAACATCTACGAGAAATGTCAAAATGCCTGCCCGATAGCCAGTTGCAAGTATAAACTGCGCAGCGAGTATTTGTTTATGCTTGCAACTGCAAGTTACAATCGGTCGAAAGACATTTCTTGCTAAAGTTTTCTTGCATGTAAAAATGCGGCTAGGAAGATCCGCGCCGCGGTATTAATCACTCGTTGACGAAGCATTTTAGTTTTGCACATTCCCACATTGTATTAAATACATAGTTAAAACTTTTAGTGAACTATCATCATCATCTAGCTTTTTCCCAACTATTGAATTCAAAGTTTTAATCAATGTCACAGCATTTATGTGTGTACTGTTCTGCTTTCTTTATATTAGCTTCTGCTCGAAATATATCGTAGGTACTCTATTCTATCAATCAATGATATCTGACTGTTGAGACATAAATGTTTTAAATACGGGGTGGAAGGGACGCCGACGCGAAAACGGTTATCACGTACTCAGCACATCATTCTGAACCCCCCCATATAGACATTTTTCACCAGTAATTTAAACAAAAAAAATCAGCTGTTCCATACATTTTGACCGTGTAGGTATTGCACTTTTGTAGGAAACAGCAGATTTTTCTTTAGCCCTGTATTTCACCCTATATATTATAACAACCAGTCATACCAAGGGGTATCTTATTACCCTGAAACTGGGTTGTGTAGGTCAGATAGGCAGTCGCTATATGTAAAATACTGGTATTCAGCTGCATCCGGCCCGTTTAACTGGAAAGACGACCCAAAAATTGTTGGGAAAAGGTTAGACAGATGATAGTGGCGATTATAGTCCTTACGAGGAATGTCTCCCGTCAATTAATCAATTCTTTTATCATTAAGTACAAGAATATTAGCATCAAAAATTAGAGACTGTCTGCCAATTAACGCCATGACACGTTTCTATTAAAAAGTTTTTGACATTTGAGTTGGCGGGAAATTATTTTCATGAAAAATGGTGGCTGGGAAATGGCCGTTAAGTGCATGTGAAATTATTAATTACTGTTGAATGTCTATGTTATAAATCTGTACTAATGTGACAAATATAAATGTCAAAGTATGTTAGGTAAGTATTTAAATTAATTTCATATTTTTATTGGTGTAAGAAATGAATAGGTAGGTGCGGTATTTTAACCCCAGGCCGTGAACGGGGCCTGAGATACACCAACGATAAAATAACAAAAATGAGAGTTTGACAGTTTAAAATAGTATTTATTTATCTAATTAATTATGGCACTCCAACGACCAAATCACTAATAAATTTTTTGGAGTGCTGTAACAATTAAACTTAAAATCTAGAGTGAATGTGTCACTTACAGGTATGCACAGCACTTACGTATTGTAAGTTTTATAATATTACATAGAGTACATATAGGCTATGGTCTTTATAGTTTATGGTCGCAGGGTTTCATCATCATCCACAATCTGTCTTCGCTCACTGTTGGATGGCCTCTCTTTGTTTTTACCAATCTCCACGCTCCTGTGCCAGTCCCATCCTGGGTTTATCCGTGATGGCAACAATGTCGTCTGCTCATCTCGCTGCCGGACGACGGACACTACTCTTTCATCGCGGGGTCTACTTAAAAATAACCACTGGTTTTTAAAACAAGCAATCCAATAAAATCTAAAACGCATCAATTAAATCTAATAGCTATTTTGATGCGAGGATCATCTGCTATTGCATGCTTATCGTGTGTAAACAAGACTTAAAAAAAATGGCGGCACGTCAAATTTTGGCGCGCTGCCAGAGACAACGTAGAGCGTAGATGATTCAATACTAGATATTCGTTCCTTCTGCCCTATTGTAATAGGCGTGTTGAATAGTTATTGTGTTGCGGTTTACTTTGTTAATGTTTATTGTTCACTAGCTTTTGCCTGCAACTCATTAATCTTGGAAATCATTCTATGGGCGTATTGCCGGGATAAGAAAAACTGACTTATGCCCTAATATAACCCAGATCATATTCTGCCCGTGGGCCCTTTATTGAAAACCGTCCAGCTTCCAGCCGTTTAAGGACGAAAAGACAAACTTAACGAAAACTAGTTTATTTCTATTATTGTTCCTATATGTCTATAAAGGCTATAGATTTGTGACATAAACCATTTCATTAGAGTTCGAAACAAGAAACTTTAAATTGTCCTTTGATTTTCAATACTTTCATAATAATCGGTATCACAATGAAACGAATGGAATTTTTCGGAATTTCCCACACATTAGCTTCACAAAGGTCAAACCTTTAAACTCACGTCGCCCCCTCACAGAGCTACGTATTACATTACATTCCATACTTACAGAGCAAGTACATGTTATACAGGGTGGAAACTTTCAATGAAGCAGTAAGGTCTACCCTAATCGTTGCATCTACACGAAAATGGTATTAGGGGACTATCCATAATTATTCGTGAAAAAATGTACAGTTAGCAAGAAAACGGCCATTTCATTCAAAAACATTAATTGATGCCAATCGATCCTGTTTCTAATACTGGTTCCCCTTACTGCCGCACTGAACATCCTGTTCCCATCCTGTATACAGCACGTATCTGAAAGGAAAGGTGTGGCCAAAAATCAGCCGTCCCGTTCATTTGCGTCGAGTAGGTATTGTTTGTATGAGACAGTTGATTTTTTTTTGTCATGTACAGGATGCTCCCATGGAGACAATTATTCAATTACATACCACACCTTACCTCTTTCCAATATATGCTGTAGATCGTATTTACACAAGCTTTAGCTTTGCGTACAAATAGGTGCAAATAATCCCACGCATCCAGCCTCTATCCATATCGATTTAATGAGGACATTAAATGTTAAAACGTCTTATTTTATTAAGTTGTCTGTAATAAATACTGCCATTAATATTTAAATAATAATATGACCTGACACGTCTGCTTATAAATTAACTACATACTTATAAGTACGACAAAGGAAAGGAATTAATCCTGCAGTATTAATGTGCCGATAAGTTTTCATTTTTCATATAATAGAGGTTGTAAAAAGACGATTAACGAAGCCGAGAGGCACTTGTCCTCTCGGTCATTGCGATCATTTTTTTGTCCTGGACCATACCTGGGAATCTTCTAGTTACGGAGATATTAGAGGTCAAAGCTCCAACTTTGTCTAACTTTAATTTAAATACCTCCATGACCCGTTTATTGTTTAATGCATCCAACACCACAATGTGTTGAGTGCGTTACATTGAGTTTCCCAGCCCATCCCAGCAATAATATTTGCGTCGAGTTACTTAGTTTGATGTACAGAATTCTTGGTTGGCGGCTTCGTGAAGGGACCGTTTACACCCCGTATGTGTTCAGTCGTTCTTTGCAGCGATATCATCCAACAGAGGCTGTAGCATTTGGTGTCTTGAAGTCTTGAATTTGATGATCGGCAAACGGCATCAAAACCTAAAATTATTTTAAATTTTTCATTCGCTTTTCTGATAGGTTTTTTCAGTCAGTCAAACAGGATGTAAAAAAAAAACATACAACCGAATTGAGAACCTCCTCCTTTTTTTGAAGTCGGTTAATAAAGAAAGAAAGGAAAAGTATTCATTTGTCTCGCACAGGACAAAACAAAATGGTTAAATTAACAATAAAACAATATTCTATTCTTTATTATATAAAAAAGTAAACATAAGAAAAAAAATAAAATAAGACAGACTAATTTGGTCCTGTACGAGGCCAAAAGCATCTCAGCATGGTGTTGTAAAGTAAAAAAATGTCACAGCGCTGATATTCTGATAGGTCCCAAAATGATGCCACGGTCAGATACGAATAAAAATAATCTGCTGTCGCTCTTTAAGTTGCTCTCTCTAAGAAAACGTTTCTTAGTACAAATCTTTACTGAGCAATGGTTCTTAAAGTTGCAGATGTTTCTGGATTGAAAGAGGAGCTGCTTCTGATTCTGTTTCCAAGAAACATAACTCCTAGCTGACCTTTTCAAAAGCTTTACTTCTGGGAGCTGAGTTTGCTATTCTCAGATTATATCCTTGAAATGGAAAGTGCTTATTCTAGAGTTCTAGCGAATGTTAATCATTTGATCCTTTACCAAGGAGGAATTAATTTAATTTTATATAATTATGATTGGAAGTTAAGGACGACTAATAGAGAAGTATGGATGAAGAAGTCTTGCTGCGCTGACAAATAAATTGTGTGATAAGGGTAGGAGAATGATGTTCATTTTAAATTAATTCTGAGCATGCATTTCATGCAATTCATAATCAATATTTCAGCACAATGCTTAAGCGACAGATACTTTATAATTTCATTTAGAAAATAGTCAATAATTACCCAAAATAGCGAAATATTTGACAGTTATTCTCGACATTGCCTAAGTTCGGAATTATTAGTAACCTAATCTTTTCCCAACCACGTTGGAGTCAGCTTCCAGTCTTACTGGATGCAGCTGACCAGTAATTTACATGGAGAGACTGCCTATCTGACCCCTTAGTAAGATGGTTGTCAGGCTTTCTGGCAAAGTACAAAATGCAACCTTTTAATTTAAAAAAAAAACTTGTAAATGCTTATTTTCTGACTTTTTACTTTATCACTTAAACACCATAAACTGAACAGATTAAGATCAAGTTAAAGTTCCAAGCTATCCGCTATCGTTACGCCATATAAAACAAACGCCATACGTCCGCCAATTACACGGCGCACAATGTAGAACCATAGACAAAGCGTGACGTCAGAAGTGCGTCATAGAGTAAGTAGGTCACCACGGATCCATAGAGAATGGAAGCGGCTTTGAATCACAATGACCGCTTCGTTACGGACGTAACGTAGGTTTTTTCTTAGCATTTTTCATGGTTGTTTTAGTGATGTGTGAAGATGATTGAGAGTTGAACTTGAATATTTTGAAAACGGAGGTTTTTTGGGAAAGAATATTTTGGTCATTAATTTTTTTTTATCTTAATATTTTTTTTTACATATCTTCAAGTATTCTTGGCAATTGACCGAAAGTAAAAATAAGAAATAAATCATCAAAAACTCTGGGTCAAAAGAAATAGCTGTATACTTTCGTCCAATTAATAAGCCGAGTGCTAATGCATAGTTTTATTTGAAGCTATATTCAAGTTTTTATTCAGATAAATAAATAAGAATTAGAATAAAATTCACTTTTCGTGTAGGTCTGTGTAACAGTGTGTCGAAACTACACTACGAATTTCGATGCAATTAACCTGTAATAATACTTTAATTAATTTATCCCGAAAATCTTATGTAGGTATTATAAACATTCATATTAAAATTACACATATTTAAGTAACCTGAACATGTTATCAAATGATTAAAACCGTTCGAAATAGGAGTGGGTCTATAACTCGCTGGTCATCAACTACCTCGCGTATTCCCAATCATCTTATGGCCGGCTTCGACTCTAACCGAATACAGCTTAGGACCAGTATTTTCCATGGAGCGATTGCCTCTCTGACCTCCACAACCCATTTACTGGGTAACAAGATACCCCTTAGCATAACTGATTGTCAGTCACGGCACAGAATAAATAATAGTAAAAGAAGTCACGATGCAGTTTTCACCATAATTTAATGAATTTATGCCGATGAAGGAGCCGACTGATGACATGACGAATAATAGGCAAGTGTGGAAGAAGAAGACATGAGGAGCTCGTGGCTAAATAATAACAGCCGCTCGGGTCGATCGTCAGGTTAAGCCGCGCTTGTCTCGGTTGGCCCGTGGATGGGTGACCACCCATTACATACCAGTTTCCTCCGTGCCTCGGAAAGCACGTTAAGCCGTTGGTCCCGGCTCTCATTTGTAGATCTTTGACAACCAGTCTTACCAATAGTAAGTATTACCCAGTACTAACTGGGTTGTGGAGGTCAGATAGGCAGTCGCTCCATGTAAAATACTGGTATTCAGCTGCATCCGGTTAGACTGGAAGCCGACCCCAACATAGTTGGGAAAAGGCTACGCAGATGATGATGGAAGAAGACATACTGCGCCAACCCCAAATAAAGGTCAGAAGAATGGTGACGATGACCTACATTAATATTAAACTTGCTTATACGAGATATAATATTCTATTTATTTTTTTGCAAAAAAAACGACTCCGAAAAAAGGTTTTTATTTTAGCCTTTTTAGTTGCGGTATGATGGTATCTCACATGCTACCCAACCTGTAACTAATAAACTGCCCAAGCAATGTGAATAAAAAATCGCGAGCTTCCTCTACCGAATGAAAAAAGAATCGAAGAACACAATTTAAAATTTAAATAAGGCAGAATTGACAACCTCCTTTTTAAAGTCGATTAATAAAGGAAGTCGTAAAAACCGTGCAGAGCAGGGGCATGTCCCTTGTCTTAAAATAATGTAGTCATCACATATCTAACAACGACTAGCATACAATAATAGTAACTATATAATCACCCATAAGTCGGCATCATCAATCATCTGAATTATATTAAAGTGGTACTTAAAGTGACGCACGTGAACCTCACCGCCTGTTTGTAGAATAAATAGACGTATATCATTTTAAAATAGACGCTCGATGTATTGCTGGGACAGTTCTTCCGTTTATCTAACTTTGAGTCTTGGTTTTGGTAAACAAGAAATGGTTGAAATCATCTGGAAATATATTATTCTTTACTATACAGTATTGCGATGACGTGTTTTTTTTTATTTTTTGTTTGGAAAATTATATTTTGGGTTGTGTCCTACTCAGGAATGTCAAATCTTCTTACTATGTATAGTTTATATACATCTGTACTAATATTAAAAAATGCGAAGTTTGGACGGATGGATGGATGTTTGTTACTCAATCACGCCAGAACGGCTGAACGGATCTGGATGAAATTTGGCACAGAGATAGATTATAATTTGGAATAGCACATAGGCTACTTACTTTACTTACGTTACTTCATCCCGGTAGGACGATCCAGTGGGTCAATTATCGAACTCCACGCGGCCGAAGCCGCTGGCATAAATAGTATTATTATAAATGCGA
Organism: Standfussiana lucernea; assembly: GCA_964057025.1. Classification (NCBI taxonomy): domain Eukaryota; kingdom Metazoa; phylum Arthropoda; class Insecta; order Lepidoptera; family Noctuidae; genus Standfussiana; species Standfussiana lucernea. Next base: position 13,130,619 of record OZ059798.1, on the reverse strand, counting down.
AAGTTTGGTTTGTTGGATGTTTGTTACTCAATTACGCCAGAACGGATCTGTATGGGCACAGAGACAGATTATAGTCTGGAATAGCACATTGACTACCTACTTCTTTTTTCTCACACACAAATTTCCACGCGAACGAAGTCGCAGGCGACAGCTAGTAATATACAATACAAATTACGTGTCACTGTGTTCGAACACGCTAATCTCCGAAACCAATGAAGCGATTTCAATGAATTTTTTGAATCTATATGGTTGGTTCAAGCTTGAAAGATAGAATAGTTTTGGACCCACTAAGAGACGCCGTGCGAAGCAAGGGCGGCTTACTAGCTTCCTATAAATCTTAATCAATCATCTAAGCCTGTCATAGTCCACAGTTGAACATAGGCGTCTCCCGAACTGCACCACAACACCCTCTCCTCCACCTTATTTAAGGTCGTCAATCCATCTAACTGTTAGCCCATCTGTCCTTCGACAAACATGGCCAGCCCACCACCACTTCAGCTGGCTTACTCTGCCAACCATGTTACAACTCCAGCGTATAAATGTTATATATTTAAATTCTTTATCCACGGAGAAATATAATGATATACGTCATAGGTGCTGTCATCCGTGACTTGCCATCTTCACTGCACACAGCTAAGGACGACAGTAAATAACTTTAAAGAATATAACGATATCATATTGCTGAATTAAAATTAATAAAACTATACTCATACCAATCATTAAAATTTTTCATCGGTTATACCAAAATCCAAGAAAAACTAAAATATTTCTTGGGGCAAATTTCACCAATACGCAATCGCAACATCCAAACCGAGTTTAAGAGCTGTGAGCGTCATGATTGGTATGGAATATTGTCCCTTACAGCTCTAGAACGTCGTTTAGATGTGCTAATCGCGTTCAGATCCATTAACACCACCAAATAGATTCTTTCTCTATCGTGCGGTGGTGTCAGAGTTTTTATGCCGCCCATGGGCCTCTGGCTTGGCTTTACATGCCGCCGAGAAATATTTCTCAGGCATGCTGATTTCCTCACGATGTTTCCTTCATCGAAGCAAGTCATAATTATACAATACGCACATGAATCCGAAAATCAGAGGTGCATGTCTTGGGTTCGAACTTGAGACCTATGACTTGGCAGTCCGACGGTAACACCACTAGGCTACTGCCGCACCAAATATATTAGCGAGGGTATTTTTAATGCCATTGGATAGTTGAAAATGCATCAAAATTCTTAGCGTTATACGTCGTCGCATGCTTCAAACCTTAACTATACACTTGGTCACATCTAGACCACTATACATCGTTGTACACCCGCCACACAAGGGTGGAGGTCCCTGAAATCTGTCCAGCCATTGTGTGTCGCTAATAAGATTCAAACAAGCACCGCCGTACTTTTGTTTTAACGCTAATAGGCAAAAAAATTGGTTATGAACTCATTATACATTATGGCACACGTGTTTTTAACTACAATGTGTTATACCTTACCTACTTGACTTTAAACTGGCGAAATGTGTGTGTACTATATGTAAATACACCTCTGCTTAACCCTTTGGGGATGTTAGGCGTGATGTAGGGTATATTAGTGTATTTTATATACTGGCTGACCCGCGCAACTTCGTCTGCGTTACATTTTTGATTGATGCTCTGCTCCTATTGGTCGTAGCGTGATGTTATATAGCTTATAGCCTTCCTAGATAAATGGACTATCCAACACTAAAATTATTTTTCAATTCGAACCTGAGATTAGCGCGTTCAACCAAACAAACAAAGAAACCAACAAACTTGAAGAGTTTGTTTGTTTTGTTTGCCTTATAATATTAATTATAATAAAAATATATATAGCAGAGTATAGATTATTTAGTTAACAGGCATTGTAGGTTGTTTCAGTATTAATCAATCGTTTTAACTTAGGTATGAAAATATACAAGGTGGATGGGAGAACGACGCCAAAAAAGTTACCACGTATTCAGTAAGTACATCATTTTAAACCCCGCCACATGGAAATTTTTCATCGGTAATTTAAAAAAAAAAACAAGTGTTTACTACAAAACTGCAATATATGGTAAAAATTGAACAACTGATTTTTAGCGTCGGTATCGCAATACACGGTAAAAAATTATGGAACAACTGATTTTTAGCATCGGTGTACCTTCCACCCTGTATATTTGTAAGAAACGCACACGGTAAGAATTACATCAAAAATGATTGCAAAATTGAATTGACTTACGCTCGCTTTCAGGATTCTCCGAACTCTACTTTAGCATAACTTAAGGTTGTTCCTTCGAAATTCGCTAAAATGAAATAACATTTATCTGCAATCTCCGGCTGATTTTTCACGTGTCAAGCGTTGCTGTGGAGACATGCTATTTCATGAATCATGTTGGGGTAATAAACTTGTAAGTAGAGCAAAAAGACATGTCACATGGTTGGACACCAGATGATCAGTAAAATTACGACACCGAGACACTAAATCAAATGGTAAAACAGGACCGGTTGCTTAGGGATTTGCTGACGTTAGACATTACCTTACTAGGCGTTGCTGAACTTGGCATAAGTCATCCTTCTTAATTTACAAAACAACAATAAATCCTCTTTTCCGATCCACTTTCGACTAACAAGACCTCTGTCTATCCTAAAAGAACCTAAAACTTAAAGATAAACTCCATAACGAAGTTCATACAATAAATCTTTTGCAGACAAGACAGGGACAGTATAAAATTCTCAAGTCAACGGTTACCCCTCTTTACGTCACAGCCTCGGGCGATGCGACGCGCGAGCGTCACGTCGTTGTTACCTTCACGCGAGTATGGTTATTTTGGCCCTTACGGGGTATGCGCCAGGGTAGCCCACAAAATTCAAATCTTATTACGTTTTTTGCAATTTTCTTTTTCATGAAATAGTAATTCATGAATTTAAAGAGGTTCTATGGATAATTTTAAGGCCGCGAATCAAATTTTGTTCAAAATATAGCTGCAAATTGCAAAAAACTTGAGAAGTTTTTAATTTCGCGGACAATCTTAGCGCATCCTCCTTAACTCCTCAACGGTTTATAGTACGGACACGAAACTTTGTATAAGCGTTCTATGTTGATAGACAAACCAAGTTTTTCATTCAAAAAAAGACCGTTTTGTTTAAAAAAAAAAGTTTATTTTTTTTATCTCCACAGTCGCTGACGTCCGTAACTTGAGCGTCTAGCTCGTGGATAAGGAGCTAAAGTTTCCCTTTATGAAAGTTCTGGCGAAAACTTTGAGACAGGCGTCTAATACTTCAATCTTTGATCGCGAACGCAGATTGATTTGTATTGTCCCAGTCTAATTACGCGGGCTGGCAGCGCGTCAAAGTTTGCAGTAAATTATTGTTGATTAGTTCCGATTTGTTGGTAATTGCGTTTTGATCTAGTGGTAGGTATAATCTACATGATATTTCTAGTGGAGAATTTGAGCATTTTTTTGTGCAACGTTTTTCTAGGAATCTCGTAAAATTGCTACCTATTTTATACAAGGTGCTTAGTAGTTCGGTGAATTCCTTGAAATGTGTTATACTAGAGATTTAGATCCCAAGTTATAGGAGGTTTTCTATTTCAAAGAGTGCAACCAATCAGCCTCTATGTAGGGCGGAAGGGACTCCGACGCACAAACGCTTACCACGTATTTAGTACCCTCACCATTCTGATATGGAATTTTATCATCGGTAATTTAAAAAAAAAACTGCTGTTTCGTACAAAGTGCAATACCCACACACAGGGTCATAATGTATGGAATGGCACATTTTTTTAAAATTAGAATGATGTAAGTACTGAATTCGTGGCAAGCGTTTGTAAGTAGGTGTACCTTTCACCCTGTATAGGATGACAGTTATTTAGTTAAAAATTCGTAAAAAAAAAAAATATGGACCAAATAGGAAAACGTGAAAAAAATTGCTGTCCAGTGCAATTGTATGCTCCTACATCGCAAAGATACTTTTCTGTTTGATTTGTTGCCAATTCTCTTGTCTATAAATAAAATTCATTGTTCACTGACTGTATTTATATATTAATTGCTGCCTAATGAAGAAACAGTGAGTCACTTGCGAGATTTTACGTCGTAATCATCAGAAATGATACAGCGAGCCCTTAGATCTTAATTCACAGGCATTTTACTTTGTTTTAAGCTTTCACGATTTAAAAGTAACTTACATTGTCACTTTCGGGATCATTCCAGTCATTCCGCGATCATGACGCTTAAAATAGCGTAGAAATACCGGTAGCTCACAATAATTGAAAATCACGGAAGATATCCAGTAAGTGGCAGTGTAAGTTTATTTTACTTAGTGTAAATTATTTCATTACCACTGCTTAAAAACGGTGAAGGTGTAAATAGTGAGGAAACTAGTAGCGTGTCCTAGAAACAAAAATTGTAAGACACATGACAGGCAGGACAAGACCGCACTGGTCCCGCAATAAAACTGGCTGTTAGAAAAAACGTAAATTCTGAACTAAAAAAAATTTAAAAGTTCCTAAGTCCTCGCTTTATTCTTGAAACTAATAGAAAGTAATGACATCACAGAGCATTTAATATAGCAAACGAATAGTGATGAACGTCCTAGTGTATACTATGTATGTGTACGCTTGGATTATTTATATGCGGTACAATCACGACCACCAATCTATATAAACTTAGCAATTTTCAAAGCTGATTGTCTCGAATTGATTGCAAGCTCAAGTTAATTTCCATGAAACCTCCCTCCGTGCTTCGGATAGCCCGTTAAACTTTTGGCTGTCATCTATACCTCTTTTGACCTTCTTACTTGACAACGACAAACCCCGACAGCTAGTCTGTGCATGAAGCCGTTCCATGTAAAATCCTGGTATTCAACTGCATCCGGTTAGTCTGGAAGCCGACTCCAACCTATTTGGGAAAAGATTAGGCACATGACAGATGAAGAGGTCTTATGTCAAAATTGCAATCTTCTTTACACGCTTTTCATATTTCGAAGCATAATTTTGATGATTTCGTAGTCAGTATTTAGATAAGTGTATATCTATATATTTGTGGTAGTGAGTGTACTATGTAGTATAGAATAGTAATCGTTGGATCGCTGTGAGGTCACTGGTGTGGCAGAGCTGCGAGCACGTCAGTAACGCGGTGCATTGGACACTGGTAGATGATTACAGAAGGTCAGCTCAGATTTCTTGCTCCAGCCATATTGTTTGTTTGAAAGAGCTATAACTCTGTGGCTTTTATTGAAAAGAGTATTTAGATGCTTACCACTTTGCCGTGACAATGACAATACTATGAAATTGAATGAAATGAGATTGGTATTCATAACAGTTAATAGAGAGCGCATTTTCTGGAAAATGTCACATTAAATTATTCGAATAAAATCTTTAGGGATTTACATCTTCGAAGTCTCTTTAACACACCTTCGAATATTACTGGCATTTACACGCTAAAACATCGCAAATATCGGGATTTAGAACTAAGTAGTAATTGAGAATAATGTACTTTAGAGCCGCACACAACAGATAGGTGACGAAATATATTAAAATTTATTGTCCAAATGATAAACGATGGTATTTTTTGTGACTCATCGGAACAAATAGGCAGCCGTTGAAAATAACGCGTAGGTACAGTAAATTCGCCCTAATAATCTGGTATAAAATCTATGATACGAGGACCTCGTGGCTAAATAACAGCCGCTCGTGTCAATCTTCAGGTTAAGCAGCGCTTACCGAGGTTGGTCCGTGAACGAGTTACATACCGAGTTTCATCCGTGCCTCGGAAAGCACGTTAACCTTTTGACCGCCACGGACGCCTATGGACGTCAAATCAAAAGCCACTGACGGCATAACACGCCTAATATTTGGATGCGGTGAAATTGTGATTTGGCGTGGCGGGCACGCGCGTGTAGCTCTGGCGTTCAAAAGGTTAAACCGTTGGTCCCGGCTGTCAATTGTAGATATTTGACAGTCGTTACAGGGTAGTGAGTGGTGCAAGTCTGTATGAATTTGCTCTTATGCTAGGTACGTAGTTGTAGTCAAAAGCAAAACTGAGAAGCTGCTGCACTTCACCACCCATCCAATGCCACATATCACAGCTATAACCAAGTAGTGGTACATTCAGACTAGCCTAAAAGCTTAGTTTACTCTTATAACCTACTACTCTTCATGATTTTAGGGTTTCTGAACAGTCTGCTAGCCTAATGGGCTTGCCGTATTGTTGGGCCCTAGGCACGCCGCTGGCCACAATTGCACACGCATTTAACAAAAACTTCAAAAGAACGTATCTAAACAAAAAAAAGGATAATATTGTTTGTCTCACGGCTGCGCCAAATAGGCCCAGTTCAGCAAACTGCCGAGCAGCTAAACTGTATAACGCAGGTTTTCACCTGGACCCGATATAGTGATGTGACGGACGTTTCAACAGCCTCAGAGTATGTAATAATCAACCAGCGTACCTAGTCCGGGTTGATCAATATCACATGACTTCGGATGTTTGGCTCTAGGACATGGCGCTTTCTTCACGTTTGAGAGCAGTAATCATAAAATATATTAACCCGTAAATCGGGCCAAAATAACCACGATGTGGAGCCCTGACACAGCCAGAAGGCGACGCGGTAGACCTCGCAGGAGATGGCGGGACGAGCTGGACAGAACCAACGATCAGTGGTCCACCTTAGCCCTGGATAGAAGAATTTGGAAGTCATGAACAGAGGCCTTTGCCCAGCAGTGGGATGATACAGGCTAACAGTAACAGTAAATCGTTGCCCCTGTCCTACCGCTGATCTTTGAAACAAATGCGTTGAAAAATCACCAATGAGAAGAAACTCGGTTTCAATTCAGATTGGACCCTCTGTCCCTACCTACCGTACGGTTATCAGTCGGTTGGCAAAACATCAAAGTGCAGCCGACGATTGAGTTCGTCTCGTTCATCAGGTGCCGCTATAACCGTGCACATTTGATATACTATCTAGTAGTCTAGTGATCTAGTGTCAGCCTTCACCTCGGTTATGAGACTGTGTAAGTAATATCAATGTTGTCAACTATGAGGTGGCGGACTGGAGATGCAGTCAAAATACAGGGTGGAAGGTTATTAAAAAAAACAGTTGTTTCCTACAAAACTGCAATACCTATAGGCACAGCAGATTTTATTTTAATTACCGTTGATTTTTTTTTTGTGGGTATAATGAGTAATGTACTACTGCATACGTGGTATCCGTTTTAGCGCCGATGTCACATCCACCATGTATTTGGCGTCGTTATGAATCAAATGATAAATTTTCAGGGTCTCGCATTTTTCTACAACCTGTTTTTATGGCAATAAAGAAATTTATTTATTTAAATGGATAAACTAAGGAACGAGTAGAGAAGGAGATTGAAAGTGAGAGGAAGTTGATAGGAAATCGTTTGGTTTGGTATAATGTATAAACGTCTCGCCTGTAATGACCGAAGGGTGAGGCAGAGGTTCTGCCTAAGCCTTCGGGGATTACAAATGTGGGTGTACTATTAGGTACCCGCCGTAGAGGTGTACCTAATAGTACACCCCCATTTCGCCAGATATGTTTTAAGTCCCATTTAAGCTTATTGCCATCAATCGAGCAAAAATCCACGCTCCGTGGCGCCTACTGAGAATTTCCTGATGGAAAAACTCAGTAACACTTTGCCCGACCCGGGAATCGAATCCCGGACCTCATGCTCACGAGTCACGCTAGCGACCACTCGACCAACGAGGCATTCAGAGGTATTATTTATATTTATTTATGTATATACCCATGAATTTGTTAATAAAATCCTATTCAAAAAGATATTATGTAATATTTTTATAATCATTTCGCGCTGGCGACGGTCGCGAGCAACATCTAGTACATAAAACTTAAACTTATAAAGGATGCTACAATTTTTTATTTAAATAAATAATTAATATATAATATTCGTAGTAATTGTTTATTAAATCATCAAAATATTTACCTTATTTACAAACTAATATTAGATCTAAAATAAGAATAAAAATATGTACGATTACGGGGCGTCAAAAAATTCGTCCACATCGCTGTCAACAGGAAAAGTGTCCAAAAGGCTGGCAGCAATGCCACGTTGGATGGCAATACTGATTCTTTGATAAAAAAAAATGCCAGCCCTCTGGTCACGTGAAGAGTCGACCAACCGCTTCGCGATATCCCGAAATAATATGTGGGCATTCGGACCCCATGGCCCTAGCGTTTCAACCCCAAACGGCTCAAACACATAATTAGCAATAAAAGTTATTGTATTTTAGCCGTTTGAGGTTTTCAGCCCCTGCAACAACAGCCCCAGCGCAACGTACTAATTATTTATTTACTAAAGTTTGGTCCACAACACACACTAGTACATTCCCACTTCCTTAGTTCCCTAACAGCATAGATCTTACAATTGGTCAGTTATATCTGTCCGAAACCGCCGCCGGTAACGTTACACTATCAAATAAATTATAAGATTATATTTTCATACGGAGCAGCTGAAATACTTGCTTCACACATATCATAAAATTTACCGACGGCGACAATTTTATGTTGGGATAACTTTCTTGAATTTATAATTTTATTTGTAGTTTGGTGGAAAGTATTCAGAAGATTTTAAAGTATTGGAAACGTTTTTATAACAGTTGGGTTACCATGATCCGTTAGTGCAGGAATGTTTTAGTACTGTTCCGAGAGTGGGTTGTGACAGCTGTCCCTTTCCCCTTTGTCTAGCGCTGAAATCCCCCAGGCCATAGACGTGCTAGATATGAGTTTTAAAGTTTCGATTGATTAAGTTACTGATGAAAGGCCAGCGTGCTATCATCATCGATCCCACTATCGGTTACCACCAGGTGAGATGGCAGACAAAAAATAGCCAATCAGATATTTGAAAAAAAAAAACAAAATCTTGGTAATTTCCACCGGACAGAAATATAAAAGAATTGTTGTAAAAGTATTTTGTTATAAAATAACATTTAAGTTAACACTTCATGTTGATAATTTGAAGGGAAGCCTGGTGGTCTAAAATCGCCACTTTAGCAGAACATAATATGATAATAATATATGAATTATAACGTAATTCAATTCGTAAAATGGCCACAAACTGATAATTCAACATATTAACTGTGTCTGTGACCTTTGAATGAATGAGTTAACGAATAAGGAGTCTTTTTCTAATTACCATGGCTGGCAATAGACTGCCAAATGAATACAGGCGCCTCAAAGACATATTTTTAATAGGTTGACCCGAAAAAAAAAACATAAATGATTAGGAAACATCACATAAAATTAAATAACAATCTATCTTAATAATCTGTCCGCGTTACACCCCGTCCACGACATCAGACCATGCGAGATTGCGAAATGTGACGCGTCAAGTGACTCGCGCGTCCCCTGGCTGGAGGCCTTACACTCAAGGCATCCACAGGATAGACCTATTAAGCAGACGACAACCTCCTAGGTTGAATGGCGAGATGCCATTCATAAAAAAAAAATACTCGCGCGTCACTTGTGTCTTGGTGATTCGTGGCACGCTATGAACAACTTGTTTCATTTGTTTTCTTCGCGATCCCTGTCGTTAGACGCGTCTCGCTTGAACGTGTAGCGCGTGGACAAGCTCTTAGGCCGATGACAGCGTGGCGTTTGTTAAAATAAAATGTCTAAATATAAACCACGCACAGTTGTATGATTGTACTCGCTCTCGGAGTAAACAATTGATAAAGGAAACATTATGAGGAGATAGACTAGAGGAATTTTTGCAATGTTTGTAATTGTTTTGAAGAGGCCAATCAATCCATCACGAACGATTTTATTAAGAAATGGAGGGGCGAGCCCTGCAAACGAAATCTACTCATTTTTACTTCCTGCATAGCCCAAGCCAAGAAACTAGGTCTAGCTGGGTCTAGAAGCTAGTTCTGAGGGCCTGCTTAAAGTTATTTTAGCGATAACGACTATGCAAAAGTCATGTTTTGTAAATCGTGTTGCAACGATTGTCACTTGTACACGACCTCTCGACTTATTAAAAAATAAAAGTCTGAAATCACCGATTCGCCTACAGCAAGCGTGATGATTAGACACCGGATTATATGCAAAAACATATTTGAATATGCCTTCTATACATGAGGACAGACTTTGCCTTTCGATTGGACCAGACAGACAGATAATATGCTGATATCATTTTCATCAAGACAAAGCTAAATTAAAGACCAAATATTAAATTCGAAAGACAAATATTTTTATTTTTAAGACTCTGGAAATATTGTTCATAACTTTATTATTTCGTCCAGGTACACGATATCAACGGGCGGCCGTGAAAGGTTTTTACAAAGAGTTCTTGTGTTTTTTCGTTAACAATACTAACTAACAATTTGCAGTGTAGAGTGTGGAGTGCTAAATAATCTAATTGGAGTGCTATTGGCTCATTAATTGAGTCATACGAGCCTTTGTATTGCTGAAAGGGCTATTTGTGTCCTTAGGATGTGATAAAAAACCGGTCAAGTGCGGTTCGTGGGGGTTTTGAAAAAGCGGAAAGTGCTTATAATGTAAGATCATGAGATAATCAATTTTAAACATTAACTTTAACCATGAAAATGTTTAATTTTGATCTTATTTTCCACTTAAACGGTTTTGTGAACTATTTTTATTTTGGGTTAAACTCATCATTTTCATGTTTAACTGAGCTTTAGTGCAGTGTCTGTCAATCGAACCCTGCTGATTTTAGTTTTGTTACCTTAACCGTTTCATTTTAAGATTGATGACCACTAGGAGTCCTCCCATTTAGTGAATGCCTGGCCAACCTGGAAGTCTTTAAACAGATTCCGGACCCAGGTTGATCGAAGTAAGGGAAACTCTGCACTGGAGTGTAATATTGGCTGTTCCTCAAACGATAGAACACTATGCACAATCGTTTTCTGAGTTTCTTTTTGTCTGCACGTTACAAATTGATGGCTTCTACTAAAGGTGCTAGACTCGCAGCTGACTCGTTTTAGATTGCCATCGCTAGCCTTTAATAAGAGCCAGTATGCAACGCAACTACAAAACCATTAACTTGCATACAAGTTACCCTGATCAGCTACTTCTATGCAAGTTTCAAATCCCCTCATTAGCAAGGTACTTAGAAAACATCAATCACACTTATTAAATATTTACATCAGGCCTCTTTTCACCACTTTTTCATCCGTTTGTTTTCGAATACCTCGTTTACGAGTATTCATGCGTTCGCGGCAGTTCAAGGCGAAACATATTTCGGCTTGGCACAGTTTACAAACGAAATGTTTACTACGATTTAAAAGAATTCGTAAAACTATGATAAAATCGTTATACGTTTCCAAGAATATTTGTCTACGTACGAAAAAATGTATGGAAGTCGTGTGTGTTGTATGTTTTCTTTGTTTTAAAGTTTTTTGGCGTTTCCTACCTCGTTTCTGATTAGTATTTTGGAATTTAATGTTATTGATGGGTCGATTTTGATTTGACATTCTGCCTACCCCCATGGGAAAATGGCAAGAACACTGAGTTTATGTATGTATGTTTGATTTTGACACTGTTATATGCTACTTTGTGTTATACAAGGTGCAAACGGACCCTTCACGAATCAGTCAACCAGGCATTCTGAACATCAAACTAAGTAACTGTACTCAAAAATTATTACTGGGAAAGGTTTTTTTTGGATGAAAAATCACGTTTTACCGTAAGACTCGATGTAACGCAGTCAAAATATCGCGCTAATGGATGCATCGAATGGTACGGGGGTCATGGATGTATCGGTAAAGTTATACGTTTATAACATTGAACATTTGGAATTTAAAAAAAAAACTCGAAATAGTTCCAACCTGGATTCCCAATATCTCCGTATAAACTATAAGGTTCCCAGGTATGGTCCAGAACAAAAAAAAAATATCGCAATGACGGAGAGTACAAGTGACTTTCGGCTTCATTAAAGGCACTTTCTACCTATTACTGTTACATCTCTTCACGGGCTTAAAAGACACATTAAACAAATACGAGAAATCCGTTTTTCATAATCTAAGAATAAACCCACAAACTGACCCACCAACCATAAACTCATTTAGCTGATGGTCTACCTGTGTGCCAAACGACATCAAAATCCATTCAGCCGTTAAGACATAAAAAGCTAACAAACATACAAGTAACTTTCGCATTTAAAACATAAGTAAGAATAAAACCATTCAATTTTCAAAGCCACCTTTGAAGCAACAAGCCCTATTCACCACCGCGTAGCTACTAGCTTATTTGTTAGCTTGTGACCTTGAGTTTAATACAGAAGCCATAGCCACGTTTTGTGCTTTGTTCTCGCCAATAAACAAACTGTGGAAATTTATTGAAGCTGTTATAATGGACATTATATTCTGCGAGAATAATTTTTTAATTCATATTTGGAACTGTGTTTGTGTTGTTTTTGTTTTTTTATTTGTCGTATCTGACCGTGGCATCACTTGGGTCATAATATCCGCGCTGTTAAATTTGTATATGTTGCATCACCGCGCTGAGATAAGGGGCCTCGTACAGGACCAATTTAGTTGAATGTATGTTTTATACAAAGTGGCGCCGACAATACGACAATAAATAAAAAGACTGGTCATACTAGTTCACAGGAATATTTTTAAATTATCAAAGAAATCCTAACATCGAAATTATTATTTTTTTCAATCATTCTACATAGCAAAAAAATGGGACACCATTTATTAATTTTAGATTTATTAATTTTAGGTAAAATTTGTACTAAGACATATCAGAAATAAAATTTAAGGAACGAATTTGCCAAAGGTTTTTGAAGTAGCGACTTGGCAACATGTGTGAGGGTCGTTAACCTGTCGGTGCTAGCTTAATAATCTACATCATGTAGAAAATGCTGAAAATGAAAAATAATGTCCTGTGACTAAACTACTGGATATATTCGAGTGAATTTTTGTATGCAGACTGGGAACGTCATGAGGTACCTATACGCAGTTTAATTTATTGTCGTATTGTTGGCGCCACCCTGTATAGACGGATTTACAAAATTCGGCAGGCTCATGGTGGCATAAAAACTCTGACACCAGGTTAGAGAAAGTTGCCTCCAACTTGAATCTCCACGCTGTACTTAATTCTCAGTGCCTGTAGGTACCTAATTCACGTTCCAAAGCCCGTCCCATATCCCAAACGAACTGTTTTGCTGATCATTGCGAACGCTTATTTTAAGTAGCACAATGATTCTATAAACAGACGCGTCCCGTAGTCAGTTTTAGTTTCGTGCACTACTAATAGATTTGAAGGATTAATTGTGTTACGACACAGCCATTACTGTACTTCTCAAGATATTAGGTGTCAGTGAGGAGCTCGTGGCTGGATATTAACAGCTGTACAGATCGACGAGGTCCTTGGATGGGTTGAACAGGACCTGGGTTCAATTCCCAGCTTGGGCAAAGTGTTATTGGATTTTTCTATCACGAAATTTTGTTCACTATACTAATTAACCGACTTCAAAAAAAGGAGGAGGTTCTCAATTCGGTTGTATGTTTTTTTTTTTTTCTGTTTGTTACCTCATATCTCCGTCATTTATGAACCGATTTGAAAAATTCTTCTTTTATCTGAATGGATCTACTTCCCGATTGGTCCCATAGAAATTTCATCAAAATCGGTTCAGCAGTTTGGTTTTGAAATCAAAATAGCTGGAAAAAATGTCATCCAAGTAAACAAACACTATATATATATAACTAAAAAAAGGTAAAATAAAAACTTTTTTGCAAAAAAAAACCGACTTCCAAAAAAACACTAAAAAAAGTGGAAAATAACTTTACTTTCGGAAGTCGGTGGCAAAAAAGTCAATGAAACAAACAATAGTCACCGACTTCCGAAAGTAAAGTTATTTTCCACTTTTTTTAGTGTTTTTTTGGAAGTCGGTTTTTTTTTTGCAAAAAGTTTTTTTTATGTTTATTTACTGTCAGCTGTGAAGCTAGCTTTTGTAAAAGAAATAAATAAATTTCTCAGTTGAAGCCCCGATTGTGGATTTGTGCCCGATTGATGGCAATAGGCTTGTCTCCTGTTACATGGCCTAAAACGTGGGCGTACTACAGGTATACCTCTGCCAAACCCTTCGCAAATACCAGGTGTGATGTTGTTATTATAACATAACATAACATATAGAGTGGAAAACGGTTTTCACGTACTCAGTACATCGTTCTGAAAAATCTGCTGTTCCCTACACACACTTGCACGGTCAAAAGGTATGGAAGAACAGTTTTTTTTTTAATTATCGATGAAACCACCACCACCACCATGACCATTTTTTCACATATTTTTTTTCAGTTTGGCATACTTTACATTCCTTTTGACATTATTGTAAAAAAAATATTGTTATTAATCTAATATTTTTTGTCTTTTTTTTGTAATTCTCATGATTTGACATTATTTGGTACACTACAATTCTATACAATTGCTCATTAATTTTGGAATTTAATATTTTTTTGCATGCCCATGCGACGCGGTAGAATATGAAGGACTAAATTATATAAGAAAACATCTATGTACCAATTACCCATGTTTGCAAAGAAATAAATGATTTGAATTGATTTTTGATTTGAAAAATTTCGATGTGGGGGGGGTTAGAACGATGTGATGAGTACGTGGTAACCGTATTCGCGTTGGAGTCTCTTCCAGTCTGTATGTTATGTTATGTCGGCTGTTCAGAATCAAAACCTAGTAACTCATAATTTCAAAAATGTCCAGGAAAAGCCAAAAACATGTTTGCATCCTTAATCGTCTGCCCTATTTGAACCATTAGAGTTAGGGTTATGAATGTTAGACCAAAATGTGCGTAATAAAATCAGCTACACTTTTCAATTGTCTTTTACTCAAGAAGGCGTTCAGTACAGCTTAGAACCTCCTTACTATTTAATAATTTGATCAAATATACCAATTATTCAATAAGGAACCAAATCATAACACATAAAGTATACTTACTAGGTTTTAAAATTGCGTCTGATTTGTAAACGTGATTATCTTTTAAAGTTCAAAAGATAGTATCTTCTATACTACAGAAATTAAAACACATACTTAATACAAAATAATAAGTGAATGTATTTATTATAATTCATACAAGTACAGTTGACTACCTCACAAAACTTTTACATAAGTAAATAACGTTGATCAACTGCGACAAAAAATAATCGGAATGCGATCGAAAAATCGAATATAAATAGATGAATAAATTAACTCGATATTTTATGAAATAGTTTGTATTATTTCCAAGTAATAATTTCTTACAATATCTAAATAATTTACTCATCATTAGTTATTGGTCCATCAGATATTAAATCAATAGATCGGTCATTAATTGGTAACTGTAACTAAAACTCTCTTCGACTAATGGGCATTAGTGGTACTAGTTTAGAAAATATACCATCTTTTTTTGAAGATTTTATTCCACGTGGAATGTTATTTGATAAAGGTGGAAGCTTTGATACATCGAATTTATTAATAAGAAAATCGAGTTCTTTGTAAGGGTCCCCAAAATCAGTCTTGTACAAAAGATTACGTGATCCTGCTGTGAACTTAGCCTCGACTAATGGACCTAGTAAAAAATTATCCAGAGGATCATCTTTTGCATTCCGACGAGCAACGCGCTTTTTCTTTGGCCATTGGTATGATTGTTGCACCTCAATCACATTAATATTTTTTCTGCAATGCGCAATCACATCTTTAAAGTCCTCGTAGTCGTAAACTCCGTTTCGCCGATTGAAGTCTCTTTCGATGTTACCATGAACACCGTCCGCTGACATATGGGTGTGTCCCTTCGTAAGATATTTAAATGTAATAGTTTCAACATCAAAAGACTGACAGTTTACTATAGTAACAAGAGCTGTGAATAAAAACCAATTTTTATTTTGGCCCGCACAGTTGTCACACCACAGTATTATATGTTTAACATTTCTCTCGCTACGAAGAAACGCAACTAAAGCGTCGACTATGTTATTGGCGTCTCTACTGCAGAAGAAACTAGGTAAGTTTCTTCTGCATTTTTCGTAGCATTAAAAATGAGTTTGGACCGGTAAAACTGTTGACGTCTCATTTTAAACAATATTGAACACTGTGTAAAAAGTTTTTGCGCCCGCGTAAACTGACTTACTGGAACGAATGACCGACGAACGAATGAATGGCACAATTTCAAAACAAAGTAACAGTGAGTATCAAAATTAAAACCTAGTAACCTGACTGACTTACTAGGTTTTTGAAATTGTTTTCTGAGTTACTACGTAACGAATTTGTTATTTTAGGGAAACTAGACATGGATTACAAATTAGCTTGACTTGCTCAATATTTTTTTAAATTTATCTTATGAAAATGGCTGTTTTAAGCACCTGGTCACAAGGACCTATACCTAGTAAGTCAGAAAATTGAATAAAACGAATTTCCCAAAAATCTGAGATACTAGGTTATGAATTTGAACAGCCGATGTATACATACATACTAATATTATAAAGCTGAAGAGTTTGTTTGTTTGGTTGAACGCGCTAATCTCAGGAACGACTAGTTCGAATTGAAACATTATTTTAGTGTTTTATAGCCCATTTATCGGGGAAGGCTATAGGCTATATACCATCACACTGCGACCAATAGGAGCGGAGCATCAATAAAAATGAAGCGCAGACGAAGTTGCGCGGGTCAGCTAGTTTTATAATAATCGTATTCACGTCGGCGTCAGTTACCCTTCCAACCTGTATAGTTAACCACCACGCATACCACATGGTTGTAAAAAGGCGACTACCCAAACACCGAATCAATTCACGCAACAGAACACAGAACATCTCTGGTTGGAAAGCCCGCGTCCCGAAACTAGGTCGGCAGCGCGTCACGATGACGTAGGAGCGTGACGTAGGCGCCCTCCCCAGCCACGCCTCGCACGTACGCGCGTAGTCGCTGTGTTTGTGTGTGTATGTGTGTGTGTTAGGAAATGGTGAGGTTTCAGAGTTTTTTTTTAAGTGGGGATGTGCTTTGGGGTTTTGATGGATTTGGAGTTATAAAAAGAGAGTTTTTGAGGAATCTTGCACGATACATGTCTAGGTTTTACTTAAGAAATTATTTTTTTAATTAAAACATCGTAGAGAAACCACGGCATTAAAATGTCTTGAATTGCCAACGCATGATGAGCAGCCGTGGTGATTAATACGTTCTTTCTCTGAATGAGAAGATGCCTTTTTGCCTTGCAGGATCAATTATGCGTTATCGCTAATTACCTTTTGCCCGCAGCTTCGCTCGCTTAGTGGTCAGAAATCATTGCGCGGGAATATTTTAAATTAGAAAGGCATGAAAACACATTTATTTGGCATATTCACAAGTGCACACAGTATAAAAAAAAGAACTTAAATCTAACCAAAAAATGTAACTGCTACGCCAAATAGGCCCTGTTCAGCAAAATGCCGTATAGCTAATGCCCGACGCTGGTTTTCAACTGAACCTGGATTAGTGAGGATTATAGAAAGATTAAGAAGTTTTCGGAATCGGATCAGCAGTTCCGAAGATTGACGGAAACTGACAAAGTAAACCTCATTATGATATTACTGTGGATGTTTTACTGTTGCTTGTGGGGAAAGTCTTGCACAACATTTACATAGCTCGCACGTACTTGCATTGTTGGTGTGTTTGTGTGTGTGAGGAAATGTTTGAGTGTTCAGGGTTTTTTGAAAGCGTATGGCTTTTGGCATGTGTGGATTTACATTTTTTTTTTGCTGTTTATAGATTTTACGCTATGCATATCGGAGCGTCACTTACCGAATATTTTTTCAGAATATGTAGTGTCATTTTTTCAACACCATAACATTAAATCGCGCCAGTTTCCCAGTTAAGGAGAGGTGACCCTATATTACACCTACATTTCACCAGTTGTGGTTACGTGTCATATTATAGGGCAAGCCTCTTGCCATCAACCGGGCACAACACTTCGGGATGCTACTAAGAAATTCCTAAAAGAAATCCTCAAAAACACTTCGGCCAACCTAGAAATCGAAACCAGGCTCTCATGCCTAATCTAGTTACTTACAAGTAGACTCAATCCAGGTTTAAAATAACTGTGTCGCAATTTCCCCAGTAACAATGAAAAGCTAAGGTTCTCGATAGTAAATAAAATCGTTTGACGCATACCGCTTGTCAATATTGTCGGCCCCGGGCGCCCTCACCTTTTACCCTGTAAGTAAAGCTGGATCGGGTTACCAACAGCTGATTTATTTTATACTGAATTTCTATAAATTTTAAGGTGTGGAACTTGCGTCAGAGGTTTGAAGTGAAGCGTCATGATTTATCGATGTTTATAACTTGTTATGAAAGATTGTCTCTTCTAATTATTCATTTTATGTCGGACGATTCAATTATTTTTCGCTATCCTTTTGATTTTAAAATTAAGTTTACTCTTGAATAGTTTTTTTTTCTTAAACCTGTCCGCACACCAGGATTTACAGAATTTACATTTCTCGTGTATCGTGGATAACAAGCATTAAACTCACATACACAAACAGCCAGACCCAGAACTACTACCTGTAGGTCATACGAAGATTTGTTCCGTGCGGGGATCGATCTCGTGACACGCAGCGCAGCAGCCAATCGCTTAGCCGCAGCACCAACCGTCGTCAAATGTTTGCTACGTTCCGTTCGTTTCCTATGTCCTTGAAGAGGCAGGCGGAAGTAGAAGAAGAATACTGCTGTAAACCCATATATTCGCCAGTTATGTTTGAGTTATATAATACGAAAACTTACCGTTGAAGTCACAAAATTACTATAGGTAACTCGCATAAAAGTTCAGTGTAAACGTATACAGATATCAATTTGAATCATGTTAAACTAATTGGACATCGCTGACTGAACCAATATAATGAAAATTCAATACTTGGTGGATGTTGAGAGAACCGAAATATTTTGGCGTAATTTTAAACAAGCGCCCAAGCAAGCCATGCTCTTGAACACACCCCCGTTTTGAAGTGCCCCTACACCCTAAATATTAGCTGAGCAAACTCCGCGCCCCTAGTTTGCGTTACAGCCGTTTTTCACCCCCTTAGGGTGGGTCACCCCAAGATCGAATTATAAGCGCTTTCTGGTGTACTTGCATTGCTTATTATTTAGTGTGTATTTTGATAATTTTGTTAGCAAGATAGGTTGGATATAATTATATCACCCCTAGTGTTGTGTAGACATTATTTCTTTCAATAATAAACTTAACATAGTCTTGCTTTCAGCTAACAAACAAAAACATTAAACTGAATAATAATAATGTTCTCATTCGGCTGTTTACAAGAAATCCATTTCGAAAATAACTTTCAACATATTTTCCAACATGGCCGCTGCAATGGTTTAGGGTGAACCAACCCTTTTTTAACGTTAAGGGATGATTAGGAGCTTATAATTTCAGAAGTACAGCTATCAACATGTTGCAGCCATACTGGTTGTTACCCTTTTGTTTTAATTTTTTTGATAGCGGAGTCGAAAGCGAGACGTATGACAAACGTTTTTTTTTTGCGCGTATAGGCTCGTATCGGCTTACGCGCTTACACGCGCGTCACATCTTACGCTTCAAAATACCGAACGCGCGTACACGCGCTTATTCCAGCATCATTTTTCGAACTGGTGGATTGAGTCAGTAGCAATATGGACGCACAAACAGTTACCACATTCAGTACATACATTCATCATCATAGATTCCACATGGAATTTTTTCATCGGTAATTTAAAAAAAAAACCTTGAAACCGATTAAACATATCTATGTGGGAGGGGGGGGTCAGAATGGTGTCCTGAATTATACGTGGTAACCGTTTGTGCGGCGGTGTACCTTCCACCCTGTATATATGTATAAAATTAACTGTAGGTATGCAACACTACAACATTACGCCTCTGGCTGCTCCTACATGGGGTAAACACATGCCCTCTATTTTTCTTTTCTTATCTTTGTATATCTTTTAATTAATATCACATAAGATGAAAGAAATCGGATATTGTCGTTATGACGATGTTGTTTTCTCCACCAACGTTTTGTATTATTTATAAAGAATAATTAATTATTTATTTATATTTAAAACAGTAATCCGATTCCTATTTGAATAACCTTCAAAATTCTAGTATTCTGTCAAAAATCTACACACTGCTACGGTGCTACGCCGTAGAGCCTCGCGTAGCTCGTAGCGGTACGATGCTACGGTTTTCAAGGGCATCTTTATATTACACACATCAAAAGTATCTAGGGATCAACATATATTTTTGCAATAACTTTTCTCCTGATTGATATTAATTAAAATTTTCTTTAAGGATTCATCAAATAAAGTGTTTTCGTTTGTCACAGTAACGATAAACCAAGTCACCTTTGCATTAATAAAGAAATTTGCCATTTTCCTAATAAAGGGATTTTTGACATTTGAACCACTAACATTAAAGTTCGAAAAAAAGACTGAAATAACAGTTTTCTTTAAAATTTTATTGGATAACTTAAACAATTAATAATCCGTGTTTCTACCGCGAACACTAACAACACAAGAACATCGGTTTGGCATACTCAAAATGAGTTCATCCAAATCACGCTGTGGAATGGCCGCCCATGTTCGTTGCAACAACAAAAAAAGGTCTTCTTGCGACTGGATACCCTCCATATTCGGCAGAGCTCTTCTCTGTAGCATATCCCATGCATGCTCAATCGGGTTCAAGTCTGGCGACTGAGCAGGCCAGGGCAGGACATTGATGTTAGCTGCGGCGAGAGTCTGTCTTACAACTCTTGCGGTGTGCGGTCGTGCATTATCATGCATTAACTGAAATAAGGGACCGATTTGCACTTGTAGAGGAACGATGACGTCTGATACAATCGTCTCAGCATAAATTTGAGCGTTGAGGTTGCCTCTGATCCAAATCAACTCAGTTCTTCCGCCGATCCAAATACAAGCCCATACCATGATGGTTCCACCACTATAAGGATGGACTTCCTGGCAGGATTTTAATCGCTGTTGGCGTCCAGGGGTTCTCCAGTGTCGTATACGTCTTGTATCCGGTCTCATACCAAAACGAGACTCATCAGAAAAGCACACGAAACGCCATTGTTCTTCTGCCCAATTTCTGTGTTCAAGAGCCCATTGATATCGAATCCTACGATTGTGCATTGCTATAGGTGGTACCCGTAGCGGTCTTCGGGAATGAAGGTTCACTTCATGCAAGCGGTTTCTGACTGTTTGGTCGCTAATTAAGTTCCCTGAAGAGTGATGAAGCCTCACGGCTAACATCATGGCGGTTATTGTTGGAGCTCTTCGAGTTAAGATTTGAATGTATCGGTTTTGTCTCCGTGTGGTGCAGCGATACCGTCCTCCATGGCGCTCAGCCACGGTACCAGTGCTTCGGTAACGTGTCCAAAGTCGACTGATAACACTCTGACTTGTATTCAGAGCTAAAGCCACAGTACGTTGCCGGGAACCAGCTTCTATCATTCCCACGGCTCTGAGCATTTCTTCCCTGCTTAAATGACGTCGCCGCTCCATAATAACGTTGGTTTTAATCAGTAGTAGGGAAACAGTAGCACTAATAATGTCTTCAATGCGTTGTATGTTTTTATAGGGAAAATATTGACAGCTTATTTTCATCTTTTACTCGAATTTGATTGAGAGTTCCTGATTCAAATTATGAAATGCACCAAAAAGGATCCATATAAATTTATAAAATCATAAATTTATTACAAAGCCACATCTCAATCTCAAGAAATCCGCATAAAAATGCTTGATCCCTAGACACTTTTGATGTGTGTATTTTAGTTATCATGTAAATAGGCTCGATATAATAAATGTATTATAGTTAGTGAAATGGATTACCTAGTATAAGTAATTGTATCGACCAAAGGAACTTTTAGTTTGTGTAAATTATAACTTCACTGGTGTAGTGGGACATGGATATTTTGGCGCGTGGTAATAATTGGCATTAACGTTGCATTTTTTTTACAAATGTATACCGACAGCATCCTCCTGTAAATTGCGCTAGAAAAAAACCATGCTGTATTATAGTATTTACTATACAAGGTGTAGTTTTGCAACCTCGTCAAAATTCAGGAGGTTGTCATGGAAGACGTAAACAACCAATATAAATTACGGTACCTGGCAAATAATAATAAACGCTGCTTTTTTTGCTGTTTTAACTTGACACTATTTCCGAATGAAGCCCTTTTCAAAAGAGGAGAATCACCCGTTTATCGTATAAACGTCTGCGTTTGTTTGTGACTTTGTGTGTGTGAAAGCGCGGTTATAGGGCTAGTATTAGACGGGCCGCCTTTTGTACACTTATCGATTTCCGATATTAAGAAAAAATAATATGAAAATTACCTACCCATTTTATTATTGATTCGGGTCGAGAATCATTAGCATAGTTACCTCCTTGAATTTGACGAGGATGCAAAGCAACACCTTGTACTTTATATTGCCAAAAATTACATTCATGAGCTTGTAAATTGACTAGTTACACTATTTCGTTAAAAAAAGATACATGACATTATAGACAGTGCTATTTTAATTGCCCTATTGTTGCACACAGTTTCTGAAAAAAATTACTTGTATAAAATATCGTTAGTTTCAATTAGTCTATACTAATATTATAAAGAGCTCAAAGTTTGTAAGTTTATATGTAGGGGGTACCCTTCGGAACTACTGATCCGATTGTAATTTTTTTTTCACTGGTAGAAAGCTACATTATTCGTGGGTGCTATAGGCTATAATTGATATTTATATTATAATTATCATGCTTATGCTATTTTTTGCGGACGAAGTCGCGGCCGATATAAATGGCACATTGTACAGGCATCTGTCTCACAGCCGACGATAAAGCGACTTTTCTATCTCTCGACAACTTCCTCGCTCAAGGAACGCATAATAATAGATGTAGTTCCCGCGAGAGTCGAAGAGATGCTCTCTGCCTATGAGAACTCTCTCTCTCTCTCTACAAATTAGAGCTACACACTAACAAACATCTCGATTCTAGTTGCACTACTCGCTTATCGGTAACCGTCACAGTGGCACAGATACCTAAGCGTATACAACATTGTCACCTCCCCAAATAACACAGCTGCTGAACTTAAAGAAACTCTGCAGCTTGAGGTTCCCACAATAGCGTAAACGAGCGGAGCAGTCCGCTAAATTCGACCAATCAGAGGATAAACAAGAGAAGCGATGGTGATTTCAACCAATGTGATCGGTCGATTCTCCGCACTGCTCGTCTTGAGACTAGTAGAAACCGGGTCTTACTCCAACTCTGCAGATCAGCTGAACATACTCTGCAGTGTACGGGTGCTTGCCTCGTACTAGTACACAGAATCAGTTCATGTAGAACAATTCCAATACTTTCTGTCTCGTTACTTTTTTCTGGTCCCGACAAACCAGGACGGGAAATCTAGTATCTTGACGACGCAAGAAAGAAAAAGTGTTTATATGTCTCGTACAGGAAAACAAAGTGGTTAAATTAACAATAGAACTAAATTACCTTATAAAAAACTAAAACTTTCGAAAAAATATAAAAATATGACGTACTAAATTGGTCCTGTACGAGGCCAAAAGTTGCCCTACTACAAGCAACCTTACTTCAAACTCAGCAGCATAACTCCATACTTTGCATCTCACACTCCATCTCACGTTAGCCCACCACTCATTCTCATCAGGTCGAACTGCTGCTCGCGCAGGTCCCCTTCGTACCGCGTCACGAAGCCGTCCATCGACGCCAGCGCGGACCCCCAGACGGCGCTGGCGCACCATCTGCTGGAGCCCTCGTCTTCGGTGAAGGAGAACCGGCCGCAGCTGAAGGGGCCGAGGCCGATTGGGTCTAGTGTTTCGGGTGAGTGACTTTTGAATTTGCAATAATAACTTACTATAAAGCGGTGGGCAGGTTGTGGGATATTTCTTCGCTGGACAGACGCGAACAATCATTGGATGAATGAACAACGCGTGGACATCATCCAATAGACAGGAAGGACAAGAGCAGTCATTTCTAGACAGCGGACAAATATCCCACTATCTGTTCAGCGCCTCATCAGCATCTGGCTAGCCTTTTCCCAACTATGTTGGGGTCGGCTTCCAGTCTAACCGGATGCAGCTGAATACCAGTATTTTACATGGAGCGACTGCCTATTTGTCCTCCCAACCCAGTTAGTACTGGGTAATACGATACCCCTTGGTAAAGTCTTACCAGTCTTACATCCAGTCGGATGTCAGACTTTCGGGCCACTGACTACCTGTAACGACAGTCAAAGATCTACAATTGACAGCCGGGACCAACGGCTTTGCGTGATTTCCGAGGTACGGAGGAAACTCGGTATGTAATGGGTGGTCACCCATCCACGGACCAACCCAGGCAAGCGCGGCTTAACCTGACGATCGACCCGAGCGGCTGTTATTATTTAGCCACGAGCTCCTCCACACAATTCAATTCAATGGAACTCTCCATTGAAGAAACATCAATACCTCCAAGAAATGTTACATCTGATGTACAGACTGACTCATTAATAAAATATATGTCAGCCATACTGCTTACAATTTCACTTTCACTCCAATCGATTTGGGTACACTTTCAGTTCACTCAGCGCCTAATTATAAAAATTAAGATTGACCGCCGTAATCTGAAAATTCGGTCAAAAGTATCCTTCGTATTATTCTAGTTAGCAATTTAGGATCAATTTGACCCTAAGTTTAAAATAATTAAAAATTGGGATTGAAACTCTAAGGCCTTGGGTGGGGTCCAAGTGCTCACAGCCTGTTTAAGAAAATTTCGAAGCGACTAGTTGACGCTTCCCGTGACCCAAGGGCTGGCTTTTACCTTGGCCAGAGGCTTAGTGTTGTGCCATACAACGTGGCAATGGCGCCAGTCTCTTGGGCACATTATATTAGAGAGTTTTTTGATGCCCTTTTATATTTTGTTGTTAGCTTATTTAATATTTTTTAATGAATAATGTTAATAGTTAGTTTACTGTAGGTACTTAATAAAATTATATTAAAAATTATGTTAGTCCGTTCATTACGGCTTCATTGTTGAACTTTGCAATATTACTTTCTTGCATTAGAGAACTATCAGGCACGTCACGGAACGTTTATTCTATCCAACAATAATTTCACTTGATCATATTACAGTATGGACATAAAACCAGGTAACCTTTCGAGCGGAACAAAATATCAACAAGTTGGTCGGTCACGCCCCGAAAAGATTGTTTTCAAAGCCTTGTCAATAAGGGTCAAGGTAACCACAGCAAACTTGTATATGGCTTGAGGAACCTTATGAGGCCGATATTTGTTGAGTTAGACTCAGACTCTGCTTCACACAAGGTGGTAGTGGCTCAATGGTATCGGCTCTGACTTTCGACTTTATCTTTCATTTTACATTTATGTCATTCTTCTTTATCAGGTGGTTAGTGCCTGGAGTCTACTCTCTAAGCACGAAACCCGAGTCAGAGTTTTTATGCCGCCCATGGCCCTCTGACTTGGCTTTACATGCTGTTAAAAAAATATCTCTCAGGCATGCTGGTTTCTTTACAATGTTTTCCTACGCGAAGCAATTGATAATTATGCAATACGCACATGAATCCGAAAAATCAGAGGTGCGTGTCTTGGGTTCGAACTTGAGACCTACTCCTTGGCAGTTCGACGGTCCCACCGCTAGGCTATCACTGGCACTGTGTTATTTATTTCATCACAAATGCTGTCATATCGAAGTGAAGGAAAACATCGTGAGGAAATCGACATGTCCAAGAACCCCAAATTCGAAGATATGTGACATCTAGCAACCCACACTGGGCCCGCGTGCTGGATGACAACCCACTAGCTCTCATAGAGTGGAGGCCTGTGTCCCAGCTGTGGGACACATTATAGCCTGATTATGCTTCGTCTGCATTACTTTCTTTGGACCTTAAAATCTGCAGCATAAGTTTCATTATACCACCCCGACTGCCTCGTTGGGTTATTGGTCGCAATCGCGACTGCTGACCATGAAGTCCAGGGTTCGATTTTCGGGTCGGGCAAACTGTTATTGGGTTTTTCCATCAGGAATTGCTCAGTAGCAGCCACGGAGTCAATTGGTTCGTCCTCTATTACATGGGACTTAAACATAACTGGCGAAATGTGGGTGTACCTACTATTAGGTACACCTCTGCCTAACCCTTCGGGGATTACAGTCGTGATGTTATGTTATGTCAAGTACCATTATTCTTCGATAGATATAAACACAGCATATGAACAGCCATTTCCCAACATGCATGTTTCCATACATTTTTAATCAACAAACCCAATTATAAAAAGTAACTTGACTAAGCATAATGAAATTCAACATGACTTCATAACGAGAAACACAAATAAACAAGGTGCTAGTAATATAATTATTAATAGCCGTTTTCAACAACGCTAAACAACACCTAAAGTAATGCCTAAACAGTATGGCGTTGTTGGAGCTCGTGGCTAAATAATAACAGCCGCACGGGTCGATCTTAAAAGTTAAGCTGCGCTTGCCTAGGTCGGTCAATGGATTGGTGACCATCATAAAATACCGGGTTTCCTCCTCGCCGAGGAAAGCACGTTAAGCCGTTGGTCCTGGCTGCCATTTGTAGATCTTTGACAGTCGTTACAAGTAGTCAGTGACCCGAAAGTCTGACAACCAGTCTTACCAAGATATCGTATAACCCAGTACCAACTGGGTTGTGGAGGTCAGATAGGCAGTCGCTTCATGTAAAATACTGGTATTCAGCTGCATCCGGTTAGACTGAAGTCGGCCCCAACATAGTTGGAAAAAGGCTAGACAGATAATGATGAGTATGACGCTGTTGGAATTCCAGCTCTAGACGCTGAGCTGAACGTTGAAAATCCAGAATTATTTAAGGTGTTCATTTAGGTGATGCCTAAGTGTCAGCGCAAACGGTCATAGCATTTTTAATAACAATAATAGCATGGCCCGAACAATGGTAGAATTCAGTTCCATTTGCCTAATGAATGTGTCGGCTAATAAAATATGGATATTTCTCTTTTTACACAAGCCCCTTGTGGGATATAACTTTGTTGCTTATTTGAACAAAGATGCCTAATATGTGGGATTAAAAAGTTTTTTTTGCTGTTTTTTATTGGTTTCATGTGGATATTTCGTTTCGCTTCTTTTCCTTTGTTGCCAGTATTAGTTATTTCTGTTATTGTTATAGAAAATTCGGTAGGGGAAACGCTTTGATGCTGCAATACAATGAATCGTTTTATATGAATTTTACTTTCATAAATGGCAGTTTTAATTAAGGTGTAAGCGCCAAGGTCGTCCGAACATTCGTTCAGCGAAAAATGCTAAATGCGAAAAACTTAGAAAAAAAAATATAGTTCCGCTTTTAAATCCACCTGTAGACTCGAATCCCTGCGGACTGCATAAATCAATGGGTTACCTTGGCGCATTCACCTTAAACAGCGATTTTTGGATATGTCTTCACATATGGAAACCCCAATGGAAACATCCACCTAAACAAAAGAGCGTTCTGCTGAACTCTCATAGAATGAAACCACATTGTAGTCTGGCAGCAATTTGAAACTGGACACGATCAATGGCGGAATGCACCAAAGACTTCGCGACTCGAGGCAAAGGAAGTCTTTTCCGCTGTAAATCTTTGCTATGGTTCAAAATATGCCTAGAAGCACTTGGGCCGTAAGCGAACCATGCTGTACTGATTCTATAATCGTACTCAACCAAATAATTAGTGTTTTTTGTTCTGGACCATAATATCTGGGAACCTTGAAGTTACAGAGATATTGGAGGTCAAAGTTCCAACATTTTCACAAGTTTTTAATGTTATAACTTTACTTTAAATACATCCACGTCAAGGCAATGCATCCATCAGCACAATGTTTTGAGAGCGTTACATTGAGTCCTACCGTAAAACATGATTTTTAACCCCAAATATAAAGTCGTTTCCCAGCAACAATTTTTGCGTAGAATTACTTAGTTTTATGTACAGAATGCTTGGTTGACGGCTTCGTGAAGGGTCCGTTTACACCTTGTATGTAATTATCATCATATCTTTTACTTAGTGATAACATAATTAATTCAGAGGTAGTGTTACATAATTTTTTACGATTTTACTTCAATTCCTCAGACTCCATATCCCTGTCTTCTCCGGTGGCATGCATGTCTCCGCGGGAGGATGTGCTGGGCCCTCCCATGCCGAGCAACCTGTGCGCCCTCCCCGAGGAGCACCGCTGCTGCCTGTTGGGCAAGGTGCCAGGCCTGAGGGTCAGGAGACGGAGGGCCATGCTGATCTATGTGTGCGCGGCCGACTCGCAAGGTGAAAAACTGCATAGTAGTGGACGTTTTTAAGATATTTAACTGGTTTTTGTAAAACAAGAAAGAAAATGGTAAGATAAGCTGTTTCAGTTTTTTCTGATAAAATAAAATTGCTTTTATTCATTCATTTTTTATCATCGTTCTCGGTACTTTGCCTTTAAATACCATTATCCGCCTTAGTATCTAATGCCATCCCGGAGTATTCTCAATAATACAGTGAAATACTCCAAATAAGAAGAACTTGGAACGCTCCAAACTAAAGAGCTATGTCACTCCATTTAAGGTGTCAGTCCGCAGTCTGGTCCACTCGGTTTGTTCGTACCTTAAAGAAACCTGTAACATCTCCAGGATTTTATGAAAACAAAAACGGACAGCACCTCCAAGTCGCAAATAGCAAAACCTTTATTTAATCCAATTGCAATACATGTTATGAGACTAGCAACTCATGCTTACCTTCTTCTATTTATTTTGCAGACTGTTGCGCAGAGAAAGGCGCGCTGCAGTGCGGGGCGGCGGCTCGGCTGCGCGTGCGCGCGCGCCGGCGCGGCTGGCGCGTGCACGTGGCCGACCTGCACTGGCGCTCGCCCCTCGAGCAACAGCGGGACCATCGCTTCCCAGTGCTCTGTATTGCTGAGCTGGCTCGTAAGCACCCATGCTAAGACGTACCATGTATAAGAAAGAAGATGGAACTTACACCTTTAAAATAAAGGCAATATCTGAAGACTCTGAAGTCACAAATTGACAACTATGTACACGATTTTATTAGCTTCACTTGTAACTATGTAAAAGAATCCTAGAAGTTAAATTTGACCCCCTTCCCGGTTTCTAATTGAGCTGAAATTGTGCATATTTGCTCAGTTTGGATGACAATGCAGGGTTAGCTAAGTGACGTCTTTCTAATTGAATATGGCGGAACCCAAAGATGGCGAATTAGTTATTTTTTATGCATTCTCATGATATGGGTATCAAATGAAAGGGTTTTCTGAGAAGAGAAATCCGAGAAAGTGTTTTAAATTTTATTTTTATCGACTTCAAAAAAAGGGAGGAGGTTCTCAATTTGGTTGTATTATTTTTGTGTTTGTTACCTCATATCTTCGTAAATTATGAACCGATTTGAAAAATTCTTCTTTTATTTGAAATGATACACTTCCTGATTGGTCCCAAATAAATTTCATGAAAATCGGTTCAGTAGTTTGGTTTTTAAATCAAAATAGCGGGAAAAAATATGTCATCCAAGTAAAAGAAATTGCGGAATTGATATTTGACATGGATTTGCGTGTGGTGCGATATCTAAAAGGGTAAAATAACAACTTTTTTGCAAAAAAATAACCGACTTCCAAAAAAAACAGTAATAAAAGTGGAAAACAACTTTACTTTCGGAAGTCGGTGCCAAAAAAGTCAATGAAACAAACAATAGTCACCGACTTCCGCTCCATTTCTGTCTGCAAGGTTTAAAGTAACTTAACATGAATGGCAAGCCTATCCGTGTCGGGGTGCCCCAAGCTCCCTGTGCCCTATGTTCTGCTACTTGGCTAGGCAAGAAAATTAATGCAACTCCAAACTACGCCAAGCAATTTTTTTAGAAGCAAATAGTTGTTAGTCGCCTGGAATATAATTAGCGTTCTATTTTCACCACAACTAAAGTTGTTGTTGTTTGATTTCTTCGGGAATCACACAGAACCTGCAACTTGTTTAGCCACAGAGCCAACCTTGCAACGAACTAAACTCCATCCATCATTACCTTGCAGGTCAATCAGACCTAGGAGCAGTGGTGCCGGTGCTGTTCCTGAACTCGGGGCTGGGCACCCCTCTGCTGCCTCACACCCTGGAGTGCGCGGACTTCAAGGCGGCGCTCGAGACCGCGGAGGACGAGAGCGATAAGACGCTGTTGAATAAATGGTGAGTTAATAGAAGAAGATATAGATAGACTTTGGATCGCGAAAAGAGACCATTGAATTTCTAGTCAAAATGGTCTTTTGCCATAGTATTTGCTGCAAAGTCACTTCATTTTGGACAGAATGGTGAGTCATTGGCTAAATTTGATTTCAACATCAGCATTATAGTGGTCCACTGCTTTGCATGCCTCGCTAATCGCACGGCATTCAACTCGTTCCTCGGCAACTCTCATCCAGCTGCTACGGAGATTGTCGCCACCGTTGATATTTATTTTAATTAAAATTGGTGTGATTGCTACCAAATCCTCGTCAAACTCATTCGTATCTACAGAAGTTACCTTTCTATAGTTACCTTTTTTTTCGTCAAGGCATCGTTAAATTTCGTCGAGAGATCCATATTCAATCTTCTAACTCCTAGTATCATCCTTTCACTTCCAGGTACACACTAGACGCGAGCACGACGCCGCCATGCTACCGGCTGGTCCGGGGCGCGCCGGCGCGCTGGCGC
Organism: Standfussiana lucernea; assembly: GCA_964057025.1. Lineage (NCBI taxonomy): Eukaryota > Metazoa > Arthropoda > Insecta > Lepidoptera > Noctuidae > Standfussiana > Standfussiana lucernea. Next base: position 13,099,958 of record OZ059798.1, on the reverse strand, counting down.
CGCGAGATGGCCAAGACGCTCAACGTACTCGTGCGCACCCTGCCGCAGGAGGCCTGCGACGCGTACCTCACCACTGTCGTGGAACAGGTACGTTTAGCTCATCATCTGCTTAGCCTTTTCCCAACTATATTGGGGTCGGTTTCCAGTCTAATCGGATGCAGCTGAATAAAAACCAGTATTTTACATGGAGCGACTGCCTATCTGACCTTCACAACCCAGTTAGTACTGGGTAATACGATACATCTTGGTAAGACTGGCTGTCAGACTTTCGGGCCTCTGACAACGTGTAACGACTGTCAAAGATCTACAATTGACAGCCGGGATCAACGGCTTAACATGCTTTCCGAGGCACAGAGGAAACACGGTATGTAATGGGTGGTCACCCATCCAGAGACCAACCTAGGCAAGCGCGGCTTAACCTAAAGATCGACCTGAGCGGCTGTTATTATTTAGCCACGAGCTCCACGTTTAGTTCTTCAGTTTTAATCTTACTCCTATTATAAATGCGAAAGTTTGGGTTGGTTGGATGTTTGTTACTCAATTACGCCAGAACGGTTGAAAGGATCTGGATTAAAATTGGCTCAGAGATATATTATAGGATGGAATAGCACATAGACTACTTTTTAAACATATATAATTAATTTAATAAAGCAACTTACTTAATAAATTAAACACTACGAGTATGTGCCCTTGCATAGAACCGGAGTGATATGGTTATTATTAGTCACCAATTACCATATCACTACGGTGTTCGCCATCGCCGTTTTGACTTCTCTTCAAACTTTCGGCGCACGACAAAATTGGCATCGAAAACCATTTCAAAATATATGAATTTTGGCCTAATCTTGGCTTCCATCTCGCCTGATAGAAAACGATGAATAAGATCTTCTACGATTTCAAATATACCATGACTGCGGAAAGCTACCATCTTCACGTTATGTCAAATTATTCCTCAAAACGTTATTTTCTGTTCAAAACTTGTGTTAAAGTTGTAAAAAGACCCTTAACGACGCTGAAAAGCTCTTTGTTTCCCAGTAATCGCGATTCTTTTTTTTGTTCAATACCAAACCTAGCAACTCTCTAGATACGGATGTATTGGATTGGACAAAGTACCAACCTTTTATATATTTTTTTATAAAACTAACTTTTTTATTTAATAAATCATGGGATTTTTCTGCTCTTTAAAATTAATCTCGGGATTTGAGGCATATCCTCTTTATTCTTTCACTGTATGAAATCAGTGTAAGTACATAAATAACTCTACCTAATTCCGACCTCTGGTCATAACTTCACTTTCAATACCTCCATGACCCCTTTTCTATTCAATGCATCCATCAGCACAATGTTTTGAGTGCCATACATTGAGTACTAGCGTAAGCCGTGATTTTTCACCCCAAAAAAAAAAGTTGTACTCTCTTTTACAAAAACTTACTTAATTTGATGTACAGAATGCTTGGTTGACGGCTTCGTGAAGGATCCGTTTACACCTTGTATATCTAATGCTCAATCATATCCCCAGGAGGTACAGCACACCGTCCTGATGAGCGTGGAAGCAGCCCGACGCTGCGTATGGGTGTGCCGTGCGGGGGGCGCGGTGCCGGTGGAGCCCCAGGACTCCGGCGACTCCGCGCACCACCACGAGCTGCAGCGCCGCCTCAACAACCTGCAGAAGGACTTAAAAGTAAGCTAATTTAATTTCTGGATTCAAATCAAAGCAGGGATGCAATTTACTTTTCGGGCTTCGACACCTGCAGCAACACTGCTCTTAAAATAGCTAAAGAGAACATCCTGAGGAAATCTGCATATCCACTACCCACATTAAGCCCACATACTAGATTACAGCCCGCAAGTCAGAGGCCCATGGGTGGCATAAAAAACTCTGACACCAGGTCAGTCATACGATAAAGAAAGAACAGCCCGCTCCCTCTCTTAAAGAAAGCGTGAGTCCCGGCAATAAGCAGATCATCTATAGGTTCATTATGTAAGTCATTGAGGTCGACCAACTGGATTATGTTATCCAAACTTTCGGCTAGAACTTGCGCCAAAATCTCGCCGAAACCCATACAAGTGCTCTATTCTGGATAAGTATGCAAACTAAAACACCACCAAATAGCAAAAAGTGGGCGTTTCGGGGGACTGTCTCTTGTAAATTTTGACGTTAAAAGTACTGATTATCAGCCTAATTTGAAGAAATGACTTTTGATTTACATGATAGACATTCGTCTTCCCACACTTTTACTTTCCATGTCCTGAAGGGGTCGTACTGTAATTACGTGAGGTCTGAACGGGGGAAGGGCGTTAGAAAAAATCACGACGGGGGGAGAGAGTATAATGTGACGATCACGTGTATTTTTTCGTGGAACCAAAAGTATAAATTTAAAACGTGTAAAATATTTTTTACCAATAATGAATTGAAAACCCGAGCAAGCATTGTTTTCTCAAATCTATTCTTTTTTTTTAATTTTTGGGTGAAAACAGTTTCTGAAACTATCTGCCTTTTCAATAATAAAAAATACACGTGATACTTGGAGGGGGAGGGGGGAGGGGTAGCGTAAACCTCAAGTGATTAAAGGACAGCCCCTAAACAGTATTTATTTTCTATACGCAGCAACACCTGAGCGAGCGCAACATAATCCGCGCGAGCGTGCGCGGACGATCCGCGCCGGGCGGTGAGGACGAGTACACGGAGGGCGTGAGCTCCGCGCTGGGCGACCGGCTGGACTCGCTGCTCGACGCGCTCATCAGCGACAATGAAGTGCCGGCCGGGTATAATGGGATACCTACTAGGTATGTTGAAAAACATTCACAACAGCGACTCGATACATTGAACGAAAAGCGCAAAATACTTAAAGAGAGACCTAAGCCCTACACCTACACCTATAACTTTACTGGTCAACTAGTTGTGACCGGGTATTAAAAACAGTCTGGCCAGTCATATGAGACCACACGCAAGGAAATAGCTCCAAAGGGTCGCCGTTACCGAAATCAGTAAGGAGGACTACACATTTATGCAGGAATATTTTTCAAAGAGAAAGGAATCTTCTTCCGCGCGTGTTCATGGCAATCTAATTTGAGTCAGCCCTGAATTTGGCTACGAGTTCGGCGCCAAAACAATTATTTATATCCAAGATTTCAATTAAATAATTTGCCGAAGTTTTTGGATTGTCAAGATGTGGTATTGCTCAGAAATTTGAAGCTAATTGGTATAGGTTATCTGGAAGATATCGCTATTAATGATAAGACCGCCATTGTAACCATACAATTTGCAATATTGTAAAACAGTTGTGTTTCAATTTTGGTGTACAATGCAGTATATTCTATTCTTATTGCCCGATCCTAAACGTAGATGTCTACGGCGTTCTTGTCCATAACGACGCATAAGAACGTGTAATAAAACTTGAAAACTTCAACACTCGACACTAAAAATCATGAGACTTTTCGTGTCTTTTACCGTAATTGTAATAAATATAATATAACTTACAACTTAAATGATCTCATTGCAGCTTGTTTGACGAGGTGAACGAGCATCTTGCATTCTGCCAGAAAGCGGCGCAGTGTACATCCAACAGAGAAATCACACTTCTTGAACTCAAAACGTAAGTATTACATACCCTATCTGACAAATAAAATCGTAATGATGAAAAAAAAAAAAAAAATTTCAATCAGAAATTCATTGGAGTAATAGCTTGTTAGCTTCAGTAGCTTCATCAGTTGCAAATTGCCGGGGGCAAAGAGTTTCAGATCATTCATTTAAAGGAGATGAGATATGACCTGACCACCTCTCCTCAACCGATAGCCTAGACTTGGGGAATTACCATGATCTGTTAGTGCAGGAATGTTTTAGGACTATTCCGAGAGTGGAAAAGTGACAGCACTAGACAGCTGTCTAGCGCCATCTCTTACCCACTCTCGGAATAGTACTCAAACATTCCTGCACTAACAAATCATGGTGACCCACCTGAGCCCTTTACCAGTATGCTGAGAGAGTTCAAAGCTAGACAAAACCACAATGGACTCAGAATATCACCCTGGAATATGCCACGCTCGATGCTTATCGGTTCGCTGTTCCCTTGGATCTGTCGACATCCTGGATAGCGAAGGACCGTTCTCCAGGGCCCCATACATATTATCATTCTCGTTCTATAAATTTTTCCATATGCCTTTCTTAGTCTAGGCACTGCTTCGATGGTGTAGTGGTCGTAAGCGAGACTGCTGAGCATGAGAACCTGGGTTCAATTCCCGGGTCAGACAAAGTGTTATTGAGTTTTTCCATCAGGGATTTCTCAATAGCAGCCACGGAGTCTGAATTTGAGCCCAGTTGATGCCAAAATACTCGTCCCCCTATTACATGGGACTCAAACATAACTGGCGAAATGTGAGTGTACTATTAGGTACACCTCTGCCTTACCCTTCGGGGATTACACTGGCGTGATGTTATGTTATGTGTTTCTTAGTCTAAGGTCTGGTTAGACTAAGATCTGATGTTCTCTTCTTAAAAAGTAATACGGTTTGATTCGACTGTTTGAATAACCACTCCAGTTGCGTGATGCTATAACTTTTCTTCAATATTCCAGATACATAACAGGCGACAGTACGGTGCCCCTGGCGCTGATCGGCGGCGCGGGATGCGGGAAGGCGACCCTCGTGGCGCGCGCCGTCACACTCGCGCACTCCTACCAGCCGGACCTGGCTGTTATAGTTAGGTAAGGGGTAGGAGCCTTCATGAGTGATTACCAGAGGTCGGAATTAGGTAGAGTTATTTATGTACTTGCATCGAAATGTTGATAATAATATGGATCTTCCCGGGATTTCCCGGGATTTATAATGCAATCCCGTGTGGACAACAATATTACAAATAAATAATAATAAAAACCTCAGAGATAGATAAAATAAGATTAACTTTTTTATTTAATACATCACGGGATTTTTCTGCTCTTTAAAATTAATCTCGGGATTTGAGGCATATCCACTTTATTCTTTCGCTGTATGATATCAGTGTAAGTATAAAATAACTCTACCTAATTCCGACCTCTGGTGATTACCACAGATATAGATATATCTAGATAACGCTAACAATAAGTATCACAATCCATGTGAAAACCAAGCGTGCCACTTTTTGACTACCTGCTATGACGTCATAAGCACTAATTTAGTTATTATGTATAAACATGTTACCATACAAAATCGACTACGTTTTTGTTCTTTAAATGTCTAGAATTAAGTTCTTGAGTTATTTTAAACAAATTAGCTTGCTGGGACAGTAGCCACGTTAAGCATAGAATGCTTAAGCCGGGCACGCAAAGTAGGTGGTCTTGCGTTATCTAGGTATATAATCATATCTGTGGTGATGATACTAAGCCCTCGTTTTAAGCAACTGTGCAGTATATAGCTGACTAGAGTCTTTAACCGACACCTCTTGCCGTAAACGAAACTAGAAAAGCCATTTTCTTTAATGTGGTACAACATTAGATGATCTATACTGTTTTATAAGTACAAAGGTTAGATATAGTCTATGCCTTTTCCGAATTTTGTTTGTGTTACTAAGAAATTTCCGCTCCAAACACACTCAAAACAAAAGATATTGAACCCCAGTCTTTTGGGGCTCAGCTACCAGTGACAGAACTAGTTTTGTCTCCTTCCAACTTCAATATGTCTTCGTCCACAGGTTCGTGGGTTTAACGCCAGCGTCGAGCAGTTCCCACATGCTGCTGAAGTCCATTGTGGATCAGTGTCACGTGCTCATGACAGGGACGGTGTATCGAGGACGTAATGTAGGTGAACTGTATTATATCATACAAGGTGGAATAGACAACGACACTAAAACCGTTACCACGTATTTAGTAGGCACATCATTCTGAACCCTATTCTGCACATGGAAATTTTTCGTCGGTTATTTAAATAAAAACGTTTTTGCAAAAAAAAATACCGACTTCCAAAAAAAAAGTGGAAAATAACATTACTTTCGGATGTCGGTGACTATGGTTTGTTTCACTGACTTTTTTGGCACCGACTTCCGAAAGTAATGTTATTTTCCGCTTTTTTTGTGTTTTTTTTTGGAAGTCGGTATATTTTTTTGCAAAAACGGTTTTATTTTACCCTTTTTTTAGTTATAGCATCACACACAAATCCTTATCATGTACCAATTTCGCGATTTCTTTTACTTGGATGACATATTTTTTCCAGCTATTTTGATTTAAAAACCAAACTGCAGAACCGATTTTGATGAAATTTCTATGGGACCAATCGGGAAGTAGATCCATTCAGATAAAAGAAGAATTTTTCAAATCGGTTCATAAATGATGAAGATATGAGGTAACAAACACAAAAAAACAACCGAATTGAGAACCTCCTCCTTTTTTTGAAGTCGATAAAAAAAAAACAGCTGTTTCCTACAAAACTGCAATACCTACACGGTCAAAATGTATTATGTATTTCTGTGTGGGGTTCTGAATGATGTATTGAATACGTGGTAATCGTTTTAGCCTCGATATCTCTTCCAACTTGTATTAACATAAACTGAACGTAATCAACACGGCTTAAACAGAGCTTTTTTTATTTGTTCATCCATTCAAAATGTTTGCATGTCAATTGTGAGTAAAACGTTTCCCACAAACATTTTATGATAACAGATGGTTTTCTAGAATTATCGGATACTAATAAGGGTTTGTGTCCAGAGTTAATGGAACCTTCAAAATGTGCGCAGGTCCAAAATTAAATATCAGGTTCTTCAAGATACTTCCGTGTCCTGAATTATCACATCCTACAAAATGTTCAAGTGTCTAGAATTATCGGATACTAAAACATGTTTACATTACCGGAATTATCGGAAACTATAAATGTGTTCGTGTGGAGGAGCTTGTGGCTAAATAATAACAGCCGGATAAATCTTCAGGTTAAGCTGCGCTTACCTAGGTTGGTCTGTAGATGGGTGACCACCCTTTACATATCAAGTTTCCTCCGTGTCTCGGAAAGCACGTTAAGCTGTTGGTCCCGGCTGTCATTTGACAGTCGTTACAGTAGTCAGTGCGCCGAAAGTCTGACAACCAGTCTTACCAAGGGGTATCGTATTACCCAGTAGTAACTGGGTTGTGGAGGTCAGATAGGCAGTCGCTCCATGTAAAATACTGGTATTCAGCTGCACCCGGTCAGACTGGAAGCTGTCCAAAATTATCGGACGCTGAAAAATTTGGCCTTTTGCTTCAAAACTGTGTCCAGAAGTATCGATCTTTGTCACTAACTTGAAAATATTTGTGCGCAGGACGTATATTCACTATCAGCGGCTCTCCCAACCCTGCTGGGCGGGGTGGGTCGGTCCCGCGGAGCCCTGCTGTGCGTGGTGGGCGCCGACGCGCTGCGGGCCGCGCGCTGGTTGCCCGAGCGAATGCCGCACAACGTGAAGATGATCGTCACGGTCACTGAAGGTACAGAGAAATCGTCATATCTACTGCTTTATTCTTTATTTATCGTGTGGTTAATGCCTAAACTGGTGTCAGAGTTTTTATGCCTCTGACTTGGCTATACATGGCTTCGAGAAATATCTCTCGGGCATGCAGGTTTCCTCACGATGTTTTCCTTCACCGAAGCAAGTGATAATTATACAATACGCACATGATTCCGAAAAATCAGAGGTGCGTGTCTTGGGTTCGAACTCGAGACCTATGACTTGGCATTCCAGCGGTCTCGCCAGTGTTTTATTGAGACGGTGCCTAAGGCGGCTACACGGCGGGGTAGATATTTCGACGCCCATCAACAAGCGTACAGCCAAACTCTTACGAAAAGTCACCACACCTCTGCCGCACCGTGCAGCTACCTCGGGCACCGACTCAATTAAGTGGTAGACCTACTTTGAAATCAAAATTGGCGACATTTTGCAACAAAATTGCGCTCAAGTTTAGCTTACACGATATTGTTTGTTGTTTTTTGGCCTCTCATTTGCACTGCAAAGGAACAAAAGAAAAACTATGTATATAACAAATCTCCTTGCCAAGTTGACAAGTAAATGATCAAATCATTTTGTTTTTGTTCCCAGCACTTCAGCGGAATTTCGCTGGTTAATCAAATTTGAATCTTCCTTTCTTAGCCTGTAACAAACTTTAACCACTTTCAATTTATTCCTCAGAAAAAGACGAGCCCTCAAGCTCAGCAATCATGGCGGTACTATCATCAGAAGATGGTCCCAAAGTCGTCAGAGCACCGCCGGTTGGGCCTGATGAGGCCAAGGCCGTTCTTACGGCCTGCGCCGCGACTTATAGCAAGACTGGGTCCACCTCGCCGCCGGAGTCCGCTGTGAAAGCTGTGCAAAAGTGTACTCTACCGCTTTATGCTAAGGTTGGTTTCTGATTAACTGCTGGTTAGCTGGGAGGCCTTGCCGCCTGAAGTTACCACAAAGACTGTGCAAAACTGTAGCCTTCTGCTATTCGCTAAGGTGGACTTCATGATACACTTGATTTTTTAATGGCAAACTTCAACCTCAAAAAGACTTACCTAAGATCTACCGTTTTTCCAGATCCTAGCATGGCAAATCTCGCTATCAGCAGAAACCTTCACCGAACTATCGGAACCTGAAACCACGCCAGAGCTGGTCATCTGCGAGGACTTGGAAGGTCAGCTGACGCAGATCCTCATCACCACAGAGGCGGCCCTGGGAGCCGACAGGGTGAAGACCTGCCTAGCTCTGCTGACCGCGTCCAGGAGGGGGCTTGATGATACCGAGATACTGGATATCTTGGCGCATGATGAGCTGTTCAGGAGTGAAGAGACTTACTGTAAGTTTATGATGTTATTTTAAGAACCATATTTGTTTTTCTTAGACATATTTTTATGAAGTAAGTAAACTTTTTGTATTTCTATGCTTTCCGAAAAAATCTGTCGCTTGTGCCATTCAGTGACTTATTTTCCCAGTACCTATACTTATGGCGTTTATAATTGCAGTTGAGTGTAGTATTATCTAATTTTTTTTTTTCTTATTGCAGTTTTAAGAGGAAATGCGATATTGAGAACTCCAATTATAATGTTGTTTATAACATAATTATTAATGTATATCAGGAAAAAGTTGGCCTAAGTATGCTGCCTTGTGATACACCAAGTTTGATCCAGCCTCATCGCTCGCATATTTTCCAATATTAACAGACTGAGTACATTCGGTTAGGTAAACCTTAATTTTTTTTAGTGGAATTTCTGTGACTCCGACATTACCCACCTTCTTGAACAAAATGATAATAGAGACAGTATCGAATTGTTTGGATCGATCCAAAAATATTGCCAGGCTATTTTTATTAGCATTTATATTGGTAGTAACTCGTGGTTCTTATTGTTCCGTACCGTTCCGCAGTACCTTGGGCCCCTGCCTCCCTGGTGTGGCCGCAGCTAGCAGCGCTGCTGTCGCCCTGGCTGCGCTGGGACGCGCGCGGGGCGGCGCGCTGGCGGGACGCGGCGCTCGCCAGCGCGGCCAGCGACAGGTACCTGGCTGACTGCGACGCGGCCGTGCGCCAGACGCTCATCGACTACTACGAGGTGAGGACATAGCAGCTCTCTTCTGCCCCTTGCGGCGATGGGACGCACTGGGGTTTGAAGAACGAGGTGTAAAGTTCACATCCTCCATAGAAAAGGGAGAATTATCCTCCAACCAGACGACGGGTGATGTGTCTAGAGGACTGCTGCCCGACGGTTGAAATACACAGAAAGATGCCCGACTTGTTATAATTGCCCTTGATGCACGAATCATATTTAACGGACTCTTCTTTTTTTCAGGGTAAATGGTATTCAGAGAACGATGCCAAGATGGCTGGCCGTCTGGTATCGCAGGAAAACAAATTTTCTGAAGAATAGTAAGTAACAGTAATATTCTTAGCTTCAGTCATATTAAAACTTACTTTCGAATATAAGGCTCAGTATAGCCGCTGGCTATTAGAAGCTAGAACGAGTAACTAGAGGAAATCACAAAAGGTGACCACTACTTACTCTGTCCAATACGGCCATTTTAATGGCTGCACTTAAATTCTTGTCAGAACAAAAATAACCGAAAATCTTTCCACAGCTACAACACCCGAAAACTCGACGAGCTTCCCTTCCAACACTACCACATATACAAAGGCGATCCGAAGACCTTCGCCAACCAGCCATACTTCACCCAGCTGGACTGGGTACACGACAAGCTAGCAGCCACGGACTGCTGCCACTTCCTCGAGGACATAGCCTTGGTCCACATCGACCCTCTACCAGAACACCTTGAGGTCTTAAAAGACGTCTTCGAAACCCATTCTTACGCCTTAGACTATGATCATCGACAGTTCTACGGGCTACTCAGAATGACTATGGAGAAAAGACAGCGTAATGGACATCAGATTAAAAGCAAAATCGTTCAGGATTGGATGAAAGAGATTAGGGAACCTCCCGTGCCTACTTTATACCCAGAGAATCTAGATTTCTGGAAGATAATGGATACAAAGGAGAAGAGGGAGTTCTCAATGCACGATGGATTTGATTCGAAGACTTATGACCTGATCGTCAGGTTTGATAGCCGGGGCAAGTTTGTGGCGACTGTGTCGACTGAACGAGAGGAGATTTGCGTTTGGGATGTGTTGAAGTGAGTATAAAATAATTATTACATTCTTTTATAAGAATGAAATATAATAGAAGACTCAAATAGATATGGATGAAACTGTGTCCTATAAGATAGCAAACTATACTATCCATGTTAACTGGTAGAAAATGCCTATATCTATGCCTATGGTTTGAATACATAAATATCCAATGCCTCTACTGCTAAACATTCAAACACAACTTTTCGCAAACGGATTAAGGTTGGGGCAAACCGGTACGGAGAAGTTCCGGACGCAGCTCCAGACAACGGACTCTGACAGATAATTTAGTGCGGTCTCCGCAACCACCAGCCAGTCCGCAATATTTACTGAAACGACTCTCTACGACTTTCTTGATCGTTTACTGATACGACTCTTAAATACTGTATGTACCACCGAATTCACCGACGGTCTACCACTTTTCAACCTTATTACTTAGAATATAAGGGTGAAAAGTGGAAACCCGTCTCAATTTTCAACGACAATTTCCTCTGTTTCAGATGCCAAATGGTAAGGAAGATGGTCGGCGTGACCCATCCAATAAACTTGGTGCCAATCGACGAATATAAATGTGTGGTGCTATGTCGCAGGGAGCTTAGGGTTTATAACTTAGATCAGGTAAGCTAAATTCTCTTTTTCTTACTAGCCTAATAGTTTCTGTCAGAATAAATACTGAGCGAGTGCTGACTTACTAAGAAAAACTGGGTACCTACCCTTACCTTTGCAAAATTCAACCATTCAGTGACGAACGCATTATTATCGTGACTGTTCGTAGCAAGGGTTTTTACCGTTTTGACTATATAATGCTATTACAAAAGATATCTGGATCGATAAATATTTTTTTTATCTGTATTTGTTTTTTCCAAAAACGCAGCAATCTGGGTCTAAGTTTTCTTACTAATCTAATTTGGCTTATAAGTAGAAATCTTCTGTCGAAAATTGCCTATTAAATAGCAGTTCGGTGTTCTGCCCAAATCTTCACGAAATTGATCACCGTAGGACCCTTTAGTTAAACGTAGTAGACTGATGCCCTCATGTTTCCGCTCGTCATCCAGGGTACATTCCTCGTAGCTCTGAAAGGCGTGATGAACCAAAAGATGCCGTACTACGGACTGCATGACCCGAACCATCTGGTCGCGCTGTCCAGAAACAGGATGTATGTCAACCTTATGAACATTGAGACTGGTAAGTGATCCTAAAGTTTTTGAACGACAACATTATAGCTGGATAAAGCGCTTATTTGCGACAATAATGACATAACTCGAAAAGTAAAAATAAATCCTGGACAGCGTTTTTTTTATTAGGTAGGTACTTACCATTTTTAACCGACTTCAAAAAAAGGAGGAGGTTCTCAATTCGGTTGTATGTTTTTTTTTTTGTGTTTGTTACCTCATATCTCCGTCATTTATGAACCGATTTGAAAAATTCTTTTTTTATCCGAACGGATCTACTTCCCGATTGGTCCCATAGAAATTTCATCAAAATCGGTTCAGCAGTTTGGTTTTGAAATCAAAATAGCAGGAAAAAATGTCATCCAAGTAAAAGAAATTGCGAAATTGATACTTGACAAGGATTTGTGTGTGATACGATAACTAAAAAGGGTAAAATAAAAACTTTTTTTGCAAAAAAAAACCGACTTCCAAAACTAAAAAAGTGGAAAATAACTTTACTTTCGGAAGTCGGTGGCAAAAAAGTCAATGAAACAAACAATAGTCACCGACTTCCGAAAGTAAAGTTATTTTCCACTTTTTTAGTGTTTTTTTTGGAAGTCAGTTTTTTTTGCAAAAAAGTTTTTTTTTTGCATAGAAACCTTTTATCAAAAGAAGAAAGTTTTATTTTATGTATTTCGTTACTTCATTGAATACTCATCATCATCTGCCTAGCCTTTTCACAACTATGTTGGCGTCGGCTTCCAGTCTAACCGGATGCAGCTGAATACCAGTATTTTACATGAAGAGACTACCTATCTGACCTCCACAACCCAGTTAGCACTGGATAATACGATACCCCTTGGTTGTCAGACTTTCGGGCCACTGACTACCTGTAACGGCTGTCAAAGATGCACAATTAACAGCCGGGACCAATGGTTTGACATGCGTTCCGAGGCACGGAGGAAACTCGGTATGTAAAGGGTGGTCACCCATCCAAAGACCAACCCAGGCATCCGAAGCTTAACCTGACAATCGACCTGAGCGTCTCTTTACTACATTGAATACTAACTTTCGTTTATATTCCGTACACAAAATACGCGCTTTGGGCGTGGAGTTGCGGACACCAGCCCGTTATACTATTACTAGTACGACAATACTCCTTTCGTTATTCTTATATCCAACTACAAACAACATCGAAAAATCTAAATTTTTGAGTTATCTCATCCTTGTCGCAAACGAGCGAAATATCTTCCATGATAGCGACACTTAAATGTACGTCCAGGGTAGCCTGGACTGTCAGCCTTGCTAGCTCGAAGAAGTACTTGTAGAAAAGAGATGCACATTCAAGGACAACTCAATTTTTTTTTTCTAAACTTAATTTTTTTATCACTAGGTGACTGCGTGACTACGTTCAAGGCTGGTGAAGATAGGTTCCTGAATTCCCTGCTGGTCTCAGGGGATGGAAGGTAAGAAATTTATATACCCTGCAACCGATTTTAACTTAAATCTTGGAACATTGAAGTCCTATATAACTTTTTATTATCATATCATTTAATAATTTTCTTATGAAACAAATAACACTAAATTATCATGTTCTCTAATGCTTCAGGGTCCTAGTATGTGGTGATGAGACTCAGAAGCCGTTCCCTCTGTTGGTATGGTCGCTCACATCTCGGAAACTGCTGTACGACTTGAGGATACCGCACCACGACTTCATCACATCTAAGGCTGCTATAACTTATGAAGGTAAATTAAATACACATGATTTTGATATTAAATCCATTTTTTTTTATCTTTTACTATTCTAGGACTATTCCTAGAGTACAATTCGGAAAATAAGTTTAAAAAAATTGTGACGTTGCTGCCCCTGCCTTCCTGGTGTTAATAGAGCAATTATAAATATACAGTGGACCATTAGCAAAAACGAGCACTAGCCATAAATACAACTTAGCAAAATGGGGATTATAGATCCACCCGACACACAATGCAAGTGCTGTACTGTCTAAAACATGACTTATTGCCTGGACGCCACTAGCGCTGCTATTAACGTGGCCACCTATTGGACCCAACTTTATTTTTTTTATTTACTCCGTATTGTCCCACTCTTGGGCAAAGGCCTCCCCCCATTCCTTCCAAAGCGTCCGTCGTATCTCCTCCTCGGTCTGCTGCTACCCGTCTAGCTGTTTCAGGACTCCAGTCTTGCGATATTCCAACTAAACCAGAAAATACCATCAACTTAAAAAAGTAAAAGAACCGAATCCACGCTCAGAAGTTGCGCATGTAGTCACATACCTTAACGAAAGTCATATCCAGTACAACCTCACTCCAATCAGTACTCTCCAAAATTTCCAAAAGACTTAATAATTCCATTCCATTCCCCAGGTTCCTATGTCTGCGTAGTCTCACGAGAACTTGACGAGCCGAGTCCGAACTTCATCGTAGTGTATGACCTGCAGTCAGGCACACTGTTCAAGAAATGGAAACCGGGCTGCGACACCGTGGCACTGGCCATCTCCTCAGTAGACGGGTGTGTGGTCTCCGGGCTCGCTGACTGCAGAATACTGGTGTGGGACTTAGTTACAGGTCAGTAGATGTACAGGGTAGAATCTGAACTTCATCATGATGACCTGCAGTCAGGGATGCTGTTCAAGAAGTGCAAGCCGGGCTGGTGTGTCTATGGGCTCGCTGACACCAGGATATTGGTCTGGTCAATTCAGTATTATTTGTGACCTTTTACCCCCATGCTTCGGAAAGCACGTTATGCGGTTGGTCCTCCGGCTGATCTATCTCCGGTCGTGCCGGATTACCGGCCTATCGAACTATGTGAGTAAGGAAAGCGCGTGTATCTGTGTTTGCGCACACACTTGTGCAATACGATAATATGTCCTGCATCGATGTCTAGTCTGCGCTAATGTCCGCGAGGGTCCAAAGCGTTATTATATGCGGCTTTTTCAAAGTTTTCTCGCACGTTTTAAGCTGTCCGTGTTCAAAGAATAGTTCCTGATTATTATTCGTCGAAACATAGATGTTGTTCCACCAAACAGCCACGTCTCCTACTTAAGTTAATTATACCGAAGATACTGACTTATTAAGTGATCTAACCCCAGGTAACTGCCGCCTAACCCTCCGCGGGCACGTGGCAGCGCCCTCTATGCTGCGCCTGGCGAAGTCAGGCGGAGTGCTGATGTCCACTGACGACACCTGCAAGGACCTGTCCGTCAGGCTGTGGGACTTACATACTGGTAAGCACTAGCCATCCGAATGAGACCATTACTAGCGCGCTGAAACAACAGACTGTTTTGGATCTACAACTCTCTGCGCCTAAAACCGAACGTTGAGAATCCAGGGAGCGGTAAAAAAAGACGCATTTTGGCTTATTATCAAAGAATTCTGTTGTTGCAATTCACGAGCATACATGAACTCTTACCATCTCTTTGTTTTGAGTTGACAAGGGCTTCTGCGATGCCTCCAGTATTGCAAATGTTGACTTTCCCTTAACTTTCCTTATAAGCACCACACCTACTGTAAACTGCAGAGGGTCCCTTATTCACTGAAGCTGACACTAGATGTTGCCGAGAAAAAACCAAGAATTTTACGATACCTTCCGACATATTTTATAAAAATACGATCCCATGTAGACCATGAACCCACATAACATAACATCACGCCTGTCATCCCCGATGGCTTAGGCAGAGATGTACCTAATAATTACTACACCCACATTTCGCCAGTTATGTTTAAGTCCCATGTAATTGGAGTCAAGCCTATTGCCATTAACCGGGCACAAATCCAGACGCCGTGGCTGCTACTGAGAAATTCCTGATGGAAAAACCCAATAGCACTTTGCCCGACCAGGGAATCGAACCCAGGAGCTCGTGCTTAGCAGTCGCGCTTGCGACCGACCACTAGACGAACGAGATAGTTCAATATGCCATGAACCCAATAAATGAAATACCCATTTTTTTTTCCAGGAAAACTGATAGCGGTCTATACGCCACCAGAAAGGATAACATCCTGCGAAGTTCTCCTCGGCGGTTCAGTCCTGGCACTCGCTCTAGAAAACTACAAGGAGGTGCTATGTGTGAAGCTCCATGGTCCCGCCGTGGAATCAGTCCAGAATGGCAAAGATTCAGAGTTCGATGTCCGCGAATACGGAGATGAAAATTTGGAAGGAAAAACATTTGATGTCAAGGGATTAGAGAACTCATAGCAGTTCCGGAAGTAAGGTTTTGAAGCAAAGGATTTGAAGTTTTGAGAGCCACTTTTTGTTATTTTTTGGGGCGTTCAACGCAAAATTTTGCTACTATTTTGAGGTATATTCGACCTTACTTCAGGGTTATTAAAACCAGTATAAGCTGGCCTTGTATTCTATTAGATTCTGTGCTACGTCAGGCCAGTTAAAAGACCAAGTGTTACCACTGACGCGCGATCCACTGTACGATAGGTACAACAAATACAACAAACAAATACCAAACAAATACAACAAAGGCTTTTCGCCCATGATTTATTTATAACATTTTTTTGATCTGTCTTTAATGTTGTTTCGTTCGAACCGACTAGGACAAATTGCGCTCGCAGCTCAAGACAACAAACTTTTGACTTTGACAGACGATGTACAGTCACGAGCAAAGACATGTAACACTTAGCCAAATTCAAAATCGATTTTCTCGTGAAATAACGATTTTTACGTGAAACTGAGATAAGACCTATTTCGTAACAGTATGGATTCCAAAATACTAGGTTCGTGAAAATGTTAATCTATACAGAGGAGAAAATCACTTTTAAAAGTTGCTGCGTGTATCCATTTCATTAGAAGTACGAATCCGTAGCCATTTCGCCATCTTTCCACACTGGTTCGATCCCATGCGGCAAAATTCAGAATCTCAAATCCACTTAGAGTTATAGTATCGGTGAAATTTTGCGTTGTGCATCAAAATTATGGCAGAATAAACACAATCACTATTTGTCAAAAAAACTATAGAAGAGACAAAAAGTCTCAACTATGGAAAAACATATTCATTTGTTTGTATTTAATTTTTGAGAAAAAAATTGACTCTGTGTTCTAACCAAAGCGGTCGGTCTCGGGAGTATGCGATCGACGCGTTCTTAGTTCATTTGTATGTTCTGAGAACGGGCGCCCTCTGTTGGAGATATAACGCAGTCGCGGCTTCGCCAATCAATATAAATGCAACAATCACGTGTTCGCGCGGCAACTGCTTTGTTTAGCACTCGGAGTGAGGCTTCAGAAATATCTTTGAGTCACAACTCACAATAAAAAAAATCAAGCACTCACAGTGGCTTAGTATCGCCGAGGTAACACGAAAAAAAAGAAATTAATAAAAAAAAACAATTAATGTTTTGATCTATTACGCTTATTAATAATTACATTACTTATTAAATTAAATAAATTGTATTTAGTGAATTCTTTATCTGTAATGTTGATGTTTAGATGTAATTTTGTGAAAATAGGTTAAGGTTATAATTAAGTCTATTTCATTTTTGGAATCCCTTTTTCTGACCCTCATGTTTTGTCTGTAGCTTTTATTCTATATTTTATATGCTCTTGGAAATGGCCAATAATAATACTTAAATTGTTTTATTTGGGACAACCATTTTGACCTAACGCAATCATTCATTCATCGATAGGAAAAAACCAATTGACTTATCCATAAGTACGTACTGTATGAGTGAGTCAATTCGCAAAGAAATCCTTGGGCCATCACCATAAGGCAAAACTTTTTTCTGTAAAAGCATAGATACCTAGGCTCAACTAGGCTGAAGAGATGATTTTTACTTCACGGACATGTATCATACGAAATACATGCATCACCAGGGTTGCCACCTTTAGGAGAAAAAAAAAACGGGACGATCGGGCATCCATAACAGACGTTCGGAGTTTGGTGAAAAAAAAAATTACCCATGAGACAGTCAAAAGAAAATGAAACTTTATTTTGTGTTTATATTTGTATTTATTTTATATAATTATTTTTTTCATGTGTATTTCTTATTGTTACGAGCCGCTTTTAGTAAATCTATATCATTTTTGTATTTATTTATGAAGTCTGAACAAGACATGTGCATATTCAAAGAAATTAGCAATTATTCTGCTTTTATCAAATCTAACGAGCAACGATTTCTGATATTAGACCATTTCATGGTCATTTGTGAAAATACGCGCTCAACATAAGCATTTGAAGGAGGTATGCTCAAAGCACGCGATACAACACTAAATAATGCGTTCAACTTCTGCTCCTTTGCGACTTTAAATACTTGGATACATTTTTTATCAACGCTTTGACTGACTTTGTGACTGGGTTGGGTACCCGTGAATGAATTGATTGAGCCTGTCGCATATTGTCAAAAATCGGGACAAAATCGATAGGCCGTCGGGACGCGGGACAATGTCTTCGAAATCGGGACTGTCCCGGCAAAATCGGGACGGGTGGCAACTCTGTGCATCACCGATGTGTAATCTCCTTATTACCTACTGTAAGTTCTTATGGTATGATCTATTTCCTAATTTCGCGTAACATGTTGTAGGTACACTACTGACAGTACCCGGGTAAAAATGCTATATCAAAGTTTAGAAAGAGACGACGCTCTAAACTAATTTGATGTGCCATATTTACTTACACAGGTTACTGTTTTTGCAATATAGGGAAACGATCGCCATGTGTGCGTAGCCTGAATCGTGTTTTACTTTCTCAAATTCGATTTTGGCGCCAACGGCCAGAACCCGCCATTTAATTTTGACATCTGTCACCCCTTAAGGTTTGATTCCAATACATTACCAATAGTCTGTATCTTTGATAAAAAAAAATCTAGCTTAGTATCACTTTTAGCATTTGATAACCTTTTATGAAAAACTTTTGTTAATACCTATGTATATTTATTTATTTCAATTTAGACTTCCACTAAAATATCCATGTAAATGCCCTCATTTTATTTCTACTGCCATTTTATACTTCTTATATTGTAAGCAAATAGCAAATTAAATATAGGTTAATCATTCATGTTCGAGTAATAATAAGGGATGCACACAATAGTTACCTAATGTACTCACTTTGTTTTACTTGTGTGCGTGAAGTAACATCGATGATTAAAACTTTTATTAAATGTTTAACGTTACTGAATGTATCGCCATGCCATTTTACATTGTCAGGTCAGCAAAACAACTGGACTGCTACAAGTTTGGTTGCAATATGGAACCAAATCATGAAATAACCTAAACAGTTCTAAATGAATCTGTGTGAAGTTAAACCTATGAAATGCAGCTAGCTTAGTAACGAATTTATGCAATTCTTGATGCAAGTTAAAATCCACAGTTTAACCTTTGATTATATAATGTCTAGATAGAGCGTCGCCCTACAATCGTATCAAAGAAAACGAGTCAACATTTTCAAGTATGTGTGCGTGCAGGCGCCGTTTTACACTATGCGTCTATGTCTTTGTGTGCGTAAATAATGATACCAGCTACTACAATTCTCTCATAAATCACATTAAAAAATAGACTTATTAAATAAGATAAGTTTTAGGTGTATGACACGATCTGCACTGATTGGCGGGCAAGCACTTGTGAACCAATAGTTGGTTGACACTTTTTGACACGTTTGCGCGCACTTGACGCTCCATCTAGACATTATATAATCAAAGAGTTTAACCTGGTAATATTAAACCAAATTGTTTTAATTGTCGATGTTACTCCAATGCAACCTATTCGTCATTAAATCGTGCTATTTGGGTTCAGGTGCCAGCACATCAAGCTACAACAATCTGTTTAATTTCTTTAAAAGATTTTCAACATTAACGTTAGAAAATTAGGTTCAAGGTTGATTGGGCAAATTTGAGTTTCATGTAGTAGCTTTATGTGCTGGCGTCTGTACCTAGGAACTTCTGTCGAAAATAATAGGTAAACTTAGACCAAATAAATCTATGAAAACACGGGGTAAGAGGCATCATGACACAAACTTTTATCGAGGATTCAGTACATGATTCTAGATATTCAAGTGCTGAAACTTTTTGTCGGTTTTACAAAAAAAATCTGCTGCTTCATACAACTGTACCTACTCGGTAAAAATGTATGGAATAGGCGATTTTTTCCTAGAATCATATACAGAGTCCATACTAAAAAAAATACATGGGACTTAAACGTAACTGGCGAAATGTGGGTGTACTATTAGGTACACTTTTGCCTAACCCTTTGGGAATTGCGGGCGTGATGTTATGTAAGTAAAAGTTTGTGGCCCGATATCCCTTACACTCTGTGTTGAATTCTAACACGTTAACTCAAAACGCACGCATGCCTTTAAATTCTTTTGTTGGACGTTTTGGCTGGACTAAAGCGCTATTAATTTAGATCTGTTTATTTTTTCGGTGGCTATAAAAAACTATATACGACCAAAGCAATCTATACCTACTATAATCTAGTTGTAATCGTCTAGCTGTGAGATAAGTAATCACTGTTGTTACACTTCATAGAACCACACCTTAACCCGAAAACAGTCTTTCATTTTTTTTTCTTTACTTTATAACAATTAATTAAATTGTATTTTAGTTAATAACTAACATTTGCCTTAAAAAAAACGTACGTACATTAAAAAGGTTGTTATTACTTATTACTGATTATAATATAAATAAAGCCAAATAATAATACGTAAATACCTCATTTGACAAAAAAGCATATAATACTTTAAATAAATTCTGAAAAACACAAATATTATAAATTCGATTTATTTATAAAGAATGAACGATGACTACTTATCTCATTCTAAATCTAAATTAATTGATTAAAGTGATTGAACTGAATATTAATGTCTTCTATGTGATTTATTTAACGTAACTTCCGCTGCCATATTTAACTACTAATTTTAAAATAACCATTTGAATTTAAAAATATTACTGAGTAATTTAGGCAGCTTACACACGAGTCACTTGTTACAGTCACAAACAAAACGTGGCTGACTGCGGAGACGAGTGGCTCGCGTATAGCCAGCCTCATTGTTTTAATTTCAAGGGTTCCGTAAATCTTTCTTTGTTTTTGTTTGTCGTCCATTTTGTCCGTCCGCAGACTAAAGTAAGATTAATTTCCAAATGCCTGGTGCATGAAGACAGCTTCCTGTTTGTACCGTTTACGAACCTTTGTTTATTTAATAGGATTCAAATATTTTAAGCTGTTATGTTTGCTCAATGAGTTTCGTGATAGTATTTACGGAACCCTACAAGCATACATTCTGTATAGCTTGCCTAGTTATCTATCGCACAAAACGTGGGAGTTATTGATTTTTAATTGAACCATTTGACCGCTAGCGAAGGCACATAATTTTAGGCATTGCATGTGTGCCACTTGCGTCCACCACTAAGGGTCAGTCACACCTCAGCCACTTTTCATGCATGTAGCAAAATTCCAGGCTTCACGTCGTGTTTACGGCAAGCTCCTACTTATAGAAAGTGATTGTCCCTGGCCAAAAGTAGCGTTCGCAATTGGTACGTGTGTGGCTAGCCTAAAGCGTCATTCATATTTTATAATTGAATGGTGTCTATGGTATGATCTTTGAATAAATATATAATCAAAGGGTATGATAATATGATTGATTCGGTAAAGTCTTGGCGATCAATAAGTTAAAAATCAAAATATCCTGTCGTTTGAAAATGCGTTCCCTATTCGCTCGCTGAAGATCATTATATTAGGCATCGTGTCGAGCGAACATCAATGGGAAGCATTTTGCTGTTGACATACCAATAGCAAAATTGGCGCGAAAAAATTAACAGCAATATTTCGACGAGTTTTTTTATTGCTGTGTAAGCAGTTATTTTAAAATTATTTATTTTAGCATTGATAATACTTTGTAGTGGATACAGGCTGGTCCCTGTATTACTGATATTCTATGTTAGTCAAAGTAGCGATCAATTTGAAGTAAAATCTAAGCGACTAATGTAATATAATGGATAAGGCAATGGTGTAATCGATTAAATTGTTAAAATTATTTATGTATTCTGGAAAGTTACGTATTACTTGATGTCCTGATTAAATTATTGGAAAAATATTACTAGTTTGTTTATTTATTCCTAACAACTCGTTTTGTGACTTATTGGTACCATCTACCACTTAGAGATGGTATAAGCAGACCCTTCACGAAGCCGCCAACTAAGCATTCCGTAGGTACATCAAACTAAGTAACTCTACGCAAAAAATATTACTGCGAAACGACTTTTTCTGGGTGAAAAATCACGGTTTATGGTTGGACTCAATGTGATGCACTCCAAACATTGTGCTAATGGGTGCATTGAATAGTACAGGCAAGTTTTAACATTAAAAACTTGCCTTGCCTGTTACACCTTTTTAAACGACATCATAATTACTGTATTAATTATTGGCTTTAAGTATGGCACACAAAAAGCGAGAAGTTGGAATCTTTCAAAAATAAAAAATAAAGATTTTTTGTTATGTAATTTTATTTAATAATAATCATTTTCACAGCGAAATAAAATTAATACTACTCTATAACTGTTCACGTTTAGCAGGATTGGAATAGACCCTTCTTCTTCATCTCCTCGAATTCCTTCTCAGCGTCATATGTCCTGGAAACAAAAGATATTTATTTTATTTATTTCTGAACCTGACTCGTGAGATGAGGAATAAATCCCCTATTTGGGATAAAAACAGGAGAATGATGATGATGTTTTTTATCAGGTGACCAATGAAAACCAACGCTTTTTTTTTGTCATTTTGTATGTCACGTCATGTCTGTTTGACAAATGGTTTTTTTTCTTCATTATTTTTCCTTTCTATGATGACTTTCTGTTTTTTTTATTCCTATGAATAACTGATGTTGGGTTAACAACATCCTTTGCATATGAATTATATTGCATTATACTACAATACGCTTAATATACAGAGTGAAAGGTACACCAATTATACATATTTACTACATCATTCTGAACCCCCCACAGTACCTTTTTCATTGGTATTTGTTTCTTCCATATTACTGATATTTACCTGCATCCTGTTAGCCAATACAATATTGACTCTGGCTCGAGTCTCATTTGAAGTATTGAAATTGTTTATGTATCTATAGGGTCTGGCCAAACTATGTCAGGCGATAAACACATTGTCCATGACTATACTTTGTTGTTGTTCAACAAGAGGGTTTCAATCCATTCAGAGCTTGACCCTTTAGTTAAACATCAATTTATTTTGTGTGCACAACTTTTTAAATGTATAAGCTATCCAAGAAAATTATATTTTAGATCATCCTTTGCATGTTTATAGGCTGCATAGATGCAACTGCATTCAGTTAGATTATTTACAGGTTATATTCGCAACATAGTTGGGCAAAGGCTAAGCATATGATGATGATGATTGTTTGATTAAAACATACATCACAGATATTTTGCACCATTGGTTTATGAGTTCACAAAAATAAAGCATTAAGTTAGCCTCTGCACTCTGTGACTAAAGCGTTAAATAAATAAAATAATGATTCTTTACTACATTAAGTAAGTAGTATAAACCTCACCTATAGAACTCAGCATACTTCTTCTTGCGCTCGTTGCCGACCAGCTGCTTGATAGCAACAGCAGACACTCCGGCGAGCACCAGAGACACGATCAGGTTGCGCTTGATCTGAGCGTTGAGGAGCCCCCTCATCATGGGCTTGCTTGCGGTGGACACTGCCTTGTCTGCCATCTGTTTCAGGAAAGAAATTTATTAAATCTGTGACTTGTATTATCAAGAAATATACACGATGGAAGGAATACCGACACACAGACGGTTACCACATACTCAGTACATCATTCTTGTCCAAAAACAAAAATCAGCTGTTTCAAAAGTGATATACCGACACAGTCAGAATGTATGGAACTTCGATGTTTCAGAATGACTTACTGACTATGGTACTTAACGGTTAGTATGTCAGTGCCCGTAAAATTGAAGAAATTGACAGCAAAAACAAGGGATCTTTATTTAAAGAGTGCTCCCACACCAGGACTGGGGCATTCGTCTCTAGTGTATAAATCCAGGACTCGATTTTGTTCAGTAACAAGTAAATCTGAACTGTTACACTTCGTGAAGGAGCGCCTTCAAATATAATAATAGTCAAAAGTAACATTGTTTGGGCGAAGACGCAAGTAAAAAGCTAACTAGCTTTTTATATTAAATATTTTATAGCTATAATTGGTTTTTAACAAAAACCAATTTGCTTCTATAGGCTTTATAAATTTGTTTTTGATTTTAGTAACAAGATTAAAACAGATAAATTAAAATGAGGAAGTATTGTTATTGCAAATTATTACTTTTAGGCATACTTCCATGAACATTATAAACTAGCTCTTGGGGTTTTCAGGCCTTGACTAACAATGTTTTATTAATTACAGTAAACATTCAAAAAATACTTTTTCCATGACTTAAGTTCAGCAATGCCGCCCCTAAGACGACCCACTGACCAAATCAAGAGTTCACATAAGAATGATTACTAAAGGTTTTTAACATACGTTATCCTTATTATTTCCTCAATGAGCAAGTGCTCATTGAGGAAATAATAAAGTAGAAATAAGTAATAAAGTAAGGTAATAATAAGGTAGAAATAAGTATTTCTATCATTATTAAAGTTAGATCCAGGCCTGCAAGAGTACTGTCAAATCAGATAAGATGATAACAGCGACTGAAATTAGAACATAATTCAAATAACTATCTACCTAAATTAGTAAGACGAAGAAATACGGTATGGCACAAGTAGCAAAATTTTATTACGACTAAGCGAAGGAATGAGGAATACTATTTTCATGAGTAACGAGTGTATTGACAACGTTCTTACATAACATTTTCACTGCATTTTTTTCGTAAATATGGATTAAAAACTTATGGTAGCCTATTCTAATTACCAGCAAAAGCATAAAAAAGTGAGATATATTGTGATACTTACATTTATTTATGTAGTTTTACGAAAAAATCGCAAAGCACACGAGAACAGCAAGTGTAATTTTCAACTGTTTGCTATTGCATAAAAATGTTGATTTGAGATTGCAGGTGTACATGCCTATTGGCTCTAACACCATGCATTACGCATCAACCAATCACAAAGCTTAACGATGCCAAAGGAATGTTTTCTGATTGGTTGAGTGATCACGTGTGTTCTCGATAACATCGATTTTCCGCAACGTTCCATTTCAAGGAGATATCTTAGAATAGAATCATTATTATTCTAAAACATATTTTTATTTGTGTAAAAACATAAATAAAAGTAAATGATCAATTTACATGTTTCGCCATAGAATAGCATAGAAATATTAGTACATGTTAAACGTAAAATAGGTAGACACGAAACATGAATGTGTTAAAATATAATGACTACTACTATAACGCTATCTTGTGCAAAACATATGAATAAAAACCTTAAGAAAGATTTCCCTATCTCAGTTTTACCAAACAACTATTTTATCGTAACTTCAACTATCTCGAAACTCGTTTTCACTAAGATATTACTTTTGCGCTTAGTTGGGCAGATGATGTCTTACAAAATAAAATCTACTCTTGTACTTTATCACTAGATGAAATTCAGATATTTTGTGCTTCTATTTGCTGCTCGAAAGTAACTCTGATGAACGTTGTATCGGTTCCGTTGAGCATTCTGTATGATAGCGTTGTAATTATTTAGAATTGTAGATGGAAAAGCCATAGAATTTATTGTTGTACACATGTGATCTAGTAGTGAACACAAAAATGTTGTAGCCTTCTGCTTACGGTTCAAGGAATTCAGGCATGACTCCTAATGAGTAGTAACAGTATTTAAGGTCGATCATTTCATTCCCTTAGCGCTCGATAATGTTAAGATTGCATCATGTTTATTGGCTGCCACACTTATCGACTGACTCCGTGGTGTAGTATGCATATCAACCGATTTCGACTAGTATTTTCGATTGCTGTAAGCTGTAGTGGCAACCCTATTAAAGATCTATGGTAGCAACATCTGTAACCAGTGTTGCTAGCTTTTTAGTGATCTTAAAGTTGGCATAAATCTATAACTACATGACTTACAATTTTTTATCTAACTTGCCTTTTTAATTAGTATGTTTTAGTCAAATTTTGCAACTGAATTTACAACCATTTCGCTCCAACCGATTGAACTGTTTTACACAAACCTTTGGTTCTGGTGACAATACACTCATTTTTTTAAAACATATTCAGTACATAAAATGCTGAGTATGTGGGTATTTAATAAGACAATTTAGACATTTACAGTTCATTGACAATTCAGAATTTAATTATGAAAAAAAAATTAAAGTGATGCGTCAGTTTAACTGAATTTAAATTTTCTTTGATTTCGATTATTGTTTCGAATTCACAGCATGATTTATAAATTTCCCTAATATCCAACACTGCCAGTCCTAGCGCAATTTATCAATTACAGCAAGGCTGAGTGGAATAGTCGCGAGTGTCACCATTATATTATTATGATTTCATGTTCTTTCACTAGTTTTACAGTTATATTTACCTCTGACTTTGTATCTCAGTTAAAATCAGAATAATCTCTATTCTCGTTTCAATAAGGTTGCTTTTGTCTGAGGTAGTTATTACTATACCTGTTTTTTTAGCTTGAACTATGACTCGGACCAAAACTCGTGGCAGACCTAGTGGTATCAATAGACATAACCACACGCCTGTAATACGTAAACTACGGGTTAGGCAGTCGGGTACCTAATAGTACACCCACATTTTGCCAGTTATGTTTAAGTCCCATGTAATAGAGAGCGAGCCAAATGCCATCAACCTGGCATAAATCCAGACTCCGTGGCTGCTACTGAGAAATTCCCGATGGAAAACCTGGAATTGATTCCAGGGCCTCATGCTCAGCAGTCGCAATTGCGACCAAAAAACCAACGAGACAGTCTATCAATGGACTCATACCATAAAGCTGTCTCACTCTCAATACATAGAGTAAAGCGTGCAACAAGTTTTGGTCAACGTGTGTGTAGTTGCGTGCATTGTGTCTGTTGGGGAAGTACGAAAAAATATTCCATAATTAAAACCACAGAGTATTTTTTATTCATTTATTAATAAACTAACTTTACAAATTTAATAATAGCAGAACAATAATATTCCTTATTTCTTCATTCGTAATAATATGATAAATCAGCATGACTCAATCGCACTTTTATCAATATAATTTCTTCAATCGTTATAATATGATGATAAATCAGCTTGACTCATCGTACTTTTTTATCAATATAATAATTATATGATTTTTAAAAATAATCTAGAAACGACAGTGAAAGCAACTTACAGAGAAAATAATGCACAATATAAAACTGAACTTCATAAAATTGCCAGCAACAAAAAATAATTACAGGCATCGTTTATCATTGTCCTAAATTGATTCCCCGCGGCGCGTGCCGCCCAACGCGAACTAGAAAAAATATTACAAATAACATAAAGTTAACTTTATTGTATCAATTCTTTCATTTTACTATTTCTGCATGTATTTACAAGTTCCATAGAATGTAAACAAAACTATAACCTACTCTCGTGTGGTGTAACCCCTAAACTATATTTATAAGTGTTATTAAAACTATTTGTATTTCTCTTTCTTCATTGTAGATATATAAACGTACAATATAGATATTTATTTATCGGCATAAATTACTATCATTAGTCGAAAATAAAAACAAAACAAATAAACTAAAAATGATAACTATACACCCAATATACACAGCTAGTTGAGAGTTCATTCACTATAATTATATGGTACAAGCTTGCAAGTCATACTTTTATATTACAGTATAAGGCTTTTGCATGTCTACAGGATTCGGTCCTCTCGGGCGCGACCCGCTAGTCTCCGTCTATTTACAAACGCTACTCCCCAAACTAAATATGATTTTAAAAAGAAAACAAGTACTTAAAACGTAACATATATTAATATCCCCATCTATACATAAAAATTTACAAGAGATTGTACATCGGCCGGACCGATTTAGTAATTAATAATTTAAGAAAAACAAAGGTTTGTTTACAAAACAGTTTCCCGCCGTCCAGCGCTCAGACTAGCCGCTTCCGATCTATACACTAATATTAACAGACAAATACCACGGCACACAGTTATAGGGCACAATTTATTCAGGCAATAAATTCATTACTAATTATTAAAATATTTTCTCATTATATCTACGTACGTACTATACACGTTATGTATTGTAGCACTATCACTGTCCGACTAACATTGAACATCATTAAAACAGGGGGGGAGGGGGGGAACAAACGAACATATTCTTCTGGAGAAATTATACAATACTGTAATGTACGGCCATCTAAGCTAATAGTGTAAAAGCTGTCTAAAATGTGCTTTTAAATAAAACTTCACATCCAAATATTATTGCTTTGGGTTTGTGTCCCTACAGAGGAACGAAACAAGTCTACGCGAACCACAGACGCCTACAGATGTGTCGATCTACACCAGACAACCACGCATCGACCGATAAATATTACCCATTACAAATAGATCTGTAGGACACCCCATGTCGTCCTGTCCACCATTTAATTATTAAGTTTTATTATTTATTATGATTTTGTCCGCAAATAGTGTATTGCAAGGTTCAATTTAGTTACAACCAATCGTTATTGTAAATGATGAACATTAAGGCGAGCGAGTTCACATCTTCCTATACTCAACGTGTTTAACAATCGTGATAAAAAACACTAGCGTCTATAATAGAAAACTAAATTCATTCGATAATCGACTATGCTTAGTGCGAAATAGAAGCTAAAATTCACTGGTTCATTGTCTAGGGATTTGGTGTTAAAACTTCAGATTAAAATTACTTGAATCAATGGTGGGAACATAAGTCGACAAATGGAGGAAAACGAAATAAATGGGGCGTCAAAATAAAATTTTAGTTTTACTGGAAGCCCGAACAGACAAACTGTTAAAACATTCAGTCGCGATTATTATCTCATTCACTAAGAAATTATCAAGTTCCACATTTAATTACAATTATTGGTCGTGAATTCTCTTAAATATAAAAACGCTAACGTTACATCGTAATAGCGGCCAGCGTTTTGTGCGGGAGCACGCCGCCGTGAAACGGAACCTAACATCGATCTTACTCAGCCATTTCAAACAGCCGATGAAAACCGATGTTATCTTGGTTGACTTTTCATATTATATTACAAATAAAATACGCCGTCCTCCCGCCAAAACATTATAAAAACTACAACGCTGCGTTTACGTCACCGAATCGACGTCACGAAGTTACGTGCAAAAACGTATGAAAATATTTAACTTTATGCATTTATTTCATTCTCTTTATATCTCTCGGGTATTTATACTATTATAACAATGTGCCTATATGTCGAGTGCATTTTGTACAATAATGATACACATCTATTCACTATTAAAACTAAGGCTCTCCACGGCGCAAACTCCACCGAGTCTTGCAAGTGGCAACGTTTCAAGTTCCCTGCAAACGCGCCAACTGTAGCATTGCAATTAGTCGATTTATCAACATCACTATTATGTACCTATGGTTACTAAATTCTGTATTAACTACAACTTGTTTTAATCGATAAATCGCCTAATTAAAATGCTAAGATTAGTGCGTTTGCTTCCATACTTAAAGACAAACACTCTTAAAATTACTCGATAGAAATTAACTTACACTTAAAAGAACAAAAAAAGTCGAGTGTTTTTATAGTGAATGGTAACATTTGTTCACTAAAAATAAATTATACGGACAGTATGACTGCCAGCATTTGATTGGGTCCGGCGTAATCGATTGAACGTTTCGTTATCGATAGTGAATATCAATAGATTAAGTTAGCAGGACGGATTTAGGAAGAATTAATTTTAGAATAGATTTCGTCGTTGTTTCGTAATAATGGACTTTATGGATTAATGATGATTAGTGTGTCAATGATGTTTTAGAACATTTATTCCCGTGATTACTTGTTATTCTGTTTAATTCTAGTGAGGTCGCACTTAAAACTATCGATATTATCGAGTAGTTCCAGGGTTCCAATCTTCAAAGTTTAATAGATAAAACTTGTCTATCAGTTTAAGTCTAAAGTTGATAACAAAATGGAACTATTCTAAAATCAATTTCGCTAAATCCATTTCTATTCCCGACCAGTAGCGACGGAAGATATACAAGCGGCGACCGCGCGATCAAAGATCGTAAATAAAATTATCGTCAATTTGATTAATTTTATACTGTCATTATATTGCATTGAATACAATGTCTTCGATAAAAGTTGAATAAATAAATAAAATATAACTGTTTCATCCAGTTTTTATACTTATTTAGTAATTTTGATGGTAAAAAAATAAAAATTGCGACCGATAGATTTGTTTTTTTCTTAAGGTCGTGTAGTTTTTGGTTCGCGGTCGCAGTTTGTAGAACTCTAGAAGAGCGGCCGACGACACATCCGAATTCATAAATACACATTAACACACAATTTTTATGTTAAATATCAACACAGTTTCTCTCAAACGTTAGTACTGCAACTTTACTAGACCCCACACTCAGGTGTTAATTCAGAATCGATTTAATTAATTGAGATTCATTAAAATGAACAATTACCAATCGCGGATTAGTGGACATCACTTCGGATTAATTTTCAACTCGCAACGTATATTACAATTTAGTTAATTTTAGATACATATTATAATAAACGTGACCCAAACTGGTACAAAACTAAATTTTGAAATAGTGTACTCTTGGCCGCGACTGCATGATGGTCAGTGAACGTTCTCTGCGCTCATGTAGTCGCACGGAGTGTCACAAATTCTACTAGTGTATAACGTTCGGCGCGCTACGTCGTGCTGCTCGTGCGGGAGATCAGACACGCGGACACCGCGAGCGTTACCTAGAGCTGCGTACGCGCCGGCCGCGCGGCGTCAGTCCGCCGGGGGCTGGCGGGGCTCCCGGGCTGGCCGGGCTCGCGGGGCTCGCGGGGCTCGAAGGGCTCGCGGGGCTCCGCGCGGCGCCGCCGTCACTTGTCCTTGGACGCGCGCCTGCGCCGCACGCCCGCCGCCGCGCCCGCGCCCTCGCCCACTGCGCCCACACCAAACATACTACGTCAGCACCGCCCGACAGGGGGTAAAAGTGGCAACGGATCAGTCTGTATTGACGCGGGACTCACCGGCACTTCTCGTTTTCCTGCGGACGGGCGCGGCGGCGGGCGGGCCGGCAGGGCCCGGCGGCGTGGGGCCCGGGGGCCCGGGCGTGGGCCCGTGGCGCACGGAGCGGCGCGTGCCCACGCCTTCGGCCGGCTTGCCGCGCGCGGGCCCCCGCACGGCCTTGCCCACCTTCCCGCGCACCTTGCAGATGAGCGGCTCGTCGCTATCGCTGTCGGAGTCCTTGCGCTTGGCGGGCGGCACCGGCGCGGGTGGCGCGGGCGCGCGCACGGCGTCCCGGCGCGGCTTCTTCTTGGGGCGCGCGGCGTCGTCGTCGCAGCTGAGCGTGGAGGCGCCCGAGCTCTCGGACTCGCGGCGCCGGCGCTTGGCGGGCGGCGCGGCTCGCGCGGGCGCGGGTGCTGCGCGCGGGCTGGTCTTGTCCTCGGCGCCGCGCAGACAGTTCTTCGGCGCGAGCGCGGGCGAATCTGCGCGCTCAAGCTTGGTGTTGGCGGGCGAGAGGCGCGGCGTGCGCGGCTGGTCGGCGGGCGAGCTGAGCTTGCTGCTAGAGCGCGTGCGCACGGAGCTTCGCGCCACGCGCTCGAGCGCGGACGGCGAGGGCGACTCCGGCCTCTTGCCCGCGTAGTCCGGCGTGGGGATCTCGATCAACAATTGCTCTAGCAGGCTCTTGTCCGGGAAGTCCGCCTTCATGGGTAACCTCTCGAGCTTAGGTTCTCTCTTCTCGTCGGCGTCGGGTCGGTCGGCGCTGGCGTCGCCGTTCTCGGTCCGCTCGGGGCGCTCCTCCTTGACGTCGTCGACGGGCCCGAGCTTCTCCTGGTTGGAGTAGGTGTAAAGGGGCGGCGAGACCCGGCTGGGCGGCGGGTCGAAGTCCTCCAGCTTGACCTTGTCGCGGTGCGGCTCGGGCGAGGCGGGGGCGGCGGGCGAGGCGGCGGAGGGTGCGGGCGCGGGCTGCGCGGGCTCGGGCGGGGCCGGGTCGCGCAGGATGGGCGTGGGCGCGCGGGCGGGCCCGGCCAGCTCGGCGGGCGGGCGGCGCGGCGCGTCGTCGCCGTTGACGTGGTCGGCGTGCATCTTGGCGAGCTCGGCCTCGATGTCGCCCAGGTCGTCGATGTCAGGCGGCGCGGGCTCGTAGCGCGGGGCTCCGGCGCGAGACAGACGCTCCAACAGCTCGTCGGACGCGGGCGGCGCCTCCACCACGCCGATTATGCGCTGTACCGACGCCGGCGATGTCGAGCGAGGCATGTCTAACCGCTCCTTCCTAGAATCATAAATTATATTTAATTTTAGTTATAACATACTTTTACTTTGAAAAAAAAAATAACAAAAAGTCAAAAGATAAGTATTAATGGTTAAATCGTATGCGAACACAGAACCATGCAAGTAAACATCTAGAAAATGTTCTTTTAGAGGTAAATTTTAGTGGATTTAATGAAATAATAATATTCAAAAGATATTGTTAGTTACCTTGCAGGCGGCGACTGACTGGCCTGGTTTGGCGACTTCTCCGATAGCGCGTCCATGGACTCGATGCCCGAGTCCTCGCCCTGCGCCTGGCTGGCGGGCGAGCGACTGCCGAACTTGTCGTCGGGCCGGGCGGCGCGCTCGGCCACCAGCTTGCAGTACGACTTGTCCTTGGGCCGCTCCTTGCGGCGCGGGGAGGCGGGCGGCGAGGTAGCTATCGTGCCCACGTTCGTCGAGCCCGGAGGTTCTGGAACGTAAGCAGATTTATGTGTTTTCGTGTTCTGTAATGAGCGTTTTTGATGGTTGTCAAATGGTGAAGTGATCTTTCAACTTAAATTGGTTAGAGGGCAGAAAGTTTTGGTCAAAAAGAGAATCTTTCGGCTGTAAGTGGCAAGCGAATGGTATGAATTAAAAGGGTGAACTTAGTGAGTACTTATACTGGAGATTAATTAATCAATATTCATACTCTTACGCACGTCACGTCGTGACTGCGTGCGAGTCAAGATGAAGTGTAGTAGTAGTGAGTAGTGAAAACCACAATAAGCCATGATCACGTAATAGCTTCCACAAACAAACTAAATGAAACTGAGAATTTTTGCCCAGAGATATTTACAATTTAATAAAGGAGCAATTAAAATAATTATACGAAAATGCAGGAAGTTCTTGTGTACACTCGCTTGTGTGTGTTAGTTCTAAAAGCGGTGCTACACGGCGACTGCATCATGAGACTAGCACTGAAGCAAGTAAGGCACCTCATCATCTGCCTAGCCTTTTCCCAACTACGTTGGGGTCGGCTTCCAGTCTAACTAGATGCAGCTGAATACCAGTATTTTACATGGAGCGACTGCCTATCTGACCTCTACAACCCAGTTGGTACTGGGTAATACAATACCCCTTGGTAAGGCTGGACTTGGTAGACTGTAATGCTGTAACGACTGTCAACGATCTTAAATTGACAGCCGTGACCAACGGCTTAACGTGCTTTCCGAGGCACGGAGGAAACTCGGTATGTATGGGTGGTCACCTATCCGCGGACCAAACCAGGCAAGCGCGGCTTAACCTGCCGATCGACCCGAGCGGCTGTTATTATTTAGCCACGAGCTCCTCGTTTAAAGCAAGTAAGGCACCTATAGGCGTAAAATACGCGGTGAAAATTTGTTGTTACGGCGACAGAATCGCGGCGATAGTCATCTCGCCGATGGAGTTGGCGCCTAAGGTAAAGATAGCGAATGCATTTCTACTGCATCAACAAGACAAAGAGTATAACCGCTCCCTTACAGCTCTAAAAATGTCTACAGCAGATTGCCGATTACAATTGTTTTGGGGAATGGTGAAGAGTGGGAGTTCTGAGGACTGTCTTATTTAAGTTTGATGTTAAAAAAGTACTGATTCTCCCTAATGTGAATAAATGACGTTTGATATAGTTTTATCATGATATTGAAACTCACCTGTACAGGAACTATGGCTGACTTTCCTCTTCTTATCCGAGGCGAGCAGTCCATTGGGCGAGGTAATTGCACTTTCGGCGATAGTCCGTTTCAACTTATTGTCATCTTCGGCAACGCGCCTCGACTCGGCATAGTGCTGCGATTCGGGCACGTCGCCGCTTAGCGTCCATTCTAAGTCCTTATGACACTTCACCAGCCTCTCACACTCACTAGCACCTGAATTACACTGATTTACTTGGTTTGTTACGTCACTATCAACGTCTGATTGCACTGTTTTCCCCTCTGACTTCACACTATCACATTTCACTTCTGTTTTAGGAGTAGGTAACTTCTTCTTCACCTCATGATTGTTTGGCTCTCTGTAGCCCTCGTTTTGCGCGTATTTCCCTTCCTTGTCTAACGTGTCGTTCCTCCATTCTTTGTCTCGCTCCTTGTCTGATGATTTGCTGCTGTCACTGAGTATTTTTAGTTTCTTCTTCATTTTGAGGTCTAAGCTCTGGACTTTGTTGTTTAGCTTGTAGTCATGTGACTTGGTCACTATGTGAGCGTTTTTCGAGATGGTTTTCATTCTATAGACGACGTTGTTGTCGCTCGTTATCTCTGTCTTCACGCCGTCCGCTTCGTAATGGTTGTTGAGCTTAATGCCTTTCACGTTTAAATACTCGTCATCAGTCTTGTTCTCAGTGCTTTCACTAGATTTTGAGGCTATCGACTCGTCGGAGTCCCTCCGATGTGACTTGTCGTCTGATTCCGAAGATTTCCTGATTTTAATCTTCTTCGTGTGGAGGTCACCAGGGCCGAACTTTTTCTTTTCCTTTTTCGAGTTTTTTATGACGGCGGAATTCCGTCCTCGTAAGCTTATGTGCAGAGGAGGGACCCTAAGCTCGCCATCTGTGGGTTTGTCGCCTTTCTGTTGGTTAACGAAGCTGATGTCTGCTTTGTACACAGTTTGGACGACGGGCTCGTTCTTGTCGAGCTTTAGCCTGAGTTTTATCGACTCTTTTTCAGTCTGTGGTGACTTGGGAGCGTCGAGGGCGGGCGCGGGGAGTTTGAGGGGCGGGGGACGCGGTAAGGCAACTTTGGTGGACTTGTTCTCGCGGATTATTTTGTCCTTGAGCGTGGCGGGCTTCTCTTTGGCGCCGACAGTGCGCGGCTTGCCACCTTTCTGAGCGAGTTTGTCGTCTCGCTCTTTCTTGGCGAGCTTGTTCCTCATTCGAAGCTCGTCGTCAGCTCTCCGCGTGTCCTCGTCGGTGACTGACTTGGCGATGCCGAACATTTCAGGCGCGGCCTCTACGGTCGGCTCCTTCACTTCACAGTTGGCGACGGTGACCTCTTCGACTTTCTTCTCTTGTTCTTTCGGCGGCGGTACATCATCGTCCCTCATGAGGGTCTTGATGAGGTACTGCTTGCTCTGCTCCTCGATTTCTTGTGCCGAAGCTTGCGAGCCGACTGTTGCTGTGGCGACGGATGTGGTCGCTCGTATGGGCAGCTTCAGTGGCGGAGGCATCGCTTGGCTTGCACTTGACGGCGGAGACCTGAACGCTGGTACAGAATTCTGCGTATATTGTACTGCATTTTGATGTTGTACAATATTTTGATGTTGCGTAGTATTTTGCATATGTTGCGTCGTGTTTTGCATATGTTGCGTTGCATTTTGCATATGTTGCGTCGCATTATGCATATGCTGCGTAGAATTCTGCGTATGTAGAACAGCGTTTGGTGGATGTTGGATCGCGTTTTGCATGTGCTGGACAGCGTTCATCGTGTGCTGCATATGCTGCTGAAGTTGCACTGCGTTGGGCATATGATGGACAGCATTCGGCATGTGTTGTGTCGTCGTCGCCGTATGTACAGCATTTGGCGTATGTACAGTCGTCGGGGTATGTTGAACGGGTGGCGTATGCTGCGCCGTCGTGGTCGCATTCTGTTGGTGTTCAGTTTCCGAGTCCTGTCTCCTGAACTTGGAGTGTTGCGGCACAGGTGGCGGCGGCATGAACGCGTCGGGTCCGTCGTAGGTGTCCGACTTAGAAGGCACGTCGTGTCTCGTCTCATAATTGGTGGTGTAGTGATCACCGGTGATGTCCTGTAGTACTGAGTCAGGGGTGTTGTTGTTGGCGTTGTTCCCAGAGAGGAGCATGTCTAGTTTCGCACTGGCGTCTAGTTCTGAGATCGCGGAAAAGGCGCTCTCGTCGAGGTTGAGGTCGTCGCCGAGGGTGGGCATGAGGTGCTCGAGGTCACTGTCAGGCAGGTCGAGCAGGGCGAGGTCCCGGTAGGGCTCGTTCCAGTCGGGCTGCGAGGTCGCGCGCGAGGCGGCGCGCTGACGGGCTATGTATTGTTGTTGATACCTCTGGAACTCCTGGAAAATAAACATAATGATGATTAGATTTTTGTAATATTTTGTGGTTAAGAGTCTTCGCTTGCAGACATGGATGGGAGTCAATCACACACACTCAACAATGGATGCATTTTTTTTTTCCAAAATGAAGGCTATTATTTAGTACTTGCTGTAGTCAGAATCAAGTATTTATTACTTTACTAGCTGACCCGCGCAGCGAGATGTTATATAGCTTTCCTCGATAAATGGGCTATCCAACATTAAAATGTTTCAATTGAAACCAGTAGTTCCTGAGATTAGCGCGTTCAACCAAACAAACAAACGAACATATTATATAGTATAGATATGAAACCAAATACCTTTACAACACGAAACGAAAGACATCTAACAACCAACATCGATGCAGTTTACCCGGCGAGGGTCATTCTTTCACGGAAATCTTAACACCGCAATTCAAAAACTGGCGTCAAATGAACAACGCCATCTATCGAGCATGGAGTTAAACTGCTATAATTTAATCCATGGAAAGCGACCGAACAAACAATATAATAGGCTATGAAGATTTTCAAAGCAGCGCCATCTAAAGTACCTTTTGCTATAATAACTTTTGAAAAACCCGATAAGTCGATTTAAAGTTATCTTGTGAGCACTTCATCTTCATTCATTAGTACCAGTTTAATTCAATAGATGTCGTTGCATGTATCTTACGGAAAGGCGATAAGTTCTTCTTGAAGACAATAAATTCATATATCTTTTGGTAGAGAGCAGGGATTGCAATGAAACAAAAACTAACAATATTTGCTATCATAACTTTTGAAAAACTCGGGCAGTCGATTTAAAAGTGACCTTGTGAGCACATTTATTCATTAGTACCACTTTAGTTCAATAGATGTCGTTTCATGTATCTTAATGAATAATGATGATGATCGCTTCTTGAACACTTCAAATTCATATATATTTTGATTAAGATTATTTTTGATTGCAATGAAACAAAAACTAATACCTTCTCTAAATTACGCACAATACTTGTGCATTGAAACTAACCACATTGGTTTTGTAATTTTCACGTGATACTTAAACAAACAAACATAGCCGAAGACTCACAGACTGCAGACAAACAGACAAAAATTCAAAAAATAGTAGAAATGGGTTCTGTTTGTTATCCTTAAAAACCCCTACTATTTTTTTTTTCTAAATATTTTCAATGTACAGAAATGCCACGTCTACAGATTATATGTATATATATAGATAGATAGATTTGGTAAAGATTTTAACAGTACAAGCAATTTAGTCCCTACAACAACGCGTCATTTCTGAAATTAACAATTTGAAGATGAGAACTTGCCACACTACTTTAGAATGCGATTCCTTCGACGCAGCACGACGTTCTTCAGGTAAGAAATTTTGAATTTCAAAGATGTTACTTTAAAAACCGGGTGTAGGTGACACAAATCAAAATATACTGTTACAAATATCATCTGTCCAGGTTCCTATGAAGATTACACCAAAACCTACCTGGAAACTAGACTGTGTCTTCTGATCCATAGAAGCCGTGGGAGGCGGCAACAACGCCTGCAGATCCTCCGGCGTGACGCGCGCGTGCTGCGCGTGCGGCGCGCGCGCCGGCCGCGGCGCCTGCGTGCGGTAGGGCGGCGGCGGCGGCGGCGGCGGCGGCGGCGCGCTGAACGCGTAGCCCGCCGGCAGCGCGCGCGACGCAGCCGGGGACGACGGGGACATCTGTTGGCCGTACAACAATCATTCGTTATCATTGTCGTAAACAGCTAGACTTCACCTAGCGCTGCCTCTCTTTGCTTGTGCCTATCACCACGTTGCTGTGCTAGCCTCGTACAGGTTTTCCTAGCGATGGTAAAAGTCTCGTAACGAAAGTAATGAAGTATCTATTTTACACTTTAAGCCCACATAGTGTACGCAGGCGGACCAAATTCGAATTACACCTTTAACACTTTCAGTGCCGCTTACACGTCCTGCGTCTTTCTGTAAATAATTTCTCAGGATTATTACTTTGAAAATTTCAATAATATTGGTTTTATTTCCATTGCATAGGATAAAGGCCTCCTCTCTGTAACAGGTAACCTAAACATCCACGAAGCTGCACTAAGCCAATATACTGAATTACCCACAGGCTATTAGTTAAACTGTAGGTACATACCTGTACCCTATAAGCCGCAGGTGAGGGGGGCTGCGGCCTCTGCGGCGGCTGCGGCCTGCGCACGAAGGAGGGCGGGCGCGGGGCGGCGCGCGGCGCCGGGGGAGCGGGGCCGGCGGGGGGAGCGGGGGGAGCGGCGCCCAGCGGGGAGCGCGGCGGCGCCGGCGTGCGCGGGCTGCGGTACTCCGCGAACGGCGGCCGTCCTACTGCTAGCTCCACCTGCAGATACAGAGGTCGATGGGTTAGTTAAGTATCACTGATATACTTGTACATAGATCTTCTGGCGCATGGTCATAATCAGACCGAACCCCACCATTTTGCTCTTTCAACTTCGTGACAGCAAGTTTTTTTACAGAACTACATATACCCATGGAAATATGCAAGATAAACAACCGCACACTCACCTGCCCATCCTCAAGCCTATCAAGCTTCGCGGGATGCTGTGGCGGCTTCGGCCTAGGCGTCGGCGCCGGCGCATCGTTCTGCAGCAGATTCACCAGCAGCGGGGAGGACATGGCCACGGTGGGGGGCGCGGGGGGCGCGGGGGACGCGGGCGCGGCCGGCGCGGGGTACGGGGGAGGGGGGCCGGGGAACGTGGACGTGGAGGGCCGCGCGAACGGGCCGTCTGCTTGCGGCCGGATGCTGGGCGGCGGGCCCGCTAGACCTGGAATGTGAGGTGGCCGATGAGAAGCTGGTGGAAAATGTTTGTTAGATTTATTTGAATAAATAGTGCTTTTAATCACACTCTTGTTTTTATTGTTGTTCTTTACATTTATTGGAAACAACTTTTACTATGAGACCAACTGCGGAACTGGCAAAAAATACTTGTTTCATGCATTGTAGTAAATAAAGTAGAATAAGTATTAGTGAGTTAAACAAAACGTTGTACTTTTTCATGAGTATTTTCATTCCTGGAAGATACTACGCGATACTTGAATTCATATTTAAAACCATTGCCACAAATTTAATTAACTTTTTGTAAGGATCTTGATAAATTCGGGTTGCAATGGAATTTGAGCTGTGGCAGCATGACTTTGAGCCTGTGGTTTACAAATTTCATAAAGACTGGTATGAGCCAAAAAAAATGGAATTGGAAATAATTCCAAGGGAACATTTTAAATTTAGCTTAAAACACTCGGGGCTAATCTAGCTTCCTATTAGTGAAAGAATTTCCGGAGT
Source organism: Standfussiana lucernea (assembly GCA_964057025.1). Lineage (NCBI taxonomy): Eukaryota > Metazoa > Arthropoda > Insecta > Lepidoptera > Noctuidae > Standfussiana > Standfussiana lucernea. Next base: position 13,060,519 of record OZ059798.1, on the reverse strand, counting down.
CGTAGCAATAGTTCCGAAAATTACCTCCTGCATCCAGGTTTGAACTTAAGGTTAAAAAATACAATGATAGCACAACATGTAACCTTCCAACTCACCCATCGTATTCTCCTTGCGATGTATAACCCTGGCCTGGGTCATACTTCCAAAGGGGAACTCGCATCGATCCGCCGCGTTATGAGTGGGAATGTTGTGCGGTATCTTCCCGTCCATGGGACACACGGTGTTGGGCGACTTGAAGCTGTCCGGGGTCGCGGGGGGCGCGGGCGGCTCCGCGGTGCTGCTGCCGGCGCCGTCCGGCTCCGCGATAATGCGACCGATGCCGCCTAAGCCAGCTAGGAGCTCGGAGTTGGGTTGTGCTCTTGATGTACTTGCGTCTGGAAGGGAAGGACGGATTAGACCGCACGGTAAAAAAGAGCAAAAAAAGCATTTCAAATGCTCTCTGATTTCGGCATGGTCATGACATTTCACCTTTCTCTGAGATTACCTGTAATGGCTATACCGTAAGCCTTTTCAGAGAAAGTTGAAATGTGACTGATCGTCAATAACAACAGAACCCAGACTTCAAACTGGAGCGCTGTTAATGCTGTAAACGGAGAGCCGGAACAGCGCTCCGGTACACAAGCAACAATTCTGGTGGGAGGTCCTCCATCACTAGACCTTCCCCTCTACTTCTTGGTAAGAGTGGTCAAGTAATTCAGAGAGAGACCCCAAAAAAACTGAGGAAGAAGCAAGAGAATGAAGGTAAACTACTAAGAACAGTCACCATCAGGGTCGGTGTTGATCCTCAGCTCAGCGCCATGCTGCAGGCGCAGCGACACGGCGGCGTCGCCGTCCAGCTGCACCGACAGGATGCCGAGCGCGCGCAGCTGGGGCGCGCCCGCCGCCGCCAGCGCGCGCAGCCGAGCGGCCGCCGCGCGCGGCACCGACAGCGTTACGCGCACAGAGTTCCAAGGCTCCACCTAGAAAGACAGTACCAAGTTAACACAAAGTCACGCCTGGACTGAAGTCATGCGCATATTTCGCCTCCAGCACACGACCGCTAGACAATATAAGACCACATCAAACAGAATGTTTACGTGATATGGAAATACAAGGGGAGAGAGCTATGTCCAGCAGAATCCCAAATGCATTATAAAAAAAAAGCACAAAGGCCGTTTTGATGATGATGTTCATAACTGCTCCGATCACTCAATTAGTACATGTAAATAATTCTAGTTGAGGCAGAATCCCTAGTTTGGAGGCTTCAGGAGTACTTCAGCACTGAACTAATCTGGAGTCTTATAAATCAAATAACGTAAACGTAATGATGGATCCACACAGCCCGGCGGCGCTGCCGGCGGCTTAACCTCAGTGCCGCCGGCAGACGCGGCAAGCGCGGCTGTGAATCGTACAAGTCATATTTCAGTATTGTTTTGCTTGCCGTGGTTAATGCGAATTGTAACTTTTTATGCGTAGATATCGGTTGCCAATGGCGCATATCTGATGGTAGAGTTCTACGTTGCACTAGTTTGTTTCAAATGACACAAGATGAATCTGCATACTTACTACAACTACAAACATTAGAAAGAAGAAATACCCCAGTGCCTTTTTATTTCGTCGGTGATGACGCATTCCCCATCAAAGAATACGAAACGACAGCACCCTCGTCGAAAGCCGTTATCGAACTGTTCCACCGCTGCCAGCGGCAGGCCGCGGCGTCCTCGCCGGCAAAATGACGCCGGCTTTGTTGCGAATGCCGCACATAAAGCCGGTGGCAAGGCCGGCGGCCTGCCACGGCCGTGTGGATCCACCATAACGTATAGTAACTAATATAGGCACCACCACAACATTCAAATCATTGACAAATAAAGTAATGAAGGTATTTGACAATCAAATACGTTTAGGTAGATCCAAACATAGCCACACAGGAAAACTCATACTCCACACTTCGATACTGCACACTGGAACTCCCCATGTGGTTAAAAATAAGAACATAAAACATTTTACACAAATGCTTTCTATTATCATATTCGACAGCAGGAATACAACAGCTGAAGGCCTCTTCAAACATGAATTAACATAACAATAGAGGAATAAACTATTAAACTCGATATAAAAGAAACGCATTAGTCAACTAGGAAGTGTCGTTAGACCCGAGAGAAACTAACACGTATATTGGCTCATAAAATTTTTGTAGCTGATTGGTAAAGCCCACCCAAATAGCCTTGCAAACTTAGCTTTTACGACGAAAACTCGAAGCCAATTTTATCGTGAATAGGACGTTTAAGTCGTGCGTGTCCCGCTTTAAAATAAGGACGTATAGATTACCTTTGCTACAAAGAAAAGAAACCACTTTGTTATTTATGGCCTTTAACTAAATACAAGTTTTTTTTTGTTTTAATTCAGGACTGCATAAACTGCGTTCAACTTTGGCCATTTGGCGGAATAATTTCCGCGCGATATTTTAATTGACTAGGTAATTTTATTCAAAATCAAATCTAATTTGTGCAACATGGTCCACTTTAATAGTGTAATAAAATTGGTTAATAAAGTTAATGGAAATAGGAAGTGTAAAGGTCACAGTTATGATCAGAATAGCCTCAACTGAAGCTTTTCGGAATTCTTTCTATGAAAATTCATCCTGCAACGCATATATAAGTATCGTAACGGCATCACCTCGGATCGAGATCAGCTAGTAAAACATTGATAGTTCTCTAGAGGTCGTTCGATTGTTCTTGAGAGGAGATCGCGAATTGGCAAGCGTAAGGTGCCGAGCTAGGTGGAGGCGATGCATCTCCGCAGGGTGGCTGGTAGGAGCTGGATGAGAGTTTCCGAGAATCGTGCTGAGTGGATCGCAATTGGAGAGGCCTATGACCAGCAGCAAAATGATGATGAAAATCCGATGTAGACCTTATAAGAACCCATTCATAAATGACGTCACACGTTAATAGGGGGTCGACGAAATGTAACATTGTGGACAAGGGGTGGGAGAGGTCCTTGATTTCGTGACGTCGCATTTCATAATATAATATTTCTAAGTAGATGTCAAAAAACGAAATTCAAACTAATAACGAATGACTTAACAATATTTCTAACTCTACCTGTATAAACATGTAAAATATGTGACGTCACACAAGGGAGGGGAGAAAGCCAAGTCAGAGGCCCGTGGGTGGCATAAAAACTCTGACACCAGGTTACACTAACCATACGATAAAGGAAAGATAAGGGCCCTGGGAGTCTTACAAATGTGGTCACAAGAAGGGGGGGGGGGGTAAAAATCATGAAATTCAAGTGACGTAATTTATGGATTGCCCCTAAGTATGCTATGAGCTTATAAAGGGATCCATTGCGAGTTGAATATCACAATGACGACAGATTTCTTTGGAATGATAAAATAAGATTGAATTGGAATTAATTAGAAAGGTTAAGTTCCGATGACCGGCACTTGACGCGCGTTTTGCACGCCCGTAACTTATTTAGCTGCGGTTTTGCTTTCATAAAGATTTGTTCCACTCATATTTCATTAACTTCAACTAAACTATCGTATTTAGTTTTAATAGTTTTCGCTTTGGAGGAGAATTAAATGGAAAAATGAAGTTTTCTGTGGCTACTTAACTTTGGTAAATAGCAAATTATTTTTCTTTCATTGGTGGCTAAATTGGTTTTATAATAACTCTGCTGATACATAATTAAATTAAATTACTCTTGAAATTTTACAGTTAAACATATTGTCCTCTCTAAGAAAATAAAACGTTGTATGAGCAAAGCTTTGCATAAAATTAAAAACAGCTTTTTTTAGTCAACAGAAAATTACAAACAATAAGAAATTATAGCTTTTTCACACTTATTCAAAATGTTTGTACATCTTGCTTCGTACCTTAGACGCTAATTCCACTATAGAAAACTTAATAGCACGAGTCGACTTTCGCAACCGACTAACACTTTGGAAACACTTACAACAAGTCTGTAGCGACACTACAAAAAGTACTACGGCTATATAGTACAAAAAGTACTACAGCGCCATCTATGACACAAATGAAGAACTAGCATAAAAAATGTAAATCGCGCTATTAAAGTTATCCGCGACTTAAGACCATATAGAAAAACCCGAGATCTGTCGGGCAGTAGTCCACCAGACACAACACCTGTCTGGTCAGAGGTAAGTGTTCCAGTGTACTTAACAAAAATGACTCTAAAATAAAATCAAGAGATCCCAAAAGACTTGACTTATTACAAAGGTCATACAATAGACAGGCGATTCTTGTGGAAGGCCTAAGACAAGCAGTGGACTAATTTTGGCTTAGATGACTGATCATGACTACGACCAATTATGAGCAAAGATACTTCATAAAATTGTAAACAAGATAGTATTGTACCCAAAATAAAAGAACTGTACCGAATATATCGCCTCAAAAAAGGAGAAGACAACGAAGAAATTGACGCTCTTCCATAGATGGAAGAGAATGCAAGTGGTCGTGTCTAGGGGCCAACAATACGGCAAACACACAGTTCAGAAACCCTAACATAATGAAGAGTAGTAGTTATAAGGGCAAGCCAAGCTTGTATGAAATTATCGCCACTATACTTACTGAATTATAAAAAATATATGCCAATCATCAGGGAAGACCGACACAAATCGTATCGCTATGTGCACGAAGCTTTACTACCGTCACCGTGAAGAACCACGCAAAGAGTGATGTCATACGTGAAACGTGAGTACGGCTGGCACACGCTTGGCGTGTCCCTTGTCATGTGTCTATGAAGATGGGGGAACAAGAGATATATAACTCAAAATATAGTAGTATGCTAGTTATTTTTTCAGTGCGGTGTCCTGTCTATATTGGTCAACTACTAATTTGGCTCTAAACGAAGGCATAAAACGAAAATTGTCACAGAAAAATATCAAATAATCTTTTTAATTATTTGAATCACGAGTCTATGCAGGTCGTGTCTGTCTGGCTGATGAAGGAAACCTGGTCCTTAGTCCTGGAGCGGAGACTCAGTATCGGCAAGCGTAGCCTAAGTTAACTCCCAACTACTGACCTGGCTTATGTCGAGCGGTAGATTTAAAAGGCTGAGTTGATTGTTGGACGCGATGTACCTATCACCAAACAATAATACATGGAAGCCCCAGGAGACACGTTCATTGTCACTACGTTGTTTACGTCATCCTATCACCGTACGGCGGCTGACGCAAAAAAAGTCCGTATTATATTACAACGCCGCCAACTAGCTCGTACAAATGTTTACCGTCTTGATGAAGTGTCGTTAGGAAGCGTACACAATTATTAAATAGGAAGCTGAGCGTTGATAAACTATTTTAAGGCAGTCAACAAAGATGTGATGAATTGTGAAAGAGAAAGGAGTAAATTGATGCCGTGACGTCTGACAGAGGAGAATGGAAGAAGAAAACGTGTTGCGCCGACCCCAAGTAGAATAAGACAAGGGCAGGAAGATGACGATGATGATGACCATAGGCTTGAGGAGGTCAAGAAGAGCTTTAGTGCGTACGATTAAACATACGAATAGGCATTCGCTGAAACTCGCGCGGGTGCACGCTTGCGTGTCTGTGTTGTATAATTATAGTACTCACAGCGCCAACTGACGCGGGCGCGTGCAACTGGTTATTTAAGTTTTAATTTAACAGGACGTTCGTAGCAAACACTCGCTCCGTGCACACGCGCGATTTATTCGTACGTTAATTTAAAAAAAAAAAGCGAAAAAGACGTTATTCACTTCATTTTGGATTGGACGACGCGACTAGACACCGTGTCGGACTATTTGCTTTTATTGCATATTACAATTACTTAAAGCTCGGCTAACTGGCTCAAACCCATCCCGCGTCGGTACGTAATAATTAAAGAGAACGGAAGCTAAGCGCAGATAATTATTTTTAACATGTTTTAAATTATTTTGACTCGATTAGCGTGCATCTTTGTTACACAAGACATGCAAACCGCTCGTCAGCACTTAGCGAACTTTTTCTCTGGTGTAATGTAGACATACTGATGCCCTAACTAAATGGTGTAGTTTGAATTAAATGAGCCAGCCCTAGATAACATGTATTTCTAAATCAGGTACAAAAAAAAAAAAAAATTTTTCACTCCGAAATCCATGTAGATAAAGTCAGACGCCTAAATATTTCCTATTTTTATGTAACTCCTAATTTGAAAAGCCTTGATCATATTCATCATATCATAAAGAGAGAGGACATTTTTTTATAGATTATCGGAAAAAAATTACATCGAGGCATTTTTGTACCACTCCTCATTTAGCTGCAATTGAAATTTTGAATGTGAACTTCTTCTCCCTAGCTAAAACAAGAAACCGGTGAAGTGAGCTTTTGAGACCGTCTTGAATAAATTACTTCGAACTACTTCGATCTTTGAATGATGATGCCATCTAGCCGATTTCGGCTACAACTATTGCATTTGTTGACTTCTTAGGGTGGCTAATAGCTTGGGTGTGCTGCTCTCATACGAATAGCATATCCAACTTAGGCCGGGAAACTTGGAGCACAAAGCGGAAATTTTTAGCACCATTGACAATATTATAAGTAGGTCTAGGTCTTTAAATTCAACGCATCTTTTTTCTAATTCTAACCTCCTTCTTTGACCAAAAATGATTGAAAAGACAAAAGGTAAGCAAAAGCAGACTAAATACCTTGTTAACTTTGAGCGTGTGCGGATGCGGCTCGGCGAGCAGCGCCCGCAGCTCGCGTAGCAGCCGGCGCAGCCGCGCGGGGAAGCGGGGGTCGCGCAGGTCGCCCTCGCACGTCACCACCACGCCGCACGAGCCGCCGCCCGCCGAGCCTAGCCCATCGCTGTCCGCTGCCATGCTGTGGGACGAACACATTATTAGGAACATTATTAAAACTTTCCCCGACCCTATTACATGTGACTTAAACATAAATGGCGAAATGTTGCTACTATATTATGGCTTTATTGAGCTTTTCCATCAAGAATTTCTCAGCCCCGTTGTATGATTTTCTCCGCCGGGCTCCCCCCCCTTCCTATTACATGGGGCTTAAACATAACTAGCGAAATGTAGGTGTACTATAAGGTACTTCTGCCTAACTCTTCAGGGATTAAAGGTGGGATATTATGTTATTTTTTTGATTTTAGTATTTATGTTAGTCTATTGTCAGTCGTAAAGGTGAAACGCGATTTGGCGATATCTAGCCCTAGTACATTTAGGGCGTGCGCTAAAACTCGCGCGGGTGCACGAGCCAAAAACTAGTCGCCAGTAAGTGCTACTCATGTTATTTTTCAATACAGCGTGCGACCTCGCGAGTTTAAGCGTACGCCCGTAGTATTTAAGACGCACGTAAGGCGCGTCGCGACTACCCCAGAGTTTCCAAAGAATCGCGGTGTCGATCGCGCGTCTGTTCTCACATGTGCAGGGGATCCTTGGCCGGAATTATTCGCGAAAAACAACGAATTAATATGATTAGGAACAGAAGAGATTCATTTAATACATGTTGGAATTTGTCGTGTCATTATATCCAGCTTAAACACTAGGAAAAGGTTAATGTTAAGTGTTTTGGGAGTTGCCTTGATTTCTAAGTTTAAAAAATTCCTTAAAATATTATTTTATAGACTGAAAAAAATCAGCAATACACCGATGCAACATCTATACAAATAAATAAAATTGAAGTATCTGTGTGTAATTTCAAAATAACAGCTTTTTACTGAATGCATATTATTATTATTATGTCATGTACAGTACTTATACCCAAAAAATCTTTTTTTTTCTTTTTTGTCTGTCTGGTTGTTTCGGCTAATCTCCAAACGGCTGAGCCGATTTTGACAGGACTACTGGCAGATATCTGATGTTATAAGGAGTAACATAGGCTACTTTTATTTAAAAAAAGGATTAGGGTTCCGTGCAAAAAAATAAAAAAACAAAATCCGATTCAAATAGGAAAGTAATATTTTTATAATAATTTCACGCGGAAGAAGGTCGCGAGTAACAGCTAGTCTGTGAACATGGCAATTTGAAGTTCCTGTTTCATATTCACACGATATCGCAATACTAGTCCAATCATTTTAGCTTTTTAAAACCTACAATGACTGGGCTATAACATCGTTCGTACGTCAAGCCGCAAATTGAAATTGCCGCGTATTGTATCCGAATACTAGAGATTCTGTGCGTCACATCATACATGCGTCAAGATCAACTGATTAGATTCTGTTGCACTGATAGTAGTTAATCTGCCTCATGCTGCATAGGTCGCTTGATGTTCAGATACTACGATGTACGCCACAATATTTTAAAATGTCTTTTAAGCACTATTAAAAGTAATAAAAATGTTGAATTAATACAGCAAATTGAACTTTATGTTAAAATTAAAGTAGGTACTTTTTTCAGAAACTCATGTTTGAAAACAAAACTGCGAACGAAGCATAGTATTATTAGGGTTCCCAGCTCTATAAAAAAGTTTTCCGGAGAAAATTCCGGACATTTGAAAACAAACGGACTTCTTTCCTGGAAATCATTTTATACCGCGATTCTTTTTACAAAATTATATTAATAGGGAAAGATTTGTTGCAGAACATTTCTCGCATTTGAACTATAAACGCTACTTAGATTATGTCTATATAGGCTAGTGAAAGTATTCATTCCTACGTTGATTTCGTTCATTTTTTTTTTATTAGGGATACAAACTGAATCTTAATTTTCAGAATTTTGTGAATTTCGGACGTCTTAGAATTCCTCCCGCATTCCGAATACCGAGCTGAAATTCCGGACGTATGGCAACCCTAAGTATTACAGACTATTTATACTGTGACACGAGGTTAGTTCAATGTAAAGCCGGATTAAGATAATAGGGTATTTTTAGGCATGCGTGAAATGAAGAAACCCACGGCACGTGTGCGGGGAAAATCGGAACAAAAACAATACATACAAATTCCCTAACAAAAGTATGCGCTTCGGGAATCCATTATTTATCTTCGGAAACACGAAACCTCAATGAAGTGATCTGATTTGGAACTGTTACAACGAGCTTTTCAGGTATAGATTACCTATTATGATTAGAAAATTATTGATTTAAACGACTCTATGGAACTCCACAAAGCTTTTTGAGTGACTGATGTGCGATCGGGTAACCCCGCAGACATAATTTCATACAACCAAACGTGCAATGGCGGCGATGCAAAACTTTGAAGCTTGGCTTCTGTGGAGTTTTACTCTGTGGCGCGTCGTTCGTGCTAATTCGGAGACACGAAGATTACCGACGCGCATACATTTTCTGGATTGATTGGAAATTCTTTTCATAAAAAGGTTACAAGAATTAAGCAGTGAAAACTTGCATGACTAACGTAAAACCTATATAATGTGAACTTTTTATTTGTTCGTTTAACTTTGCGTGAGTTTCGTGCTTATCAGAATAATTCGAAATAGGAGTCTTTTTTTTTTCAATAAATAAAATAATAAACATGAACATAGAAATATGTCATCTCACCAAGATCATGACGACGATGATGACATACTTTTTACGATTATCTTAAATTAATTTATCTTCTTAACTAATATCGTGAGTTCGTGACTGAACGAATTTTTATCACAACCTTGAAATTCGTTACTGGAATAAAAAAAACGTTAAAAATCTTGAAAGGCGCCTTCCATTTATTTTGTAACTATAATTAAAATATATAAAATTCTATATTTTTATACAATCATCAAAATAATTGTATCCTCTGAAAAAACTGAAAAAACAAATATAACTATTTACTCATTTAACTTTTTGCAATTAGGTTCCATCACTTCACCTTAGCTGTAAGCCATTACATTAATATTATGAAACGTATGTAAATAAAGATATTATGAATATTTATGAATTACTGTTAAATAAGCCTTCAATCTACATGAATATTTGGTTGTTTACATGCAAATATAAAGGTGTCTACGCACTAACGTAGCACGTGCATAGTTTCGTAACATTGCACCGCGTAATTAAACCCGCGCGGGTGCAACGCGGCTACACATATAAAATATAACATCGAGCTGTAACCCGATGCGCGCAAAAGACGCCCGATCCGCGGATCTAATGACGAAAATGTTAGTTTCAAACAAATAAAAGTTTGATATAGTGCTTTTTTAATTAATGGGCTCTTTAATGCTATTATTTAAATTTTACGAGGAATGGGAACATTTTAAATATTCAGAGACAAATTAAATTAGCTAAGGAAACTCCACAAAAAAAGAAAGTTTTTTTTTTAAACAGTTTTTCCCAGGTTTTACTATGGGACCGAAACCGGCTTTCGATGCCCTGGTCAAGCAACTATCTACTTGCGGTCATTGACCCCAAAAAATATCACCAAATCATTTTCTTTTTTGTTGTATCACATTCAGATATTGATACAAATCATATCTGCAGAGTTTTTCTAGCTAATTTAAATTGATCCTGTACAAAGATATCTCATGTCATTTTGAAATCATAGTGCTACATATTACTTTGTTTTGTTTTGTTTTAAAACCCCCTACACACTACTTTCCTTCTATGATTTTCTACAACAAAACATTAAAAATGGCCACTGATTCTGCAGGTGTACATCACAATCCACCTGACTTAACCCTAACCACCTGTTACTCTTCCCACAGATATAGGGGAACTTATTTATTATTTGTTGACAAAGCATATCAATGTTATTTATTCTCTATTGTGCATTTTTTACGATTTTTTCTTTACTTTTTCTTTTCTAATAAAAGACGACGCACTGGCGGTTTATAAACAGAGCAATAATATTTAGGCATTAATTTAGGTGACGCTTTGCGTACGTGAATTCGGCGTTATTAACTTGAGCAAAAAATTGAGGTTTGTATGAAAAATACTGTTAGTTTTCATAACTTTCGAATATTATGTTTCGGGAGATTAACTCTGCTATCTACTGAAATCAAACAAAAAATGGCATTTATTTAACAAGAAGATTTGACATTTTGAAAATAAAAAAGCAATAACGCTTACATAATATTATCAATAACAATACAATCATTATGTGAGTCAGAAACAAAAGATTAACGTTTTAATCAGTTTTTTCTTTTTTATTCAATTGCAGGTTTGTGTAGATAGGTATGTTCTTTGTGTAACATTCTTAACATCATATTATTATTAGCCTATTTTCCCTGAAGGGTTAAGCAGTGGTGTACAGAGCTCACCCACATTTCAAAACAATGTCTCTGGTGTCAATTTATAAAAAGTTAATTAATGGTTTGTTCTGTTGACAAAACTAAAATAAAGCATTATTGTAAGTTTTATAAATTAGTTGTGTAGTTTAAATATGGGATTTGATAAAACTCCAAAAAAAAATCCTTTACACAGTGGCAACAATTCTTTTTCCCCACATATTTTTTATTAAAGGAACTTTTTGGACATTAACCTCATCAATCACCTGTGTTTATATTTCTTTTATAAAACAACCACTAACCATGCCATCAATTATAAAGATTAGTGATCAACAAATATTAATTGATCATGACTTCCTTTCCATGCTTACAAAAAATATTTTACATTTACTAACTACAAATAGAGCTAAAATAAAAAAAGGCAAGTCTTATGTTTATGACGTTTGGTTTATGTTACAGTCACTTTCATACTAATGCAACATTATTTTATTTAAATTATCATTATTGTCATTGTATTTTAAATGTTTTTTTTTTACATTTAGTGTGGATTTTTCACAAATGAAACAGAACATGATCAGTACATCAAAACCATGTTCAAGAGCTGTCAGAGACAAAATTCCATATTGACTATAAAATTGACAGCTTAGTAACTAATTACTTAATTAATTTCTGCTACATTCATTATATTTATAGTACTGATAAATGATATGATGAATTATTGTTTATTTTTGTATCAATAAAGAATATCTAATGCCAACAGTACAAAAACTAAAAAAAAATATGTAAATTTTATGATTAATCGATTTTTCGCCCCCACAACCCCCATTGCATATAGTAACTTTCATCGAAATCGTTAGAGCCATTTTCGAGAATGTGATTACAAATCCATATATAAATATTGCACATTTGATTGTATAGGATTTAACTGCCGCCTAATGTAATTGAAAATGGGCATAAGATACAGATTAACTCAAAAAACTAAAATATAACAATAACAAAAGGGCCACAGGAAATACTTGAAAATAATATATTATTATTTGGTATTCATTTTCTTTAAGATCAATTTGGACTTATCTACAGTAGTAGTAAAATTGTTATTATTTTTAAACCAATTAAAACTAGTAATCAAGCAGAAATGACATCACACTCTACATCATAATGTGATAAGAATTTATTATTATTATAATAATGGGGAATTATTGTGATAGTTTACATTATTATGATTTGGCCTATTATCATTTAACAGTGCAGTTTGGTTTTGATAACAATCATTCAGGAGTGATGTTTAGAAAATCAGCTGGTTACATTTTTTTCTTTCAAGGTCAATAATCTGAAGTACTGTTTTTTTTTTCAAAACACTTGTTATACATAGAAAATTTGGTACTTATTTATTACTGAATCAGTGTAAATAAAGTTATAATTTTCTGATTAACTTAATATTGGTATTAATTTAAAAATATAAACAGCAGGCAATTGAAAAAAACCTGTCGTAATTTTTAATGATCCCCAAATCAACTAAAAAAAAAACAGGTAAAATTATATTTTCCCTCCGTTTGTAATTTTAATGATAACCAAAAGCTTAATACCTTTTTTAAACAAAAGAATGTTTAAATAACACTACCTACTTTTTTAATCTGTACGAAATTTTGTAGGGATTTTTAGGTACCAAAACTTAGTCATAAGAAGAAAATAACTTAATCATACCTACCTACCTTTTTCAAACTTTCGCAAGGCGCATTATTTAATTGCATACAAAAAGTAAACATTGACTGATATTCAGCTTTATCTAATTACAGTGCAACCTAACCCTTATGTAAGTAAAGCACTTTGGTCTATGGTCACAAAATTTTTTTTTTATCATTATCATAATGCAAAAGAAAATTGGAAAGCCATGGGGGAGGCCTTTGCCCAGCAGTGGGATAGAGTAGGCTGATATAAAAAAGGGTTTTAGGGTGGAAAATATAATTTCACTAAAATATGGCTATTTAAAAAGGAAAGAAAAATGTATGTAGCATTCTTTCTTGCTATAAAAAAAAGTGGTAAAACACTCTCTCTTATTCGAGGCATTTATTTCAAATAGACCAGTTACAGGTACTTTTGAATTGACAAAAACAAAAAGATGAAGCTATCTCAAGCCACAACATAAAACTATGGAGAAGAATGGGCAAGAAACTCCATGGACACTCATTCATCAGGGGTTGATGAGCTCAATGATGATGAAAACTATTCTTAACAGTCTAAATTAGTTTATAGGTGTATCATAAAATCTCTCTTGAGTTTTCTGTTTAATTTTCTAACAGTATATAAAATATGTGATTTTGAAATAATAACTTTAAAACTCACACATAAAGTTCAGTTTGCACTACAACTAAAAATTTACAGTCTGTAAATTTTTAATTTAAATAAGTTTAGATAAATATCATCTTTATTTATGCATAAATAAAGTTGATATTGATCTAAATCATAACTAGGAAACATGGAATTGTATTTTTGCAATGAAATAATTTCGTTAGTATACTTTGGAATGGGCAACTACAGTCCGTTCACAGTTATAATGCCTTGTGGCTGGACTATATCTTCATGAATTTGTTTCTTAAAATTCAAAGCTGCCTGTTACAGGTCCATTACAAATTAATGCTTTGAGTTGAGTTTGTGATGAAAAATATACTATTAAGGACACTGCAAAAAAATATATATTATTTATTACAACAATTTTTAGGTATGAGTAATTCCTTAGTCATGTATCCGTGATAGGTTATTTACCTTATCAAAAAAAAAAATATGGTCCCAACTTCCTGATATTATGGATGTGGTTAAATGCAAATCCTTGGTCCTATTAATTTTATAATCCAACTGAAATTATTAAAATTTTAATTGCTTCAATTAATATTTTTTTATGTGGTTTCTTAAGTACGGCCAAGTAAAGGAAAATAGTTTTTAGCATAATAATTATAGTATTGTTTTTGTTTACGTACAATAAAAATATTTTTAACATTATTATTTTCAAAGATAATAACAACCATGAGTAAAAGCTAATGCTGGGTCATTCTAAGTGCAGTGTAGAAGTTTACTGACTATGCAAAAAAAGTGATTTCAAAATTAACTTAGCAAGTCATAAAGAAAGTTTGGTCACTTTCTAGAAAAAACTGTTTTTAGTAAAAAATCTGATAACAATGTTTATTTTTTTACAGTATTTTTTTTGCCTTTCAAGTACAAGCCTGGTAAAATATGTGTCTATTTAAAAATATCACAATTCCTGTACACCAATATTTCCTAGTCAAGTAATAAATTTAAATGAAAAAGGCTATGTATCTCCATCAATTAATCACTAATCCATCATGTGTTATAAAAATAGGTTATGTGTATTGTCTATGGTTCTATCCAGTTGATAATTTGTGAGTTTTAGCACATAATGTGATTTCAGCAGCTAGGATATCAGTCTTGTAGAAGTCTAGAATCACTTTGAAAACTTGTATGTAAAGATGTTGTTGTTGAGTGCACTACTGAACTATTAACCTTATAACACGTATTTGACAGATTGTACTATTTGCAAACATTTAACAGGTAATAGACGAAAATAACACTAATGTTACAGCAAGTTTGGTAACACCTACGGCAGAATATCCTTCGTGGAACATCCCGCTCGGCGTGCGTGCTATCACGACTACGTATCGACAACACGGCGGCATGTTACACAACTTTACAAAACCTAATACTGTGACACTAATGCAAACTTTTTCGACTGTAATCGCCGCTTTCAGGCGGGTGCCGCGCGGGGCACGTCTTCGCCGGCCGACCGACGTCCTGTCACCCACCAATGTGTCCATTTTGTAATGAACATCGCACAACCCAACACCCCGCGGAATGTAAATAAACTAAAAAATACACTCACCTCTCATACAATGTCACATTCCGCTCAATTCCACACAATTTCTATTCCCTTGTGTCCCAAATCATGATGGAAAATCAAGCGCAACATTACCGTCCGGCTCGGACGCAAAGCAATATCGGTCCTATGGTCAGTGTCCACTCTACACCAAAAACATATGACACACCACTACTGTCCCGCTTCAGGTGCACCCGGGAATCCGTCCGGGGCTTATTTTCGCTTTTTCACAGACGATCACACGACTAGAATCACTACAATATTAGCACGAATCGAATCCACTGAATTATATTCCAGTGACGCAAAGCTCATATATCGTGAAGAGCAGCAGCCATTTTGAAATGTACGGGGAGAACAGTCACAGCATGGAACATTCGTAAATTACAGCCGCTCCCGTCTCTTGCTACACTCTAATACTAGAGCGATAGTTGAAAAACTTTATGCAGTTTCCATTTTAACACTTTAGGTCACAGAACTTCACTCCATTTTCTTATTGAAACTATCCAAAACAACCTAAGCGACATCCGATAATTCCAGCTTACCCCATTTGCATGACACACATAAAATAGCAAAAAAACACTAAAAACACTGAAAAACGTACATAAAACGTGTCGCGCCGAATTATGAGAAGTTAAAGCATCGCATCAATATAACAGTCCATTAGAAAAATCGCTAAAAAGATTGGTATATAATTTACAAATAGTTAATTCGGTACGAACAATAACAACGGCCGCCATTTGCAATTTTCAACTTGACATGCGCACTGACTCGCAGTAGACAAACATACGTGACGTAGCTTTAGACAAGCGTATGTTTTTCACATTTTTTTCTAATCATTTATTGATGAAAAAAAATGCATTTAAATATGAACACGTAAAATAATTCATAAATGATTTTAGAGCTAACAAAGCATCAATTTGGTGTGTAATTATATTTTTATGTCGATTATCTTTGAATTTCCTGCGCTGTTTCAAAGTCATGTCATCAGCCTTTCATGCTCCACTGAAGGCTATCTATGATTGGTTGATGGTGTTATCTCCATGTTTTTATAATAATACACAGCACGTTGATTGGCTGCCGCCATGAAAAATGATGAAATGAATCACTTCCTGTTGTACATGTTATTTTTTAATTTTTCAGCGTGGATTTATAATTTTATTAAGTTAAAATTGTAACTACTACTAAAACCCTCCTTCCTGTGCTTGGTATTTTTCAAACCCTTTTTTTAAAAAAAAACTAAAATTTTAGACTTTACGACTTGGATGACCCGCGTGACCGAAGCGGAAGAGCAGCGATACTCCATGTACCTTTTGCTTTGCTGCTCTTCTTTATTCGTCAATTTCTACGCCAAGCCAAATCTACTCTAGAAATCCATTCTGATCCTTTTCTTAGTACTTGTAATAAGCGTCTCCCCGATAGTGTCATGGAGCCGAGTCACTACCTTGCAGGGCATCATCTACCTGCTGTTCACTGCATGACAGTTTACATTGAGTCGGTCACCGAATGCGGCGACCGCATTCGGTTTAACCAAATTGGTTAACAAGTTCAACCGAAAACCCGCTTGCAATAGTCAGTGACCGAATAAGGCTGCAACCGAATCGGTTAAAACGACCTAATGTAAATGAACCATGATGCAGGAATCTAATGGTTTGCGAATTTAGTAATAGATAATAACAGATTGCATCCATATTGCAACTCCACACAGAATAAGGGTATTCTAACCTCCTTTGAGAGTTCAGTACCATTTGGTCTCCGAAATGGTCACCTTTGCTTCAGTTTGGTTCCTGGTTGGTCTGTATGTCCAAGACTGAATGATAGCGGACAATAGCGGCGGTATGACGTGATGAGTTTTTCGTGATTAAAAAGATAATAATATAATAAAAGACTGCTTTTTACCAAACACTTTTTATTCAAAACAAAATCTCTGCATTGGAGAATGTTCTATGAAAATAAAGTTAATTATTATGAGGACTCGAATTATTATGAACATAAATCAAATAAGTAAAACCCATTGCAACTTATTTTTTCTGTACCCTTCTTTAAGGGAAATCTTTCAAAGACTCTTTTGGCACTGATTGAAATAATCCTTTTCTAGCCATTTCGTCCGCCCAATCTTCAAAACACCCTCTCCTGAAAAATATGAGTTTGTTAAAAAAAAAACAATTTACTAACTTATTATAACATACGTAACATTAGTAAGAAGTTATCGACTGAATGGTTACTCAATAAAATGTCAACCATTTTAATGCAATTATTTGTATGAAGCTAGCAACCCTGTCAATCCCGTTCAGAAAAAAAAATGTAAATGAATGAAATGAAGATGAAGAATAGAAACGATCAGTATGTGTGATGGTTTATTAGTTTATTTGAAGTAAATATTAGAAAATATTCTTCTAAAATAATTATTGACATATTGTGTTGAATGGTGAACCAATTAAACGCCTACTATAGATACCCGAGTACAATACTTATTTTTCTTAAAAAAACAAACAAAACTGCCAGTGTTTTGTTGACTTAGTCACAAACTGACGATCAGTCTATGAATGTAAGTATTATAACTATGGTTTTTGCTTTATTCATTGAAATTATGAAAATATTGTCAATGACACCGTAATGTAAGTATTCTGTGCTACATTATTAGCTTCATAAAAGTCATAGAAATATCACCATAACTTTCTCAAGGCATAGATTTACAATTCCGCTTTTCTTACAATTGAGGTCTATCAAATTATTTTAGTTCGAATTCATGTGATTAGGTGACATGCTCATTTTACTGAGCACAATTAAAGTACACCAAAAACCATTTCCCAGAGAAAATTGGTGAATCATAAACCTGTACTTTCAAAGATTTTTAAAAGAGAATTCTTTCTTTAGACTCAAACAGCATGTTTTATGAGAAAAACTGATCATGAGCACTGTATTCTATTTGAGTACTTATTCGAAAAGTTAATTTTGATAAGAAATCTCTCTCAATTCAATAAGTTTCTCTGGCCTTGAAATTTGGAAAAATTCTCATGCAGTTTTTAGCCAGAAACTGTGATTTTCAATAGTAAATGGATCATCCATAGTTTCATAACTTTTCTCATAAAAAAAAGATTTTATCAAATAATACATAGATACCTAGCGAATCTTACAACTGTCAATGGCAGTGGAAAACTGATAGAAATCAGTTTCAAAAACTGTTTATGAATGACGGGCCATGATACAAGAGTATGCAAAACATTTGCATCCAGCAACAAAATAATTAGATTTGTAAACTATCTGTTAAGTAGTCTGTTTCATACATTGTTACAAGATAGACAGTCCGTCTTGCCAATGGGTATTATGTTTCCCATTTACTGGGTTGTGGAGGTCGGATAGGCAGTTGCTCCATATAACATGTTGGTATTCAGCTATAATTAATCAGACTGGGAGATGAGCCAAACATGGTTGGGGAAAGGCTAGGCAGATGACTAATTGTCATAAGGCCAAAGAAAAGATGAACAGATTGGGTGATGAGTGCATGATAGTGACAGTTGACAGAGAACAATTCAAGAAAATAGTGTATAAAGCTTAGAGCTTGGGACAAGAATAGGAACTTGATGAAAACATCCGGTGTCTTTAATACTTATCGCTACAGAAAATTGGTAACTCTTACGCACCAATATTGGGAGGCTGTATAAACCTAGCACCAACTTAGGGCTGCTACTCTGGAATCCCTGATCGCAAATCCCAGCAACACTTGGCTGAATATATTCAGATAATCACAATATTCATGATTGTTACCATCCAGGCTACAGCTCAACTTCATCTTTACAATTCCACATTTTTTTTAAAATAAATAAATATCTTTGCTGTGATTTAAGTTTTCTATAGCATAATCAGCCTATAATAGTCCAACTGTTGGAACACACTTACTCTGTGAGAGGCCACGAACAACCATGCAGGCCCAGGTGTGGGTTGGGGAACCTCTTTACTTGTAAAAAATCTTAAAACTCTGTACCAGTATAAAATATCACCAAAGAAAACCACACCATCATTTCTACTTCCAACTTATTTTAGGGCAGCAATACTTACACCCGTATCTATAGTCAAGTTAAAGTAATTGCTTGAGCTTCAGCCTGCAATTTTTTTATGCGATAAACAAGAATTTAAACAAATTAAGAACTGTCAAAGAAAGCAAAGCTAAGAATTCTAGCTTTTTACAGTTCTAACTTCAAGCAATTACTAAACTACATAATAAAAATCGTAAACACTGACTTGTTTATAGATACGGGTGTTAATCGTCATCTCATGAGTTTCCCGTTCTTTCTATCAAGTTTTACACAAAACTAAAAAAAACACATCCTTACTTATAATATTCCACATAGGCCGCTTTTCTCTGCATCCCCATAACGAAGAAGGCCGCACCGGCGCATATGGAAAGTAAGATCGCCTGGGCCAGATTGCGCTTAGTCTGCGCCCAATGCAGACCGCGCATGATGGGTTTGCTGCGGCAGGGCGGTAGATCCGGAGGCGGCGGGCATATCTGCGGACAGGGCGGGTAGGGGGGCGGGGGACACGGTGGGCACGGAGGTAACTCGCAGGCCATAGTGCTGGAAATGTGGGAGAGTTAGCTGTGAGGGTCTCTTGCTTCGAGACTATGTTGTGTTCCACTGCTGGACAAGGGTCTCCTCTTTCTCCTTTCAAACCTCTATTTCTTGTGCGATCTCTGACATTGCCCCGCATACTCACAGATAATCACATCACCTTCGCCGCGGTCGACCTCGACAGCATGTTCTTCTATAATACTGTTTTAATCTACATCTTTTCTTTTCCTCAGATTATATCATCATAAATGAAAAATGGCTCAAAGCTCCCACGGAGGCAGTCACAGGAGGAGCAGAGACCACGATGGAGGAGCTCTGCGATACACAAACACGGACTGGGAAGCCAAAGAGGCCCTTTACCAACGAGAACTCGACGAAGCTAGGGCTAGGGCCACGCAGATGGAGAAGACCATGCGCTGGTGGTCCGACTGCACGGCCAACTGGCGCGAAAAGTGGAGCAAAGTCCGCAACGAACGAAACAAGGCGAGAGAGGAGTCAAAACAACTGAAGAACAAAGTTGACACACTCTCCAAGGAGCTGTCGGCCTCCAAAACAGAAAAGAACGACCTAGAACAACAGCTAATCGAACTGAAAAGAGACAACGAAAAACTTTTAAGTATAGGAGAGAGCAGGATACTAGCTGGCGACCTCACGACTGAAGACGGGGTAGAGTTGAGGCGGAAGAATGTAGGATACTTGTCCCCCAATGAACCTTCCATGCGGCAGAGAGCCTCCCTAGACTCGCACAAATTCTCTAACGTAGACAATGTCCTCGCCAACAAATTGGCCGAACTGAGGCTGCGACTAGATGAAACTTGTAAGACCCTTCAAAGCGAGAAGGACGAGAAATCATTCCTCCAATCCAAAATCGAGAACTTAACCGCAGAATTACACAACGTTAAATTGGAAGTAACTCACAGCGACAGAACCTTAGGGTCTACAGATTCCAGTCATAGCGAAGTTGAAAGGCTTCAAAATGAGTTGCAAGACGAAATAGCAGCCAAACAAGTCTTAGAAGAAAAGATCGCCGAACTAAAAATGGAGATTGAGAGGTTGAAATCAGAAAACACAATACAGTGGAGCAAGCGAGAATTGCTAGAAACTGAAAATATAGCGATACTAAGAGAAAATAAGAAGTTGTATAGCCAAGTGTGCGAGTTAAGAGAACAGATACACAAATTGAACCGAATATCCGACGGCAGCGCTTATTTCAGCGACCACAACAGACTAGACTCAAATATACTTTACGTTAGAAAGACTAGCGCAAGTCCAAGGTCCCACGAATCAAGTAATGGGTCCTCCGAAGCCAATTTGCATTTTGATGCCAAAACGAATACTTCCGGCGAAGACGACGAATTAGCGATAGTAGAACGAAATGATAATTGTTAAATAAATTACCTTATTCGGCTTTTTACGTGCTCTTTGAGTTGCAAAAACGCGTCTAACGAAGTTCTGTCAAATTTGAAATTAGAAGGCATAGTTTGTGTTATACGTAATTTTATTCTTCTTCGAATTTAGAGCTCGAAGTAGGTGAAAGAGGTTGTGTTTGAATATCGTTGTTTGTGGTTCTCGAATGCGAGTGGAAATGTAGAATTTTATTTTCTTATATGAACTTGGAATAGCGATCTCACTAACTCATGTAGGTTTCGCAATCATTTCAATCCTTTAGAAGGACGAATCCACTTGCGACTATTTATATTAATACAGGGAAAACGGTTTTCTTGACGAAAGCTAGCAAGCAAAGGAAACTTGATGATACTCTAATGATTTTTGGATAGATCTCGGCAAAATAGCGTTGTGTTTTTTGTACTTGAAAGAAGCTTCAATAACAGCTAAACACACAGTAGGTCTATAAAATACTAAATCTATATGAAACCATTCCGATCTTCAATAAAAAGCAGATTCAGCAGTAAGCCTCGACGACGGCCTAGATTTATTATAGTTCCGACAATCGTTAAAATCACCATTATGTTATACTAAAATTGTCAAGAGCATGAACAGCCACTGCTGGGAAACACGCCTATCTGTGAAAGGGAGTGGGCAAATTATTCAAAAAGCGTTCAAAATAATTGAAAGCATTTAAAATAATTCCATTGCGTTTTCAGCATTTAATGTTCGACACATCATAGTTAAATATACGTAAAAAAAATACAAATTAAAATAACAACGCTCGAATAAATGAATTTTAGCAAAATGGTAAATTAAACGACGCAAGGTAAAGGTTACGGAGAACGGAAACTAGTTTTTGAATCAACTTTATTAGTTTTCTAAATGTTTAGTTTGCAAACAAATGATTTTATTATTGAAATTCGGGTGACTCCTGCTCAAAAGTTCAACTACTAAATAAGATATTATTCCTAGTAAATGGTAGACCAGATGGCAGAGAATGGTAGACGACTAAGTGTTTTCCACTTCGACCTTTTATGATTACCAGAAAAAATCTGCAGGGTCAAATCAAATTAGCTAGCGAAACTACAGTCGTGATGGGGATCGATATCTTAACATGAAAAAATAACTTTTGGAATCAACGCCATTTTGTCTTAATCAAAGCACATGCTAAGAAACGATTATATATCTCGGCTGCAGGATGTGGAGGTTTGATTTTTAACACCTCCAAGAGACCATAGACCCAAATATTTGATGTTTTAAACTTGCTACCTCCACGTGGTCCTCAGAAAAAGGGTCTTCTTGACACAGACAGACGGATAACGAAGTGATTTTAGGATTGTATACAACCATTCCAGAGAAAAAAATGAATGAAGTGCTTAACCTTTACTTTTCGTCATAAATATTATCTATATCTACTCCTTTTTGTGACGAATAGAATCTAATAGGTGTTACATAAATATGCGTTAGTGATTGTTGATCATTGTGATAGTCTAGTTTTACAATATAGGACGACTTTAGATAATTTACACCCGGATACGTGACTATATCAGGGTGGAGAGCTCTGAATCTGAGCTCTCCTCTAATGGTGTGCATATAACATTTTTTTACTTCTGTTTTGGAGTTAGCGTTGGAATAATTCAAAATATTTCTGTATAAGTTTATCTCCTAGACTTTTCCTAAGGGTTTTCGTGCCAGGATCAGTACTATTTAGATTGTATTGTTTTTTTTTTTAAATAACGTCCAAGTTCTTAAATATTTGTACAACAATGTTACTGGCGCCCAACTCCCCGATTAAAATATTGTCTTAATTTACATTATATCAATACTATAATTTTAAATATCAATTTTAATATAATAACAATGCTTAATTTAAGGCCTAATCCGCAACGTATTTTTGTATATTTTTTAAGTTATTTATTTGCTTTACTTGCCCGTAAGATCAGCTTTATATTTTTGAATTTAAATTTATGTGAATTATTACTTTTCAAGATATTGTTAGCAGTATTTTAAGGGTGTGATCATTCTTATCGATTGGGATCGACCGGAGCGGGTCAAAAGTTTTCGTAGAACTTCGCAACAAAAAATACGCGTTCTGGTTCGGACGACGATACTCGACACCGCGTCGGACTAGTCACTTTTATTGCAAGGACATCAATCTGTTGCTGATCGGCTGGAGCCGATTCCACGTCGATAAGTGTGCTCACTCCCGTGTGAATTTAATTTGATTGGAACCCTTTATTTGCATTGGCCTAAGAAATGAAGTTCAAACAAAGTGTCCTACAATTAATACGATATTAAATTGTATAGTTAATATTATAATGTACCTAATTATTAGATATCAATAAAGAAATGTCGTGTATAACAATATTTATAGTTTTGTTTGTATTTTCTTCAAGACATCACTCAGATCCAAGCTTTTTTAACCAACTGTGCCACAGCTCCTCATTATCATTCTCTTGCTTTTACTAAAATTTACATATTTGGGGTCGGCGCAGCATGTCTCTTTCTTCCATACAAAATATATATTACTCGTCATCTCAGCAGTCACCTCCTCTCTAGCCACATCCTTCACACAGACTCCATCCATCGTTTCTTTGGTATTCCTCTACTCTTATAGCCATCTACATTCGTAATTAACATTTCAACACTCGTTACTCCTCCGCAACACGTACCTCGATATCCGCATAACTTTTCAGTCCACAGCTCCTATTTCTCAACTTTTGAATTGCCGAAGTGGAGGCCAGTAGCCCTACCATGACGCGTTAATGCAGGAACGTTTTAATTACTATGTCGAAATAGAACAAAAACGTAATAACCCCCCGTAGGTACCTAATTCAGAAAGGTTCCAAATCGTAGATCTCTAAGGAGAAGAACGGACAAGAAACTCGCATATGTACACGAGCTCAAAACGAAGTATTTTTTTTTAAATAAGAGCTCGTGGCTAAATGGTAACAGCTGCTAGGTTTGATCTTTAGGTTATCTTGCGCTTGCCTAGGTTGGTCCGTGGATGGGTGACCACCCGTTTTATACCGAGTTTCCTCTGTGCCTCGGAAAGCACATTCAGCCGTTGGTCCCGGCCATGGATAACAGCCCAGGTATAAGTATTCTGCTCTTTGTAACAGCCTATAGATTCCGTATGATGGAACGTTTTGTTTGTATTCGAATAATGCACGCAATGCGCGGAGAGTGACAACTGCAATCCTATTGGCTATTGCAAGGTGATGTCACCTGCCGTAGTGATGGGACGATGACATTAAACGTAGATTCTGACGTCGATTTTTTTTTAAACAGAATGACATCTTTTTTATGTTGTATAATTAGGTCCTACTTCATTATAATATACCGAATATTTCTAGTGAATAAAGTTTTATTTTTAACATTTTTACATGCCATTAGTTTAATTGACGATTGAATTCCCATAGACTTTTTTTTTCAGAATGAACCACAAATTGTGTGTTTTTATATTTAAATTGAACTATTTTGTCCAAATAAACAAAATATCGATAGCAAGAACGTATTGCTCACGATACTATTACTTTTGTGAGAGAAAGACAGCAATACAATATTACCTAATGAGTGAAAAGGAAATACATCAACGAGAGCACTACCTCAGCCACTAAGTTGAGCTCTTTCTAAAATGATTGATTTTTATAATTTTACTAAACAGTTGAATATTAAACTTTCACTAT
This sequence comes from Standfussiana lucernea, assembly GCA_964057025.1. Lineage (NCBI taxonomy): Eukaryota > Metazoa > Arthropoda > Insecta > Lepidoptera > Noctuidae > Standfussiana > Standfussiana lucernea. The sequence goes on along the minus strand of OZ059798.1, from coordinate 13,035,881 downwards.
CACTTACTTGATATCTTCCGTGATTAATGTTTATATAGAAAACATAAACACATTCATTATTATATATTATATCATTGTTTATTGTTTGTTTGAGTTGAATATTATCCCATCTTTTTTGTAATTCGAGGTCTTGGATAATTTTCCCTCGCCATAAGTAGACCGTAACAGTCAAACTTTCATACATAATGAATTATTCTCTAAATTGCTAGCGTCATCACGGGTCTAAATTCTGGTCGACACTGAAGAGATAGATATGAGCATCGAGTTATATTTGTGCTAAGGCATAAATGTGCGGCGCGCATAAATTGCCTTCTATGCGGAAGCTAGTTAGTGATCTGTGGTCCCGGCTGGCTGTTTTCTAAAGATCTTTGACAGTCGTTACAGGTGAAGTCAGTGGCCGAAAATATGACAAGCAATCTTACCAAGGGGTATCGCATTACCCAGTACTAACTGGGTTGTGAAGGTCAGATACGCAGTCACTCCATGTAAAATACTGGTATTCAGCTGCATCCGGTTAGTCTGGAAGCTGATCCTAACATAGTTGGCGAGGCAGATGATGTGTGAAATAAGAGTTCACAGCAGCAGTCCAAAGCTTGTGGAGTATGGCGCCCAGTCATCGAAGGAATGACTAAAAATTACACGTACCTTCGGCCACCTTCGTATTTCCGAGGGTAGCCGAAGATCCATTACTTTTAGAACTACCCTCAGAGGTTACAAAAGAAAAAATACAATAATTTATTTATAAATGTTTATTAATTACACACAACCCTATATACGAAATAACCCTGTTTTACACTTCCAAAAGTTTTACAATTAATATAAGAAATAATTTAATTATTATCACAGAAAATATGAATGAATTGTGAGAAATGACAGAAATATGATTTATGGAAAAATGGTATGAGATTAGAGCTTCATTTACCTATACAAAAATATTGGTTTATTAATTACAATGCGACTTTAATTATATAATGTCTAGATGGAGCGTCAAGTGCGCGCAAACGTGTCAAAAAGTGTCAACCAACTATTGGTTCACAAGTGCTTGCCCGCCAATCAGTGCAGATCGTGTCATACACCTAAAACTTATCTTATTTAATAAGTCTATTTTTTATGTGATTTATGCGGGAATTGTAGTAGCTGGTATCATTATTTACGCACACAAAGACATAGACGCATAGTGTAAAACGACGCCTGCACGCACACATACTTGAAAATGTTGACTCGTTTTCTTTGATACGATTGTAGGGCGACGCTCTATCTAGACATTATATAATCAAAGCTGCCGGGCATGAAGTCCTGGGTTCGATTCCCATGACCCTCGGTCAACGTAAAACTTCATTCGAGCGCCAAAGACCCTTATATCACTGTGCCCACATGTATTGTGTATGTACTGCCGAACACAACAAATATAACAACTCATTAAAAATATCTACAAAAAATAAGAAAAAAAGTAACAAAGTATTTCTTACTAACTATTATTTGGGGAAAGATATCATAGACCAGTAAGGGCAGTTTCAGGTCAGCGTATTTTTTTTTTGAGGGCGTGCGAAGTGTGTCTAAATGACAGTGATCCTTACTCCCTTAACAGTAAGGTAGATATTGGGTTGTTGATGTCAGTGGTTTATATCCTTGTTAATGGACAGTACTTGATTTGTTTGGCAATTGTTTTTTGAGAATTCGGCCATTAGTGTTATAAAAGACAAAGACTAAGAATAGTTTGAGGTAGTGAACTTCTTCCATAATAATTACATTTTTGGGAGAATGATATGGATTTTATTGCTCTATATCTATGTTTGACCTCTTTGGTAGCTATGTGTTTGAGCCGTTTGGGGTTGAAACACTGGGGCCATGGAGTCCGAGTGAGCACCTAGTCTTTCGGGACATCGCCAAGTGGTTGGTCGACTCTTCTCGTGACCAGAGGGCTGGCCTATTTTTGGGTCAAAGATTCAGCATTGCCATTCAACGTGACAATGCTGCCAGCGCTCTGGGCACTATTCCTGTTGACAGTGATGTGGACGAATTTTTTGACGTCCTTTAATACTTTTCTTCCTTTCTCTACGTACATATTTGTATTAATATTTTAAGTTTCAATGCAATAAATAAAGAACAATCTCTATGTTTTAGTTCAAATTATGCTGAAATTCTAGAGGTGAAAGGGAACAGGCTTGATCTCCTGCGATAACATTGAAAAATTAACTTTATGGCCAGTAACTGAAATTGCAATTTAGTCTGCGCAAGCGAGTGTGGAGATACCTGAAGCCAATTCAGTCTTCGCGTCGAAGTGCGTACGGCTAACCTAAGTCATTTAGCATCAAAATTAGCCACAGGCAGCATACCCATCCTCTTAAACCTAGATTTCAATATTGTCTTCTTCAAATCCCTTTTATGTGTATCCGGAGTTTCTTCCTCAGATAAATTATCTCCTGAAGTAGAAGGCTGGACCATTTTGTCTATGAATTCTATTTGGCAAGGTTGACCATCTCTTAGAGCATCTAACGCTTCAAACTCCATGTCGGTGATGGCATCTTGGTTGTTTCCTTGATCAAATCTAGATAAATCCAGTTCCTCATCGCTGAGAAAGTCGTCTACCGTTGCGATGTCAGAATCTCTGTCTGACCTATCCTCTGAACTGTCTTCTGAATGTCTACGTTTTTTGCCTCTATTGTCGTTGTTTGTCGTTGATTTGTCTATGGGAGAAGTATCGCTGTGTTTGCGTTTCGATGAGTGGTTTGATCTGTGGGGTAGGGATATTATGCTGTTTTAGTTTAAATGGTAAATATTATATGGTTAGAGAAAAATAATTCATATTTGTAGTAGAAATACCGTTTTAAAAAGTATTTGAGATATTTTTAATAATCTATAGTTTTGTGGCGTATATTATACCCAGTTTAACTTAGGTATGAAGTATTATTTCTTTTTTGGTTTTCGTCTATTTTTGACACCTGCATCTACCGTCTAACTAAACTCAGGCCGAGATCTTTACTTAGCTCGTGTTTTAGCTTACACTGGTTCCCGTCTATTATGTTGTACTACAGTGAAAAGAATTAGGCTTAACCAATTACGTGCTACGTAAAGTTTATAGATCACGGCCTCAGATCGGCTGAAAAAACATGCTATAAAGAACTACTCAATGTATGAAACTACTAAAAACTTTAACAATACATACTTCTTATCGGCGACTCCAATTAGATGCCTTATAGGTTTCACTTGAGCCTTCATCGCTCTGTCCTTGAGGTTCTTAATGGCATCAAGCTCCTCATCTCCTGGAAAATACTGAGAGGTGAACGAAATTGTGGAAATAAGTAGGGAAACTGGGACTTGGGAACTCCCAGTCTCAAAATTCACAATTAAACTTAAAACTTTTAAAAATAGTGCAGAATCTGGGAACTGGGACCTCCAAGGTTCAATACAAAAATTGGCAGAAACTGGGAGGTCCCATTCCCCAGATTCTGCTGTATATTTCTTAATTTTTCTTCATATAATTTACGGCAACATCACTTGGATGCCTCTATTGCTTCTTGTTTTAGTGAGGCATCTTATCTATACTAATATTTGGAAACGCGAAGCCACTCTGTCTGACGAAAAGTTAGAAGTAGTCAGTGACGAAAAGTTAGTCGCGTATTTTGTTGATGTTCAGTACATAATTCCGAAAACCCCATATATAAATTTTTCAACGGCATTTAAAAAAAACTGCTGTTCTATACATTTTGACCGTATAGGCACTTTTGCAGGAAACAGCTGATTTTTTTCGAATTTATTAATTAATGGTTAGCTAGTATGGATTCTTGTTTATCAATTACTAGCTGTGCCCCGCAGCTTCACTCGCCGCTCTGCTCTTAAGGGTCAGCGAGATGTGAGGCTATTAAATGCAAAAACAATTTTTCAAATGGCAATTTCAGTGATTGGCGCGTTCAAACAAACCTCTTCAGCTTTATTATATTAAGTATGGATGCTTACCACCTTCCTTGTCGCCCTCATCAATGATCCCGCTGATAATCTTCTTCAGTGAGGAGTCTAGTTGACTGGCGAAGGTCGTGTCCAAGTAGTTCAGGTTACGGTCATCACGTGGCACGCCTGAAAGAATAGCATTCTATAAACATCATCTGCCTAGCCTTTGCCGAAGTATGTTGGGGTCAGTTTCCAGCGACCGGATGCAGCTAAATACCAGTATTTTACATGGAGCGACTGCCTATCTGAACGCCACAACCAAGTTAGTACTGGGTAATACGATACCCCTTAGTCAGACTCGTTGTTAGACTTTTGGGCCACTGACTGTCTGTAACGAATGTCAAAGATCTAAAATTGACAGCCGGGACCAACGGCTTAACGTGCTTTCCGAGGCACGAAGGAAACTCAGTTTGTGATGGATGGTCACCCATCCACGAACCAACCTAGACAATCGCGGCTTGACCTCGAAGATCGACCCGTACGCTTGTTATTATCTAGCCACGAGATCCACAGCATTCAATAAACAATCCATCTAAAATACATTACCCAAAGATTTATAAAATTTAATTAATAATGAATAAATGATTAAAAGTTTGATGTGCTCCCGTCCTACTTATGTCGCAAAAAAAAGGGTTCACACTGAAAAGAGGAGAAGAGTGACGTCACACATCTCGACTTTTCATTATGAGTGAGCGAGACAATACTATTCAAATGCCATTGTCGACGAAATAGAAACGTTATCAATTTTCAAATAAAACCTCGGCCAAAAAGGGTAAAAAGTCTTAGCCGAAGCCGAAGGTTTCTAGCGCTTTCAAGTTACAAGGTGATTTTATTCATCTCGCTAGGTTGTTTACGTACAGACAACATAAACTTTTAATTTAAACGATTAAGAAAATCATAATATAATTCACTTTTAGCCAATCTTGAACAGAATTTGTTAGGGTCATCACCTTCCGTTTCGGCTTTGGCTTCGGCCGAATGTTATGGCGATTAATCGGCTTCGACTATAAATCTGCGTTCGTTCGGACAATACCAGCAACTCATCTGTCTGTTAGGTTTGAAGAACCTGATTTTATGCAACACCCAAAGTTACATTACTCCGTCGCTCTTTCACAAAGGGGGTAGCCCTTTAAGAATTAATATAGACCTGATTTTTGGACGATGTTCGTACTTACCAGGGATATTCTCTTTGGCCGTTTTATATCGCACGGTGAGGTTCTTTATTTCTCTGATGATATCTAGTTCTGTATTCTGTCTGTAGAATACTCCTTTGGGACGAACTCCTATTTTATTTATAGTATCATAGCCTGGTGACAAAAGAGTTCAGATATTAGTTCATTTAAAAGTGTTACATAATGATAAATTACGGCTGGATGTTGATTGGCCCTTTACGAGGGCTGAAATGATTGATCAAATAGAGAAATAGATACACTGTTCTAACTCGTTTTTATTAGCTACACCTGTAACTAACTATGTAGACAAATCTGAGTAGTTGAGTTCGACCCACTTCCCGGTTTTGCCGGATTGAGCTGAAATTTTGCATACATGTTTAGTTTGAATGACAATGCATGGTTGGCTAAGTGACGTCATTATAAATCCAATATGGCGGACTAGTTTATTTTTTATGCATTTCCATGACATGAAAATCATGAGTATCAAATGAAAGGGTTTGCTGAGAAGAATACGAGAAAGTGTTTTTTGGGCCAGTGTTTGAGATTCCCCAAAATAAAACATGTGACCAACCAGTTGATGTCCAAAATGGCTCAACTGGCTTTTACATTGGTGTGCTAATGCCTAAATTCCCAGTATTTTACATGGAACGACTGCCTATCTGACTTCCACAACCCAATTAGTAATACGATACCCCTTGGTAAGACTGGTTGTCAGACTTTCGGGAAACTCACTACCTGTAACGACTGTCAAAGATCTACAAATGACAGCCGGGACCAACGGCTTAACGTGCTTTCTGAGGCATGTAGGAGCCTTGGTATGTAATGGGTCACCCATCCACGGACCAACTTGGGCAAGCGCGGCTTAACTTAAAGATCGACCCGAGCGGCTGTTATTATGTAGTCACAAGCTCCTTTATAGAAACATACCTTCCAAGTACTTCCTGATGGGATACTCCATGCCCCTTTCCCGTGGCACAGCATGGTATTGCACGGGCCCCTGTATGAGCACGGACCCCAGCACATACAGTACATCTTGCCTTCGATCCCTTCTGGCCACTAACTCTATACGTTCTATAGCCGGTATGTCTTCCTGGACTATGCGAAGGGAAGCAAACCCTGCATAGGGTTGGAGATTCATCAGGCTGTAGACGAGGAAGAGGCCCGCTACTGATTCCTGGGGAGAGACGAGGTTTGCGATGCAGTGGCATATTCATCAAGGGAACAGCCACCCTTGAAAACTGTACTACGTCGTTGAGTTTGCAAAGAGTTTTGTCAGGGTTTGTCAGGTGGTTCCATAAGTCAGCAAGACTATTGAGCCTTATGTGAAAACAGGTTTATCAACCAGTTTAGAAGAGACACTAAAAACAGCATAGCAATTTAAGGGACATTTATTAAAAAAATAAATTTAAGTATTAATTGATTTACAGGAAAAGTTGCCGTAAATAAATGCAGACCAGAAGATCAATATACAAGTAATATTTTAATACTATATCATTTCTCTTCATTCTAAAATATTATTAAATGCTTACCTCAAAATTACTAGTATCCGCTACCATGTAATGTTTGGCTATATGCAGCACCTCCTCTGATAACTCCGCTAGTTCTGCGCCAGAATGTCTTCCCCTAAAATAAAAATATTATTTAGGGGAACAATACAATATTGTTCTTAATGATTTTATAAGGTTGGTTGTATTATGTATTTAGACCTAAAAGTTTTTGAGGCTGTATTTGTTTGAAATTGTGATCGTAAAGTTCTACTTTCACACATGACAACATACATAGACTAAATTAGTTTCCAAGTTTTGGTTATTTCTCTATTCCGATTTGGTATATTAATATACCAACAACCTACGTACTGGGGCTATGTCTCCAACCCTTAACAAAAACTCACACTGCTAACTAGGATAAGATAAAGACCAACACAACTAACACTTAATTATTAATAAGTACCAAGTGCTAAGTGTGTAAATTACCAGAGACTAGAAATAAAAGGCTTTTTATTTTTATTTTATTTATTTATTAACAACCTACATATCATATTATGTCAACTTCTATGGAATATTTTTTTCTTCATTTTCACACATGGAGTGTGATCCCATCAAGATCAATGTAGGTTTTACATGATAACAAACTTACTGATATATACAAGACAGCTGCATATCCTTCCAAATGTCAGAGAATATCTCGAAGGTGAGGGTTCCTGCTAAGAGGCAGCGGTGCATGAGCTCATCGCAATCATCTGCGAATCCGTCCGCTATGTGAAATCCTTGCATGTATGACATGGCTGGAAACAAAAAAAAATGAAATTGAAGTTTTTTTTTATAGGTAATAAATAAGCTTGTGTTTGTCCGCATTATTGATGCTATGATGAAGCTTTCTAGGGTGGTGGTTGAGAGCTTTGGTGTGCTGCTTTTTCATGTGCTCTCGAGTAACTGGCATATCCAATTATGGATTGAGTACCAAGTATTGAAAGTACCTATCTACTAACTATACATACGGCCTCATCTACTTACTCTCAAGTAATATGGCTACAGCCGGAGGGGTCTGCAGCGATACAGACCTTATAGAAGATGGCTGGGCAAAATGGACAATACCAATAATTTTTTAGAAAGTAACTATGGAGAGTCTTGCCGGATCTTCTCCATAGGAAATGACTAATCTGAACTGTGCTATCTTACTGGGTCTAATCAAATGAAATTTAGCAAAAGAGTTTCTTAAGTGGTGGGAAAGCACACCAATGAAAAATTTTCATCCCCTGAAACTCTTTTTAGTGATAAGTAGCCAAGTAAATAACCTTGTTTTATTAAAGAATGAATTTACAAATTCTGTTTATACCCAATCCAAAGATGTGTAGCTCTCTCATAAGACTGAAAGATTTAAGGTATAATTCAGAGAATACCTCAAGGGTATTCTCTGAATTTTAGATTAAATCTGGTAGCCCAGACTGTAAAGTTTGGAATACCCAGTTTGTATGTAATGTTGACAAACATTTTTCTCATAGAATTCTTGTTAACTTTTCATTTATGACCAACTGTACAATAACTACTTACCGTTTTATTGAATAGTCTATTACGAAATTAATTAATTTCACACATTCCACGCTTCACAACAAACATTATTTCATTTAATTCTTGACAGAAATTGAACAGGAAATCAGAATTTTAAAATTCCCTTTCTGCACGAGTTTTAAAATGAGATAAAATTATCGAATCCACGCAGGAAAAAGAGAGATAACGTTAATTTCAATAGCTGATTGATTTCTGAACGAGCAAAACGAATGTCACCCATTAGAGATGGACACGTGTAAAACTAACTAATGTGCTCAACAATCTAGTCGATTTTTGCATGTACGTGAGACTTTTTAGTCGAACATTGTTAAATAGATTGTTTGTTTTACTGCCTTGTTTATCAAGGTAATAATAGTGAAGATGGCGATCATATAAACCTGAGACTTGATTTACACCTTCCGTTGGACGTCATACCCTCGGACCCTGCTGAACCATTAATCGAAAGGGTATATTAGCCTTGAAACCAGGATATTGGGTGACAAAGATCTAAACTTGGGCTATGCTCATGACCAAGGCTCAAACTTACATGAGGACCATACTTATTTTTCGTATATGCACCTTGGTGCAGCAGTGATGCGGGATACTTATGATTATTCCGTAGTAAATAGTATCTGACCTATTCCGATGAAAATAATAAGTAGTAAAATAAAAAAAGGGATGCAAAAATCTTAAACCGCAAATCGCGGAGTCATGTCCGTATTTACACATACATCTCGGATCAATGATCGTAAATAATCAATCTACGTAGTCCGTCCTTGTTATGATTAGTCAGAGTAATTCCACTTTGCCCCACCAAGCCCGCCACCCTGGTGTGGCAAAGTGGACTGCCTAAAATTTTGCAGTGGAATATGCCCCACTATTCTGATTTGATGGGGCGGATAACACTAGCATAAACACTTTGTGGATTCTGCCCCACTAGGGTTGGCACCTCAGGATTTGTGTATGAAGGAAAAATGGAAAGAAGAAAGAAGAAGAAGAAGAAAATGGAATGGATGAATGGAATGGGATGGATGGAGAAGAAGATGGATGGAAGGTGAAATGTAACCACTGACGTTAGGATTTGACAAGTCTGAGACAAGCAAACGTAAATCTAACTAAACTTTTACTTTTTTTTTCCTGAGTGATGGTGGTAGTGTAGCATATCCATGACGCTACACCAAGCGATTTTGTTTACGCTGATTGCACTAAGCGGTGGTATCACCGCAGTAGGCTTTGCAGCATATCGCTGCAACTGCACTTCAAAATAAGTTTCATATTTGATTTTTCGTAATACCTCCTCATTTAGCATCAGTCAATATGGCATGGGATGGAAAACATCAAATATGCACCACTTACACACCTGTCCCACCGTCAAAGTGGAAGCGAATATTTTGTAGGTCTCGGATGTGGTAGAGGTACACAATTATATTTAGATGGCGGACTATTTCCTTCGCTAAGGCGAAACTCTCGTCCAGCATACAACTTGTTTTCAGTTATATACTTCCTGCTCGGTAATCGCCGGCGGTGGTGCAGGTGCCCAAGCTTGCTACAATTAGGTTTTAGACTTTTTGAATACCTTTCTGGACGGAGGTCAAGGTACCATCACCAAAAATAAAATTGACTAGCCGTAATTTAAGTTTGTTTATTTAACTACACACTGACAAGTGAATTCAACAAATACACCACTAACGGCAGGCAATAAAACACGTGTTTAAGTATGCTTACAATTATTTAATGATTTGTCGATTTTGGTAATTATGTTCAAACTAACGCATCTTCGATTGTTATTATTTTATACACATGGTAACACTGACCATAGAGGAAGTGCGATGCGCATTATTTCGTGTTACACCACTACTATAGAAACTAAAATATTTAAGACGCGTTTAGACGGGCTGCTTCTCGATCAGTTTGTACCAGTGACCGCACTCGCAGCGACGGGGGTGGTCCTATAAAAAAAAACACAAAAAAAATACATTAATAATAAATACTTTTTTGTGTAATATACTGGCACTCTGGCAACACATGATGTTAACAATGGGGACTTTTGGTATTTTGGAATAAATTTTCTTTCTTTGTTTATGGTACAAGAACAACAATATCATTTCAACTAATCACTCTGCCCATGTTGTACAGCATTGTGATGTCTTCTAGTTCAAAAGACACGAAGGAGATTTTTTATAATTTTTCATAGATCATAACAGTATCATGTGACTGTTAAACAGAAGAATTTATAAAACAGTGAGTTAAATTACCTTGTGTAACCAGAGCCAAGTGACGGCTGTGGCATGCTCTTCACCTGAAAACAATAAGCCATTAGTTATAAACATTGTTACAATAGCATTGTGTAATAAGTAGCATAACTATAAGTAATTGTTATGTTCTAAAGAGTAATTGGGTTATTCCATCAAGGATTTGTCAGTACCAGTACGAATTTGTGCCCAGTTAATGGTAATAAGCTCCCCCCCACCTTTTTCTTAAACATAACTGGCGAAAATGTCAATGTACTAGGTGTACACCTCTGTCTAACCCTTCTGAAATGATAGGTGTGATGTTATTTGTGTTCTAAAGTAGTTGTTCAGCTAATGCGCTGTTAGAGACTTTAGAAATTGTTTTCTGAAGTTTTTGTTTAACCACATCATCATCATCATCAGCCTGCAGCAGTCCTCTGCTGTACATAGGCCTCCCCAATCGCAAGCCACTCAACTCGATTTTCGGCAACTCTAATCATCGCCATAATTTAATCTGGTTTATTGCTTAACCCTACAGGAAAACCACTGTCTGAGTTGAGTTAAGCCATGTTATGGCATGGTGCTAGTGCCAGATCTTCTGTTTCAGTGTTGCAGGGAACAACAAATAATCTGGAGAGGGGGGAATACTGCATTGCAGGGGAAGATAAATAAGCAGCGAGCGTGGGGTCCACTACACTGCTGGACGTAGACCTCCCAGAAACGTCGAAAAGTTACATATTAACAATTCTTAAAACAAATGATCAAATTTTTACAGCTGGAGCACTTCCATTCAGCTCATACATTGTTTCTATGGAGATGAAAACATGTAACAGATCACATGAGAGCCTAATATGACATTCTGCCATAACTGTCATGAGTTCATACTGCTATTGATTCTATTATGGCATTTGTATTCTACTCTAAGAATTATTTTAAGCTGTTCACAAGTACAAAATAAACTTAGATAGTCCTTAATCTTATTATAGGGCCTCAAAATGTGTGACAGCATTTTGAACCTTTCCTAAAATTTTTATTTTTATTTCTTGCAGAACTGTTTTTAACCAAAAGTGTTAATAAATTTTGCCTTCAGCTTAAAATTATCTTAATAGCTGCAACTTTTGTAATTGATATATAAAACCATACCAAAATAAAATTGTAATGGCTTAGTATTCAATGATTTACTTGAATGTCAAGAGTGTTACCAGGAAAATGTTTTGCAAGTTTTATTATCAGTAAAGCACTTGTGTTACGTATCTAGCTTTACATTTATGTAGTTGAGTGTGGTGTAGCAATTTTATGGCACATTTCAACAAAAGTAACAGGTTATTCAAAACATATAGCAAATAACAATAATAGTTTTAGACCCATGGTTTTTTAATTGAAAACAAGATTTTTCATACTTTGGCAACCCTTTTTATAACAAGGAATTTTGAAGAATTATTCTTGTTTGTGTTTTGCAATCAAAACTAAATAATTTGTTTGTTAAAAGATATATGAAAAAAAAAAAGATATGGTGTCCAACTTATAGAAATCAAAATCTAAGTGATACTCACATATGCACCCGACAATACGGGCATCAAAGCAAGAGGGCACTAGGGTAGGGTTGTCACGGGTTCCGGCGCTCTTCTTGATCACCTTCATGTTGAAGGGATCATCGTTACCGGCTTGCATGGCCATCAGTTCCTTCCTCTCCATGCCAGTGGCGTGCTCCAGAGGATCGGGCATCACTGGCGGAAAATAACATGTAAATAGTTGTTCATGACTACAGTCACTACTGCCCCATATTCCAAAACCGGGAACTGAACAAATCTATTTATTATTGATCTTACTTTAGTATGAAAATGAGATAATTATGCATATTTTATGTGTTTTTTATAAAATCTTCCAGTTAGAATTTTGTTTTGATTAAGTAAACCTGACTTTGCCCCCAAGATGACCCACTGACCAATTTTTCAAGATTTCAGAAATAAAGACTTCTTTTTAATGACAACATTTTGGACAGTGCTCTCTAGTTGCATAATTACCATTTTGTTTTTGTAACATCGTAGCTAATGAATGGACTTCCATTCATAAGTGTGAGAAAATGCTATTGAAATTATTGTATCCATTGTGGCAATAGTTTAGGATGGTTACCTATCACAAGTTCGAAAAATATTTGACTGAATTTCATTTTTCGTTTTTTTTACTTCATCCAAATCATGTCTGCCACTGTATAAGTTGACCTATTACCAATTCTATTTTTTTCCTTACTCGGGCGTTTCATTTGGTCGGAAAACTTTTTACCGAAGTTACACTTTGCCGAAATAACATTTGTTCGAAGTATTATGTTTCCGAACATTCATTTGTTTTAATTCCCATATTTTCTTGCGGCTTGAAGATGCTTGCTTCAAGCATTCAGCACGCAAGTAGGCATGCAGCAAGCATTGTTTCTGTCACAGCTCCGGCTTAAATTAAACTGATGGGGTAGGGCAGACAAGACTGTGTGAAGTTCCGTTTTGCAGCAATTAGTTTCTGTCACAAAATTTTGTAGCATAACATATTGACCTTTTATGACACTATTTTAATTTAATTAATGCTACCATGTAACCGGATATATATTTGTGACCAAATAATATTTCGTAAAATGTTGTTTTGGTGTGGTGAAAATATGGCAAATACATCATTTAGCACATGAAAAAGGTTCAAAAGAGGCTTCAGCTAATAGCAAAAAGTTATTTTTTAAATCTGCGAAATATAGTTCAGTAAAATAATACCTATGACATGATACTTCGATGATCTAAAAATTTGTCAAATTATGCATAATTATAGCAAAAAAAAAAACGTCGGTCAATAGTTTTCATTAAACGAAATTCAAACTTAAAAAATTCAGAAAAGTGATTGGTTCCTTTTTAGGATATGTTGTTATGTCACATATTATAAAAACTTATTGCCTAACTAATTATCTGTGATGTAGAATATGGATAAGGAAGTTAGAATACTACAGATTAAACTGGTTTCAACAACATCCACACAGGAAAATTTTGTCAAAAAATGATGTATGACTAAAATAACATGACTACCTATTTTCAAAACATTAAATGTTAGAAATATAGTTAGGTAGTTCAACCATCCAGTTTTGAAAGGAATAGAAGACCTAGGATTTAGGATGAATCAGGGTCAGACATTTGCCTATTGATTTTTCGCAGCTGTCAAAAAAGTGAATGACCTTGTGACATTAAACTTTTGGTAGAAACGTAAATAAATTAATACAGAATATTAACAACCATTTGTAGCAACTTCTGCGTAGCTACGGTTCACATAATCAGAGATTATAAATGATAAGCAAGATAACCTACAAATCAATTTTATGATGTACTGACAAAAGGAAAATCAATAAATTGATTGTATCCGTAAAATAAGTGAACAGTCTTTGGGGCACAAAAGTAATGAGTAACTTTTTAATTCATAATCGATCATCAATAACAAAAATAATCAATAAAAACGTGCATGACATACAAAATGACGTCTGTAGTTTCAACTTTACTAGTTTTCAAAGTAAAATTCCTACTTTATGTAAAAATATAGGACTTTTATCGTTCATTCCAGGATAAACATAATATAATTCAAATCAGACGTAATTTTACGGGAAATTTGACATTACGTAACTTTAGTGACAGGGGTGGCGATACTCATGAAAAACTTGAACTGAAAATATAATGATTTCTTACTTTTGTCGGCATATCCCCGTCGGACAGTGGATAACAGAACACTTTTAAATGCATTTCCCCTAACAATTTGCCTGCATAAGGATGCCATTGTGCCAAATTTCTCACTAGACCGCTTTTCACGAATGCAAGTGAAACAATTTTTTTCTTACAAGTTAGAGAAAGAAAGAACCGTACTTTTCCGTCACTGACAGAAATCAACCGATAAACCGGTAATGTGTTCAAATTCCGGTAAATCGATTCTGTTTCTAATGAATAATATTTTGTGAAAATAACTGTTTCATACACTATATTCCAATAAAAATCATTCAGCAAGTCCTTTTTCTAGTTTATTCTATAATGTAATTTATGTAGTAAGTTTCAGAACGCCATCTGTGGATGAAAATAGAAACTACGTTTCATTTGGTTTGAATAAAAGTAGGGTTTTGTTGGACTGTGGTTTTGTTGGACTGTGGCCCCGACCCTTGCTCGAGCCAGCCCGCGATGCTGTGCCAGTAGTTTTAAACCAGCCCATAAATAATACCATTCAGATCCAGCCTGTCCCCTTGCTGCCCTCCCCCAGCGACGCCCTAAGCCGAGGTCCGAGCCCCACAGGGGGTGCCCTTAGCGTGTAGTCGCTTAATTTGTAAGTTTTTTTTTTGCCCTGGCTGGAGGCCTTAAATTCAAGGCATCCACAGGATAGACCGGTTGAGCAGACGACAACCTCCTAGGTTGAACTGCGAGATGAAATACAAAAAAAAAAAAAAAAAATTGGACTGTGGTTTTACTGCTTAAGTCAAATCCTCAATAAATGAATGGAGCAACTTTCTCAATCGCCGATAATGATCAGATCAATCCATCCGTTGTTTTTTTTTGGTAATTGCATCTCACAGGTCAACCTATGAGGCTGGCTTCTGCTTAGCCGGACAATCACCCATCCGTTGCCAGACAGACTGCGTTTTGTTAGTTTACCCTAGTAGCGAGATTTTAATAGGATAGATGAAAATGATTAAATAACTGAAAGGCAAAAATTAATCCAATTTAATAAAAGTTGAAAGTAGGCGAAACCCTTTACCGTTGAATATAAAATTACAAAAATGGAATGGGTCCCGTCTGCTTCCAACTTTTATTAAATTTAAAAATAAGCTTGTTTTAAGCTTTTCTGTTTCTTTTAACCACAATCGGAGTTTTTTTTAATTTTCGTTTAATTTCCAGCTTGGCCTTGCTAAAACATTGAGTTATTGGGTAAAAAGTAAAATAAAAATTCGAAAAATATGTCATGAATATTTTATTGCTCGCATTTACCAGTTATATGTGTTGTCGCTAAATATGTATATGACAAATTAGGTAAATCAAATGTTTATGCTATTTCATTTTATAGTAGATGTTGTAAACTAATATTTTAATATATTTATAGTAGCTGATTATCCGTGTCGCCTTTCATTTGTGTTTAAGAAGTATTTAGTGTGTACTGTGTGTGTGTGTGTTCAGCGAGTACTTTAATAATAAAAAAGTAAAAGTACTCGATAAAAATCGACTACCTCTTCGAATTAGTCTCATTTGTGTTAAATCATTTTAAATGTACTGCAATGCGTGACTGTGAATGTTGTAATTAATGTTGTGGAGAAAAGAATGCATAAATAAAAAGGTATCATTGGCTTATATTTTCATGCCTTCAAAATGCAATAGCTGTAATTTGACTGTTATTTCAATAAGTCTCGTACAAAACTTGTTCGTGTCACGCCATTGAAAAACGTACCTTCTTCTGTAACCGAGGTCTTGAAGAGCTGAAACATATATTTAATTAAACATGACTTAAAGGAATTAAAAAATGAAATAAAGAAAAAAATAATTTTACCAAATGCACTAGATAAAATTGAACAAGGATCTTTTGGCGCATTCCTAAATTAGCAACTAATACCGACGGACGTTTAGTTTTATGTTAATACAATGTTTACAATGACAGAAATAAACAAAAGATCCTTATAGTCACTTATAGCACTGCAGATACTTACTAGTAACATAAAACGCACTTTTCGATAGATTTTAATAATCTTAGTAGCGCATAGTACCAATAAAGATACAATTTTTGGACGAAATCAATTTCTCGTTCGCCCACTTCTTTGTATGAAACATCCCTTGAAGGAATTTAAACGCACATCGATTTCCCCCTCCTCGAGCTGAAATATATTAAAAAAATAACACAATAACACACAATACATTACAATTTTATTGATCAATTATTATCTGTGTGATAATTGTCCCAAATATAAGAAACAAAATTAATTCAGCTTCTTCTTCATATTGCCGTTAAGTGGCACGGCACTGCACGGCATTATTGCAGCGGCACTACAAAAAGTACTCAGCTACAAAGAACAAAAGTACTACAGCGCCATCTATGTCAAAACTGAAGAACTAACATCCATTTCCTACATCGCGCAAGCAAGTTTAAAGATGAACCCGACAACAACTATCGGGCAGTAGCCCACAAGAAATAACACCCGTCTGGTCAGACGATCCTCCCTTTTCTATAGAGTACGAGGAACTTTACACCTTGTTCCTCATACCCCTCATCATCGTCCTAGCCTTTTCCGAATTATGTTGGGGTCAGCTTCCAGTCTAACCGGATGCAGCTGAATACCAATATTTTACATGGAGCGACTGCCAATCTGACCTCCACAAACCAGATAAGTACCCCCTGGTAAGACTGGTTGTCAGACTTTCAGGTCACTGGACCTGTAACGACTGTCAAAGATCTACAAATGACAGCCGGGACCAACGACTTAACGTGCTTTCCGAGGCACGGAGGAAACCCGGTATGTAATGGGTGCTCAATCCATCCATGGACCAACCCAGGCTAGCGCGGCTTTACCTGATGATCGACCCGAGCGGATGTTATTATATTAGCCACGAGCTCCCTCATACCCCTAAAGTATATATATTTTTGATTTTTCATTTCCATGGCGTTGTCGTTCTTTAGTGCCCAAAAATGCAGCCAAGGGGCATGCTTGGGCACTAAAGGGCCGGAAATTTAAATCGGTAATTTACAATAACTTAATGTTTTAGCTAATAACATTAAATTACCGCATCGGTATGGTAAAGTTCCCGGTAGCAAGAAGGTGAAACGCATTCCCTCACGCAGCGTGTTTTAAGCAGCCCCGTAATGTGGCTACAAGCTCCACTTTGTTCGCACGCAGTTTCGAATTCTCTGAACGTCATCTCCTGAAAATGTTTGTATTAACATTTGAGTATTTTAACATCACTCAGTAAAAAAAAACTATTTTTCATCCAAAATGGAATAACAAGTTAGTTGTTTTTAACCATACTACAATGGGCTAACAAATAACAAGCAAAATAAATTGAAATTAAAGGTACCTTTACCAAGTGCAAATAAACAAATTATTTACGGATGTTCACCTACGTTTTTTGGTGAATCTTTATATTGATATTCCTTGAACGTAAAAGTCACCGGAGTTTTCTCCGCAAACGTTTCCCGTATTCCATATGTACCCAAAATAATATAACATCCTAAAAAAATGTTAAAAGTCGACATTTTGCTATAACAAACAAGCGAGCTTTATTTATACACTGACAAATCAATAAAATTATTTAGTGGTTGCATGTTGAAAAATTCAGCTGAACTGAAAGTTTTAAAGGAATTAATTTCCATTTGTTTACTTATCATCATAAAAAATAATAGTTATTGGCCATTATAGGCAATGAAAGTTATTACTTTTCTGAATAATTTTGAGCAAACATTTTCAGTCGAAAGAAAACCGTAACTAAAAAAAACTTAACAACACTATAAAAATCAATCGGGGCAAAACAAAATCTGTAGTTTTCGATTATCTGTGGTCCGAAGACTAAGTCCGAAGATGTGGAAATAGAGATATTCCAGCGATGGATCATTTGACTCACAAAAATCGACTAAGAGTTTATGAAACAACAAATATTTTTTTGAATTTTCAGGTAATTAATTCAATTATTCAAAATTTGACAATTTGAAAAGTCTAATTATTGGACTTTAATTTCTAATTGAAGAATAACTGTAATCCTTACTAATATTATAAAACGCGAAAGTTTGTTTGTATGGATGTTTGTTACTCTTTCATGCAAAAACTGCTGAACGGATTTGGATGATAGTTTATAAGTTGGATAAACATATAGGATACTTTTTATCCCTGTACAATGTGACAATAACCGAACTCCACGTGGACAAATCCGCGGGCATAAGCTAGTCATTTAAATCTAGTGTTTAGTAACATTTTACAAACAAGTCTAAGCACTACACTATAACTGTCAAACGAAACGATTGTTGGTCTGGATGGTTTAGTGTAGAATGGATTTGTTGATTTTCTGATAATTCTTATTTGATTTTCATTAATTCACGATTTTCCGAACTATCTCTCGTGTTAAATCTCAGTGGTTTGTGTGTGCGCTATTTGTTTTGTGTTTTGTTGTGCAAAAGTGGAACTTACTTTCTATGATTAACTGAGCAGACATCACAATAACAACAAGATTTGGTGAGTGGAATTTATATAATGCGCTATGAAATGTATGTGTAGTTGCTGACAGGCATTTAGTAGTAACAATAATTAGCTAGATAGTAAATGGACGAGCATTGCATCACCACAATATGTGATCATCAGACAATGTAAACGTAAGTACTTTCTCGTGTATCATTTCGATATAGTTAACGTTATTTTTTTATATAAAAAACCTAGGCACAGGTAGGAACGGAAAACATTTACACAGCCTATGGATATACTGTTCACCTCTTTGCATATCAATCTCCATGGTATGCAAATAGCATTTTCATGGCATACAATTGCGAATGATTGTCTAAGTAAAAGGCAAACAATGAAAGCTGTTATTACAGCGCATTGTTTCGTGTTTACTCATGTGTAACCTACACTTAGAAGTAACATAAATCATGCTCATTTTAAATTAAATTTTAAATGATGTTAATTGGTTGTTACCAAGGTAATTGTGAACAGTTTTTATAAGTTTCGTCTCTTTAATGTTTTTAACTGAATTCCAAACTAATTGCCACCTAATAAATCATGACCATCATGCCTGTATCTCTGTTCGAGGCAGATTACAGTCACATAACATTATTAAGTCCCATGTAATAAGGGAAAATCTGCACTTTGTAGACACCAGCAAAATATACATATAATAATATATGGGGTAGGTATAATTAAAAAGTTATTGCAAAATAATATTAGTATAGATATATCTAGATAACATAGCATCACTCCTGTAATCCCCAAAGCGTTAGGCAGAGGTGTACCTAATAGTACATCCACATTTCACCAGTTATGTTTAAGTCCCATGTAATAGGGTCCCATGTAATAGATTTAGATATGTTATAAAATAATTATGTTTTCAATACTATGAAAGATTGATTACATATGCAGGTTTAATGTCACAAGCCATTCTCTACCCAACCATGAGCAATTTAATCTACAAATATAAATATTAACCTCATATTCATTCCCTTGTCCCGTAACCTCGGGTTAGCACAACCAGTTTTCTTTTTCCATTCACATTTAAACATTCAGAGTGCAACTTACCATTAAAATATTCTGAGTATATTCCTACTGCTGACTAAGTATTTATACTATAGTCCTTACAGTTAATTCATCTCTGAGAGCAATAACCCAACTGTAACCTTATTGTGCCAAAAATAAAGATCATTTCGTCAGATTTGTCAGCGTTGTCAGCTTGTAGACTTTATATTAATGGGAATAAAGATCAGTATAATTTTGACACTGATGCAAAACAGAGGTATAATAAGACGTGTTAAAAATCACTGTACTTCAGAATGCCATGCCCCAGTCCACTTTTTCCATATTCAAATTTTTAAATCCATTCCATAATGTTACCCATAGACAAAATAAACCAAAAACAAAATAGTTCCTCTTAAGGTGTTGCTTGTAAAGTTATGTGCATGTAAAGCAATTTACACAGTATTTTGGTATTCAATGTGTTAGTTTTACCACGGAGCTAGAAAATAAATATCTTATCCACATGAAGAAGTCTATATATTAGTAAAGTATTTTTTAAAATATTAAATTGACATTACATCACACCTGTTTCGCTGAACAGTTTGGCAGGGGTGTATAGTACACCCACATTTTCCCAGTTTTGTTTAAGTCTCTTGTAATAGGGACCAGCAACTTAACATACACACATCAAAAGTATCTAGGGATCAACATATATTTTTGCAATAACTTTTCTCCTGATTGATATTAATTAAAATTTTCTTTAAGGATTCATCAAATAAAGTGTTTTCGTTTGTCACAGTAACGATAAACCAAGTCACCTTTGCATTAATAAAGAAATTTGCCATTTTCCTAATAAAGGGATTTTTGACATTTGAACCACTAACATTAAAGTTCGAAAAAAAGACTGAAATAACAGTTTTCTTTAAAATTTTATTGGGTAACTTAAACAATTAATAATCCGTGTTTCTACCGCGAACACTAACAACACAAGAACATCGGTTTGGCATACTCAAAATGAGTTCATCCAAATCACGCTGTGGAATGGCCGCCCATGTTCGTTGCAACAACAAAAAAAGGTCTTCTTGTGACTGGATACCCTCCATATTCGGCAGAGCTCTTCTCTGTAGCATATCCCATGCATGCTCAATCGGGTTCAAGTCTGGCGACTGAGCAGGCCAGGGCAGGACATTGATGTTAGCTGCGGCGAGAGTCTGTCTTACAACTCTTGCGGTGTGCGGTCGTGCATTATCATGCATTAACTGAAATAAGGGACCGATTTGCACTTGTAGAGGAACGATGACGTCTGATACAATCGTCTCAGCATAAATTTGAGCGTTGAGGTTGCCTCTGATCCAAATCAACTCAGTTCTTCCGCCGATCCAAATACCCGCCCATACCATGATGGTTCCACCACTATAAGGATGGACTTCCTGGCAGGATTTTAATCGCTGTTGGCGTCCAGGGGTTCTCCAGTGTCGTATACGTCTTGTATCCGGTCTCATACCAAAACGAGACTCATCAGAAAAGCACACGAAACGCCATTGTTCTTCTGCCCAATTTCTGTGTTCAAGAGCCCATTGATATCGAATCCTACGATTGTGCATTGCTATAGGTGGTACCCGTAGCGGTCTTCGGGAATGAAGGTTCACTTCATGCAAGCGGTTTCTGACTGTTTGGTCGCTAATTAAGTTCCCTGAAGAGTGATGAAGCCTCACGGCTAACATCATGGCGGTTATTGTTGGAGCTCTTCGAGTTAAGATTTGAATGTATCGGTCTTGTCTCCGTGTGGTGCAGCGATACCGTCCTCCATGGCGCTCAGCCACGGTACCAGTGCTTCGGTAACGTGTCCAAAGTCGACTGATAACACTCTGACTTGTATTCAGAGCTAAAGCCACAGTACGTTGCCGGGAACCAGCTTCTATCATTCCCACGGCTCTGAGCATTTCTTCCCTGCTTAAATGACGTCGCCGCTCCATAATAACGTTGGTTTTAATCAGTAGTAGGGAAACAGTAGCACTAATAATGTCTTCAATGCGTTGTATGTTTTTATAGGGAAAATATTGACAGCTTATTTTCATCTTTTACTCGAATTTGATTGAGAGTTCCTGATTCAAATTATGAAATGCACCAAAAAGGATCCATATAAATTTATAAAATCATAAATTTATTACAAAGCCACATCTCAATCTCAAGAAATCCGCATAAAAATGCTTGATCCCTAGACACTTTTGATGTGTGTATTTATTTATAACCCCTTTTACCACTTGCCAATTGATTTGTCGAGTTTAATTTAGTTGCATGAATTTTTTATATTAATAATATTGATGGCTGATGCACTGAGTGTATTTTAAGTGGGTTGTAGAGGTCTGATAGGCAGTCACTCCATGTAAAATAATGGTTTTGAAAAACCAGTATTTTTACCTTTCGCACTATACGCCAACGACCACAAGTTCGACAAAACTTTCTTCCTGGTTTCGACTAAAAGTCGCTTCTGCGGTCAAAAGTTGTGGTCGTGGCCACGTAGAGCGCGAGATCTCTAAGATTAGAAGCAGACCCCAGCAAGGTTAGGAAAAGGCTAGGCAGTACGCGGTGTCCATCCGAAACATCGAAAAGAATTGAAGAACGTCTTTTTCGCTTTTGTTAGATGGATATTTAAGGCTCTCAATATTGTGATCTGACGTGGGACGTCATGTACATAATTTAGAATGGGTAACTTCTGCCAATCATCATCTACCCAGCCTTTTCCAACTATATTGGGGATGGGGCCGGCTTCCAGTCTAACCGAATGCAGCTGAATACCAGTATTTTACATGGAGTGACTGCCTATCTAACCTCCACCACCCAGTTAGTACTGGATAATACGTAACCCCTTGGTAAGACTCGTTGTCAGGCTTTCGGGCCACTGGCTACCTGTAACGACTGTCAAAGATCGACAAATGACAGCCGGGACCAACGGCTTAACGTGCTTTCCGAGGCACGGAGGAAACTCGGAATGTAATGGGTGGTCACGGACCAATCTAGGCAACCGCGGCTTAACCTGACGATCGACCCGAGCTGCTGTTATTATTTAGCCACTAATACCTAACCTCTGACAATCTTAAAGCGAAATATTAATTTCGCACGCGTCAATTTTAATCACCCTGCAAGAAGCCAATTTTTTGCCCACAAACCTCGCACACTTTTAACCATGAAATATAGGCCAATTTTTACTATCAATCCGGCCGATCTAAACAGCACTTTGCTGGGTAATCTTAATCAACTAAAGTGTATAGTTTCATTAACGAGCTATTTGCATTATGTAATGCGGTCTAATGTTGGTTAGATCCGTGTCTTGACGGACGCAGTATCTATGAGTGTGTGGAACTAAAAATATAAGCGAATACCGTTTTGTTATGCCCAGAAAGAAGAAAAGGTAGGATTTATTTGCCTGAACTTTAAGTAATTATGTAACACTAGCGACCCGCTCCGGCTTCGCACGGGTGCAATGTAGATACTAATGTTTTCTCTACTATAATATGCATGTGTACCTACATATAAACCTTCCTCTTGAATCACTCTATCTTTAAAAAAAAAACCACATCAAAATCCGTTGCGAAGTTTTAAAGATCTAAGCATGCATAGGGACAGACAGCGGGAAGCGACTTTGTTTTATACTAGTGATGTGGATAATACATCCCTCTTATTTAACAGCTTACTGTCAGAACTTAAAAATCATTCCGAGATTTTTTACGAAGGAATTAGACACATATAACTTTCTTCCTTGTAGTTTAGGCAAATAAAGTCTGCCCACTCCGATATCTGGTTATGGTGAATACAGGGTAGGTGCCTACAATAAAACCAGAATACAATAAAACCATAACACGCTCCTAAGATAGTTACGGGACCGTGCCAAAGCCAAAAGGACAAGATACAGAGGCGAGAGAAATGTGTCATCGATGATGCCCATAAGAAGTCCTTATGATCATCCGTCACTTCATCACCGTATGATCATCATATCACGCGGTGTATCTCAATGATAGATACATAATTGATATCATATTTATTTATTATAAGCCCCTTGTGCCAATTGATATGTTGAGTTTAATTTTAGAACAGTTGTTGATGCATGATTTTTTTGCAAAGCATATGGCTACAAATCGGCACGTACGCATCCCGCACACTTATAAGACTGTCAGAAGTCTCACGTCGAAGTCATATTCCATTCCACTGTCCACCTCAATTTGGCAGAAAAACAAAATGGAGATGGGAGTAGGGTGAATAGGTTTCCACAGAAAAAAGTTCATGCCTCTTAAATTACTTACTTCAATATCAATTCAACGATCCATCTTCAAGTTAATCTCACGCTCTGCTTAGGTATGTAGCGTCAAAACATCTAATTGCAACGTTGAGAAAAAACTGGGTATAAAACTCATTAGTTTAGTTCCTTTTAAAGTTCAGCCAACTTTAACTTTTCTACAGTAGATATTATTAAAACCACAATTCTGATCTACGTACGTAGACAATTAGTCATATAAAACCTTTTTAGTTTTTTCTGCAAACAAATTGACCATAAACATTTAATGTTGAGGTTTTTTCCTCCTCCAACTTTTTCTACCTCTGCGTCAACACTCAACGTGGTTCTCAGTGCAAACTGAGTGCAAGCGCACTCACCAAGACTGAATTTCAAGCCAAAACGCACGTTAACCGACAAGAAATACAGTACATTTTTCCGTGTGGAGGAATACTTTCATGAAACCCGCTGTCAAGGTGTTTTGTTAGGTATTCCGTAAGCAAGTAGGTTGGTATTCAATTGTGTATTGTTGATTAAATTACGTTCATTGTGCTAAGGTTGTTTTGCAACGTTACAGTCGTTTTTTACATTAATTGGCTTCGGTTGCCTACTGAAATGTGTTGAATCGTTAACAGTTTTAGTTGAACCTTTGTTTTTGAGTTCGTTTTTGGAATAACAACCAAACTTGAGATACAACGGAATTAGGCTCTACAAATGCGAACAAGTCTTACCGGATGCAGCTGAGTACTCAGTATTTTTACATTGAGCGACTGCTCATCTGACCATCCCAGTTGATACGGTGCCCCTTGGTAAGACTGGTTGTCAGACTTCGTCGGCTAACGACTACCCGTAACGACTGACCAAGATCTACAAATGACGGTCGGTCTCTCTAAAGTCTGTAATCCCCCGAAAATATTACTCATTCATTTATAAATAGGTCTACCCTACCAATCTACGTTTATGCTATTCTCTCTAATGAACGCCAAAACTCGAGTATTGAATTAATTTATTTCACGTGACGAGAAACAGACTAACACGTCTACTGGCTTTTCCAATTAATATCTACGAACACTGTTCAGCCGATTAAATTGTGTCTAGGATTCGTTAGTGTGTGGATAAGAAGTTTGTTATAGATGTTTTTCGGTGCCTTTCGTGTTTTAGATATTATTCAATCGATACGATCAATGTATGATCAAATTGTATACATTGAATTTCGTGTATTTATCTCTATTGTCGTCTCCGTCTACAGATGTTTTCGTCACAAATGAACTAGAATTGTTTCATCCAGTTGATGATATTATATTTCAATGCTGTCCATTTCTATTCTTTACTTAAAAACTGGAAATACAATCCAGTCATTGTTTTATCTGTTCTATTCATCACCATCCAACATCTGCCCTATTATGTAACACGTTTTCTTCTTGGTCTGCACTAAATAATGCTGTAAAATAAGCTTCAGGATAAATTCACTATCTCTAAACATTCAAATTGGAAATACCTCTTTTACCGTGATTAGCGTTGCCATCCGTCCGGATAAAGCAGGCTTTTTGACCTCTTGTCCGGTCAAATATGACTGCGTCCGGCTCGTCCGGCTTTGGTTAGGCTTTTTATTTTCTCACTTCCATCGTTCTTTCAAAAGCCAATTAAATTTTACGAAAAGTTGATGATCCTGATCGATTGCCAGCTTTCTAAGAAAACGTTAAAAACATGCACGTTATAGCAGCACGTATTTGCGATCTTAGACCGAAAGCTTGTACGAAGATACCAAACCTTTTGACTGGATGAACTTAATAAATCTTCCCGAATGGAGTGAATTTTATGAAACTATTAACATTTTAGGATAAACAAACGTCAAAAATCCTTTTTTTTGCGTTCGGCCTTGCGACCCGAAAATCCGGCTTTTTAGCGGGTAAATCCGGCTTTCTGATTTTAAGAGATGGCAACGCTAACCGTGATTCATTCACATGACCTTGTAGCTCGTGGCCCCTCGCTCCTACCTCCCGTATCCGTAGAATATTATCACAGCCTAACCATTAACGAATTCAAACAGTCGAACTATTCGGGAATGACGTAGTAAAATGGACGGGTTGGCCTATGGTTTTGGCTTTATCAATTAATTACTTACTTTCTGATATGCGTGTCTCCGGACAAGAAGTGTAAATAACGAAATTCTATTGGTGGATTCCATACCTGACACTGGGTGAAGTATCAAATGACTGGAAATTGTTAAAGTAGAAGAGGTAACATACACATATTTTATTTAATCAACAGCTTTTTTACTGGATGCACGTGCCACTGACGTAGAAGTCATTACTCGCACGTGCTGTTGACGTGCCTGAAGCTTTTGCTGATGTACTAAATCTCAATGAAGGTCTGAGGAATGGAGGAATGACTCTAGAGATTGCGTAGACGGAGCGGTGTTTGCGAGTGTGTTATGCACATTTTGCTGACAGATAGACAGCTGCATTTGATATCATTGCACTGAAAATTGCCAGGGTTTCAGTTCTGTGAATTGTTTTTGAAATTGAATTCGTGATAAACGAGGTGATCTAGCAACAAATGCTTGACTGGATGCAGCGGTTGTGTTCTGACTTCGTACTTTGATAAGCGGACTTCAGGTGTATTATTAGATTTTTTATTCGATTTTTCTGTAACTGACTTTGGTTGAATGACAACCAGAAACGCCAGTTAAGTTCTAGTCTCTGCAAGGTCCTCAGCTCGAGACTCCTCGAGACCATAATATCATTGATTTCTAATGAGTGACCCCCAGATCTTTTTATTTATAATCAGTGTAGATGTCTGGCTAGACCGTACATTTTTTAAACATGATGAAAATATAGACAATGAACTATTATTTTATCCTTGTAAAATACTTGATATTCAGCTGCATCAGGTTTAACCAGAAGCCGACTCCAATGTAGTTAGGAAAAGGCTAGAGGCAGATGATGATGTATCTGGCTAGACCGCACGTTTTAAACATGATGACATGGAAACATAAACAAGAATATCATGTTCGATTACAACAATGTATTTAATAAAAGCAGGTAACACACTGGATAGCCAAACAATAAACAGCCCACAAGTCTATACAGCTTCGGGAAAACAGGTAGTTGATTATTTACTACGGTATAATGTTTTATAATAAGATGGATGTACTGAACAAGTGCACTCAAGGCTGTGGGCCGGCCTTGGACGGTGGCCCGAAGCGTTCGCTTATGTTAGTTTAGAAGGGGCGACTATGGGTTTCGGTATGAATATTGATCCTTGTTGGAACGTTTCTGTGCAGCTGTTGGGGGCTGGTTTATGAAAGTATTGGTTTTTGCAATAGGACAATTGACAAAGGGCTGGATATTTAAGGATTTAACCTGAAAATTAATAGAACGAATTCCTTTTTTTTAACTGCATCAGAACCTTAGATCTCTAGACAGGTTTAGTTAAAACTCCTTGACTGCTACTACTGACTACCCCCCCTTTTTTCTATTTCATGTTCGTACAGTCCATCGAAAGGTTGTCTGGAAGAGATCGCTATCAGCGATAAGACCGCCATTGTAACCATAAAATTAACAATTTTGTAAACCGTTCTGTATCAATTTTGGTGTACAATAAAGTATATTCTATTCTATTCTATTCTATTCTAAACTCCATAATTTTCTTGATGTATTTGTGACTGAGAAAGCAGGTTAAAGTACGGTACTATGCACAAATAAGTCGCACATTGTAAAATAAACAACAAAAAAACCCATGGACTAATCCAAAATTGACAAAATGTTAGTATCCTATTTTATTTATTTGAACTTCATGTACAAGAGTGGTACATGTGCGGACTTAATGCCACAAGGCATTCTCTACCAGTTAACCTTTGGGTCAAATAGGCCAGTATTGTGATAGAGAAATAAAAAAAAAAAAAAATGCCATTTTGTTAACATAAATTGATAAATCGGTACTTGTTTAATATAACGCCGTCATGGAAAAAATGATCACGAAATTAGTATCCATTGGACTTTAGACCATCGAGTATCCGATGGCAAACTCGATATAAATATTAATTATTCATCGAATATGTCTCAGCATTGTCTACTATATCGATCTTTGCACCTTCTACGTCAGTTGCACGTGATTCGTACATTTATTTATTTATTCATATGTATTATCGTGTCGAGTTCTCTTTACCTTGTGTGTGGAATGTAGTTGGACGGCACCTGCAACCCCTGTTGTATGTGACCCTGGCCTCTGCCCTCCCTCGATTTTGTTTCTTTTGTTTGTAGCTTTTGGCTTCATTCATTCTCCTGTCCCTAAACTATACTTATTTGGATAAGCTTAGGCTTAATGTTGTTTTAATTTTTTAGTTTATCAGTCTTCGTTTTTTTTGCGATCCATCTCCATCAAATCTTTCAAACATAAACTTTAGCCTTTTTCCATGGGGGTAAGCAGAAACTACAGAACACCACCTGCTCCGCACGCTAGTTGCAAGTACTCCGCACGCTAGTTGCAAGTACTCCGCACCTGACCTTTTCTGAAAAATAATTTGTATAAATTATCACTGAAAATTCTTTTACGACAATAATTTTTTTTGTACTTAGTTTACTTTACCTCGTCGAGTATGCTTCAGTAATTTAAAAGACACGTAAGTTGTAGATTAAGCAATCAACGAATTGTAACATATTGGCACGCCATCTAGGACTGTGTGAAGGATGATATGGCTAGAAAGAAGGTGGCTGCTGAGATAGCGAGTATTAGAGAAGTGTGGAAGAAGAAGACATGCTGCGCCAACCCCAAATAAACTGGGATAAGTGCAGGAGAATGATGATATGAGTCCCACCAATTTAAACTCATTTTCTCAATGAAATAATTTACACTTTTGAGTTGTCAAGGAGTCGGTCAGTTAGTCAGTTCATTCCAAAACGTAGATTTCTTTGTATAAGAACGGGCATAAATACTGCAATGCAGTATGTCAGGCCAGGATTAAGACCTATTTTCCTTTACTACCCTCGTGAACTTGAGGTGGCCCGCGGACGCGGGCCGGCACTAGCCGGTCATCGTGGAAGGCGCAATAGTTCCCATGATCCCCGGTGCAAGTGTGGGAAGGGAATACCGGGGTGGTTTTAATCAGTTCGAGTCTGAGAGATCCCTCCGCCCACCTCAGGGCGGAGGACAACCGTGGGGATTTTCACGCCGGAAAAATAACAAAAGGACTCCCAAGTCCCCCAATCGTCACCAACCTTCAGAAATTTTGTCGGCGGGATAACCTTTGTACAAAAGTTATTATTATTGAGAGAGCCAATTGGTGGGAGTTTCGACCCCTGGGCACTTCAATTACAATCTACTATATTAATCCTCCCAAATGTTCACACTATTCATAGATGTTCTAGAAACGAAATAACTTCACCGTCTCCAATTCCTTTGCTATCTGATACAACGAAAACAGAGCAGCCAAAGTCATAACGTCATAACATAACATTTTATTACTGGCACACTCGATAATGTAATCACAATAAGAATCCGTGTAATGGCTAGATTTTACATCGACTTATCAGATGAAACTATTCCACTTACCTTCAGTTTCGGAGAGAAGTGCTAGTATTTGGAAGATATTGACTCCCTTATTAAGTGTTAAGTTTAGTCAGGGGACTGGGGTTTTCCAGACCATATCACAAGTAGTAGTAGAGTATCGTGAAAGTCTCTTCAATATGGAATGCTTTATGCAGAGGTCAGTATTTGAAATCATAGGGAGATATGTAAGGGTCTCCCGAATCGTATCACAAATATCCACAATACTCGATTTTTCGCATACAGTCCAGTTCTATTGCCGGTTGGTCCTGTGCCGGATCTCTTTCTGTTTCTTTCTGTCCTTTTTCGGATTGTGTTTCCATCGACAATGAAAGTGAGGGCAGAGAAAGTGCCTTTATGTACAATAATATATCCTGCGTCAATGGCTAGTCTCCGCTGAGAATGGCCGCCACCACCGAAACTTGGTCAGGCGGACTATTTTTCTCCATTTTCACAAAAAAATCAACTTCAGAAGCCCTACGCTATATTTCCGACTCAAGGACTCAACTCATACAAATATTTTGACTAAAAATATTAAATAAACTCTCCAAACGTTCGATTCTCTGACTTATATATCTTGTTGCTAAGTCACTAAATATTCAAGTATTATTTCTTCAGTGCGAAAACATCTGTGATCTGTGTCAACTTTATCTTAAGTTCTTTCACTATCTTTCTCAATATTTGTATTTTTTACTTTTCTTGGAACATTCATGTAATTATACTCAATGAGGTCATAGGTGTGGTTTTTGATAACGTTTGTTTTCGTAAGATTTATTTTAATGCGCTTTTTGTTAATTATTTTGGTTTAAATGAGCTATCTTCATTGTTTTGATGAAGTGCTGTTGTGCTTCGAGAAACTTTTTCTTCTATCGTATCATCGGTTAGTGTGTCGAAAGCCTTAGGGAAATCTTTGAGTGCTATGAAAAGTTATCTATTGTTTCTATTTACGGAAGTAAAAGCAGTTAAATAAAACAATAGCCACAGCGCGGTTCAACGACAATTCGCAATTGTGAAATTGTATTGAAAGGCAAATCGGCGGCGTTAGTTCCGATTTTGACCGTGATAGAATTATCCTTAACTAGCTTATGCCTGCGTTTTGCCTGCGTGGAGTTAGGGATTGCAATCCCGCAGCTCACTCAATCCCGCGGGATTGATATGCAGGATTGATCAATCCCGCGCGGGATCCCGCATATTTGAAATTATTCACAGTAGTTCAACTTTTTGCCCCGTTTGTATGTAAGATAAAGTATTAATTTTTTGATCTCATAGGGCTATAAGATCGAAAAATTAATACTTTATCTTATTTAAAATTATGTTGTATGTCTGTCACATACAGAAACGACGCGCGAAGCGCACGGTGAGTCTATGTGAAACTGACTGACACGAACGTCACGAACTGACACGAAGCCGCCCGCCAGGCCCCGCCACTGTGCGAAACGGCAACGTCGTGCTCGAGCCACTCGCTTTCTTACGCAAAACTTCACGAATGTTTTAGCGGTAAATTTAAATTTGCGGGATCCGCGGATCCGCGTTTTGAAGGTGCGGGATCCAGCAGATTAATAAGTGGAGCGGGATCCCGCGGGAATGCCGGATCCCGTTTTGCGGGATTGCAATCCCTACGTGGAGTTCGATAATTGTCTCACGGGATCTTACTACCGGGATAAATAGTGTTCTATGTGTTAATCCGTTCAGTAGTTTTTGCGTGAAACAGTAACAAACATCCATAAATACGTCCATGTTGCGGGTTTGTTCGAAAGAGTTACCGTGGCCCTTGGCACAGGCAACTGAAGGAACACGGGTGGGTTTTAGTGAGTAAGAGTCTGACAGGTCATTTGATGATTTCACACCCCAAAAATAAATACATACATCCATCCTCACAAACATTCGCATTTATGGTAGTAGAGGAATAAGATTGCACTGAGATCGAAATGTATCTTTCTGTATAAAAGAGATATAAAATGAGGTTGACTACCTTTTTACAGTTCAACGTGCTAACTTTGATAAGACCTACAACTGGAAACCGTTAGAATAATGATGCTAATTCATCACACTTTCAAATGCATGAGTTTCGAATAACCCGGTTCATTGAGTGCTGACGATTCCTCTGTTATATCTTCTTCTATGCTTATAATATAATTTATCCTGACTGATTATCGACGCACAGCTCAAACCACCGGACGGATCCGTCTAAAATTTGGTATACATGTAACTATTATGACGTAGACAGAAAGAATTTTGGAAAATTCAATCCCTAAGCGAGTGAAATAGGGGTCAAAAAGTTATATCAAAATCCGTCTGAGCGAAGCTGGTGCGGGTCAGTTCTGATGTATATTATCAAAGTCTACGAGTACTTAATGAATTTAATCGTAGTACGTTGAGGGTAAAGTGAGTGCTTTCATACTCCTGCGGTGTATCACGTACGTACGGACAGCTATCTAATCAGTCTAGCTAGATTGTATCAAATTTAAGTGCAATAATAGAATTTTATCATGTTTTGAAACCTTGACAAGTAAAGCATGTACGCAAGAGGTTTCCATTATGGCATCATCATCTGCCTGACCAATTCCTAGCTACGTTGAGGTTGGCTTCTTCTTTCATCGAATGCAGCTGAGTACTAGAATTTTACATGGAGCGACGGCCAATCTTACCTCTTCAACCCAGTTATTGAATGACACGTACCAACACCCTTTGGAAAAAACTATCAGTCAGACTTCAACATTCGAGAGATTTCCATAAGAGCATGAATCAGGGCATTCTTCGCAGTTTCTAATGCACTTCAAGTTTCTCGGTACACCAAGCACCTTGTTATCAGTCTAGATCTTATCAATGTAAACATCAATGAATGTCTGCTATTGTGTTTTGATCTCTAAAGATTAAATGGTTTAGTTATAATATAACGTGCGTTTGATTTAAGTCCATAGATAAAGTTGTCTTTATCGTCGTAGTTTCTCGGTGTTTTGTCTTTGCAGTTGATATCAAAGTAAATTGCCATAGCCTCCATACTTGCAATTCTATTGTCAACAGCACTGAAGTGTTAACTACCTTCAGATAGGATAATTGCTAATACTTCGCGAAGATCGATTTGTTCTACGACATAGCCAACCTTGACATAGCCAAGTCTTGGTTGAATAACCTTAAGGATAAATTTCGTGTCTTGGAGAGCAAGCAACCGTCCCAAATTTACGAGAAGGTTCAGGATAATATGTAATTTTGGGCAGCTATAAATCCCAAGTCTGCGTTCAATGACCCCGACCTCTAAAAAAGGTTGTAAAAGCAGATTAGAAGACGGATGACCTAATGCCTACGCATATGGAAGAACTTGGTGTGTCTGAAATATTTTGGGAAGCTTATACTGAAAGTGAAAGGCCACTAATAAAGAGTATTTACAAGGCAGATGTGCGTGGCAACGCCTGGTGGGGACGCTCTAGAAGGACATACTCTGTCCTTATTGGTGATGCTCTTCAAAAAGGTTAGGTGCGTAGTACTGACAGCCGGCGTGAGTGTATGACCAGATGTATGAAGTGGACGAGGCGAAAGGAGTATGTTAGGATCGTAGCCAGGTTCTTTACTTTCTGCCGACCCATATGGAAACAGGCGTGAGTTAATGCATGCTTAAACTAAAGATCATTTCGTTCATCAACAATACTTCCAGTGTTTGATGTTGATGTCATATGTTACAAAACGGTGTTGATTGTCAATTGTGCCCGTTTTCAGTGCACCCAGTACAGTTGGTGCAAACAATAATCTCGGTGCGATCTCGGTGCACGCGCACTGAAACGTACACAGGCGGTGTAGTTGTACTCTTTATTATGGAAATAAACACCCATCGGTCCACTCGATCACACGATGTACTTATCTATGTATACTAATACTATAAAGAGGAAAGATTTGATGGTTTGTTTGCATTGAATAGGCTCCGAAACTACAAGACTGATTTGAAAAATTCTTTCACCGTTGGGAAGCTACACCATCTCCCAGTGACATAAGCTATATTATATTTTCAAAAAAATTAGGGATCCTCACTAAAACTCCAATAATGTAACCCAAGGTGTAAAGAAATGACCTAAAAAATACCTTACATCGCGTGCGCTGATAAAATTGCTTTGAAAGCTGCGTATCCCACACCGTAGTTCACCATCTGACCTCATTACCTCTTCTTTCGCCACTTTTATCGCTTTCCATCCAATAAATTGTTATACTCGCTATTCTAATCGATTGTTCATTTGTTCCACGTCGTAGGTGCAAAGTGCGAACAGAAACGGTTCGGTGCATTGAGTGCGGTAGCACTTAAAGCAACACACGAGGAAAGGCTGGCATTACGTATTGTTCGTATTAAACGTAATTGTGTATAGTATACCTACATTTTTGTTGAAAAGTTCTGATGAAATAGCTAGAAATTGATCGGAGTCCTGTATGTTTATGGCTTGTGTCTCTGACTCATCATTATTACCATTCAACTGAAAGAGATCAGCTGCTGGACCAACATCTCTCATCAGTACGACCGGTCCTCTGTCTCCCTCAGTTAGCGGATTGCCGTGACCTTTGTCAGGTCTTCCGTCTTCCTTGTGTAGGTGTTTCAGATTAAAATATTCATTTTAATCAACTAATCTGGGTTTTTTAGGCTCAAGGGTTTTGCCGAACACGACGCATTTGCGGTTTTATATGAAAGGATTAAGTGCTTCATTTTATACAACAACACTAAGCTTATCTGTATCGGATCGATATCGTTATCAGTTAATGTGGAACTGTCAATAGCTAACGTAGCTAGATGCAAAAATGGTTCGGTAAAATCTGTTGGTTAAAATCAATCAAGTCTTTTCAAGCTACCATCGTCATCATCAGTCTATAGCACTTAGTCTTCTCCAATCGCACACCATTTTACTCTCTTTTCGATCTCTTCAGCTGCTACCAGCCACTCTACTCGTACCATCCCTCTATGATGGTGCAAGCCTGATTTCATTTCGCCCTACATTTACCGATTTGTGGTCTCCATTTAAGAACACGTCTTGCTCCTTAAATTCTTTTATTCTTCTTCTACAGACTGCAGTTACCATTGGCACTACAGCTGGCTTATTGGTGGCTTAGCAAACTGTGATATCGCTTCCACAGGTTATACTTACCATTGCCACTTTTAAGCACAATACGGGCGTTCAGTACGAACCCATCACGTCATTGTTATTCAAGGCCTATTATTGTCACTTTTATTATTACTAGCTACCCGCCCCGGCTTCGCACGGGTGCAATGTAGATTAGATACTAATGTGTTCTCCACTATAACGCATGCATTATACATATAAACCTTCCTCTTGAATCACTCTATCTATTAAAAAAAAAAACGCATCAAAATCCGTTGCGTAGTTTTAAAGATCTAAGCATACATAGGGACAGACAGACAGCCGGTAGCGACTTTGTTTTATACTATGTAGTGATATGAGGATACCAGTATTTTTTTATTAGCCTTGTATGTCCCGCTGCTGAGCAATGGCCCTCCATTTCCTACCAGAAATAGTATAGTATTAAATTACTCGATTGTTTCCTTTTATTTCAGTACGATGAGTTTCAGTACTTTCAGTGCATGTAGTGCGTTCGTACTGAGATAAACTCGTGCGTTTACCCTGGTAAGTGATACTCATTTTTCGTTCATAGTACATGTTTCAATTTGAAAGCTGATAAGGTTTTTTAACGGTAAATTGATTATTTTATTGTTTTTGTACTAGTGTAGTGTTTCTCATTGTTGATCGAAAAAGTGAAGAGGTTTTTGTTAAAACAGTTGGTAAAAGAACATATGTTTGTACTTGACCAAATCCTCTGTTGTAACGAGATCGACTTTTATGTTGACCATAATAATATACGACGTCATTTCAACATGGTGATACTAAGTTGTGGTTGACTGAAATTCATTCATCAGAAACAAGTCTTTTTATAAACAATGCTGGCGTTTAAAGTTATTAGTCATTCAGAATTATTATAATTGGAATGTTCTATAAGCGGAAAATGTATATATTAAATTTACATATTTCGCTATTTCCTAGTTCTTTGTACGTACCATTTCATTACATTAGAAATATTGTCTAGATGTTTGTTTCTGACTAAGACGGGTTTTGTTTGTTAGATAGCTTTGCAAAATATGTATACGTCGTAAATATGAGATTTAAGCGTGATATTTACAGTAAGATGTCGGAGTGGTCAGTGGATTTATTATTAAAGCATTTGTATGTATAAGGACAAGGATCTTTTGGAAAATGGCCAACATTGAAACTAACGCCGCCATCTTGTTTTTTTCAAAACCAATTACCAACCAAACAAAATGCTAACCGATAGCTCTGTCATCGTGATTCGAATCGCGCTAAAAAGGCTCACACATGCAGCATTATAGTATGTCTCAATTATGCCTTGGTTTTTTCGATATCTTGTAAAGCGGCTAAATTGACCCGAGTTTTTAAGACCCAATAATGAAATGTTCTTAAAAGCGTGTACGCCGTACGGCATTCCATAAAATTATCAAGTCCTTATTTTTCGAAACGACTGAACTGATTTTAATGAAACTTCACGCACTGTATAAGCAGGATACATAGGTCTAAAAACTAGAAAACATTTTCGAAATGTCTTATTTAAAAAAAGATAATTGGAAATTAATTTCTGTTTATATGGAAAATTTAAAATCGGTCTAATTTAACTGTAACACATTTTTGCGAAAATGTTTTCTATTATCTATGTGTGTATTTTATACACACTATGTCTATATGTATTTCTATCTATTGGTGTGCTGGAAGAGATTTCTTTACAAATAGGCATCACCTCTGTACATCTATCTATCTTTCTATTTAATTCTTCTTCGTAATTAGTGTGTAGGTACATAAATTGTTAGATAAATGATTCGTATTAGTCACTTTGACAACAATGCATGAATCATGACATGATCCACCTTTTATTGGTCTACAATGAAGTTAGTCAGCGAACTAATCAATCATTGATTGGAGATTTCTGGTTTCAGATAGTAGGTAGATTATCCTAAATTAGTCATCAACAAAAGATTACATGGGACTTACCATAACTGGCGAAATGTGAGTTTACCTTTGCCTAACCCTTCGGTGATAACAGCATGGTGTTATGTGCGTTATAATTATTGCTGACTAGCGACCCGCCCCGGCTTCGTACGG
Source organism: Standfussiana lucernea (assembly GCA_964057025.1). NCBI lineage: Eukaryota > Metazoa > Arthropoda > Insecta > Lepidoptera > Noctuidae > Standfussiana > Standfussiana lucernea. The sequence continues at coordinate 12,999,313 of OZ059798.1, read as the reverse complement.
GTGCAATGTAGATACTAATGTTTTCTCTACTATAATATGCATGTATTATACATATAAATATGTCTCTTGTATCACTCTATCTATTAAAAAACCACATCAAAATCCGTTGCGTAGTTTTAAAGATCTAAGCATACATAGGGACAGACAGACAGACAGTGGGAAGCGACTTTGTTTTATACTATGTAGTGATGATGGTTGAACTTTCCGGCTTAAGTAGTATAAGACTCGAAATAAGTAACTAATTTTTCGAAAAAACACACGCTATGGCTATAAAAGGAGGTAACTAATAATATATAACGAGTAATAAAGAAATATGGAAGAAGAAGACATGCTGTGCCGATCCCCAATCAGTTGAGATAAGGGCAGGAGGATGCTGATGATGACCCACCATAGTAAGAGCAGATTTATTAGCAATGAAACTGAACGCGATCAGCACCTATAAATCTTATTCAAGAGCTCTAAGTGTCATTTTGCTATGAATATTGGTGAAATTCGCTCTCAGTCTTGGTAGATGCATTTTTTTCTTTTAGTTTCGTCTGTTGATCTGTTCACAAAAAAAGACCTCCATAGATTATGCTTAAAAACATCTTTAAACCCAGTATAAAATCCGTCAACACTCACTAAAGCACGGCGATTTATAGCCAATAGCGTAAACTGTCGATGGCTCTGACAAAAATATTGCGAAAACAACGTAACAGATGTTAGGCTTCCGGGAAAACACCAAGAAGTTTACATCATAATATAGTAGAAAACTGGCTTTTAACAAAGGTGGCAAACACTGAAATTTTTAGCAGTGACGTTAGCGAACAAAAACTTTTCTTAAACATGCAGGACCTATTAAAAATAATAGTGTGATGAGAAACGCCGAAAACAATGATGAGACATCTGAAACAGTTTAACTAAGTTATTAATGTGTTTGTGCCATTGTAACCATGTAATTAGCAATATTGTAAAACAGTTGTGTTTCAATTTTGGTGTACCATAAGGTATATTCTATTCTATTCAGCATTGCTTGTGTAAGTTAATACTTCATGATCATCAAGAGACTTGACCTCTGATTTTGTTTCGGCTGTTTCTTCTCTGAGTAGTCAGGTATGGAACGCCGGCCTCATCTAGATTTAAAAAAAAGTCGACGTGTAAATGTGTTTGTAAAAACCTATTTGCAAAATAGACATTATTTATCATTCTCCTGCCCTTATCTTAATTTATGTGCTGTAGGCGCAGCATGTTTTCTTCTTCCATATGTACATCTCTATTACTCGTCATCTTGTGAATCACGCCCTTTCACGAGTGTAAAGCTTCTGTTACGGTTATATCTTTTGAGATACAACACAAGAGTCAGGTCTGTTTATAACCGACTTAAAAAAAAGGGGGATGTTCTCAATTCGGTGGTGTGTGTGTTTGTTACCTCATATCTTCATCATTTATGAAACGATTTGAAAAATTCTTGTTTTATCTGAAAGCATAAACTTCCCCATTGGTCTCATTGATTTTGCATCAACATAGGTTCAGTAGTTTGGTTTTTAAATCAAAATAGCTGGGAAAAATATGTCATCCAACTAAAAGAAATTGAAAAATTGATACTTGACAAGGATTTGTGTGTGATACGATAACTAAAAAGGGTAAAATAAAAACTTTTTGCAAAAAAGTTATTTTTTTGGAAGTCGGTTATTTTTTTGCATTAAGTTTTTGAATGACTCTTTTAGAAGTTCGTTATTAATCCGTACTCATAGAATGTTTTTCTTTGTTCACAGGTATGTATTGGATGGAGCATGTTCATTTCAAATTTGACGCATATTAATTGCCTGGGAAGAATATAACATATTTCTATATACAATAGGCAGTAACGGTACCGTGCACTAGGCAGCATGGCTGCGGTAGCTGATGCTGTCCGATGTATTATGTTATATTGGAGCTTGGAGCCCAGGCACTAGGCGGCCAAGGATGTCAAGCAGCAAGACAACGCAAATGTTTGTGTCTGCCTTCGGTCTCCGCGCTCTTGCCGGAACAGAAAGACGTATTATGTGTTCCGCAACTGTTGATTGTAACAATATGAGGTTGCCACCTATTCGATGTGGTCGTCGACTGGATGATCAATGATTTGGTTGCAGCAGCCAGGCTGCATTGTGCGCGGGTGCCCTACAGCACCTTTTCACGTGTGAATAATAACGGTACAAATATCGATACGTTTTCCAATAGTCGCCTAGGATTGAAAGACCTCGTAGCCAAGATAGGCCAACTCAATTTAATTGTCACCAAGAAGTTGAAAGGAAAAAACGAGGACATAATCCCTTTTTAATGATATCGATGGTCAGACAGGTGGGTGAGGGTGAACCACCATTCATCAAACGATAATAGTTTCTCATCAATATCAAATTAAAGTTCTGACATGACATGGAGGTTGTGTGGGGAGCGGAATCCACTGTTGCTTAATAATTTTCCCTGAGCATTGCCATAGACTCAATTTTATATTTATTACCTCTATCAAAACGTCACTTAACAGCTCGTGGCTAAATAATAACAGCCACTCGGGTCGATCGTTCGCTTAAGCCGCGTTTGCCTAGGTTTGTCCGTGTATGTATGGGTGAGCACCCATTACATACCGAGTTTCCTCCGTGCCTCGGAAAACACGTTAAGCCGTCGGACCAGCTGTCATTTGTAGATCTTTGTCTGTCGTTACAGGTAGTCAGTGGCCCGAAAGTCTGACGACCAGTCTTACCAAGGGGTATCGTATTACCCAGTACTGGGTTGTGGAGGTCAGATAGGCAGTCGCTCCATAATAAAGTACATTCATTCATCTGCATCTGGTTAGACTGAAACCGACCCCAACATAGTTGGGAAAAGGCAGACGATGCTTAACAGCGTCAAAAGACATCAGATGACACTAAGAGCAATAATGTTGAAAGGAAATTTTAAAATGTCAGGGGAGAAGTCAAAGATGTTGTGGATTGTCCACCGCTCATGCTCTCGCTCACACCAATCCTGAAAGTCCTTTTAGATAAGATAAATTGATTTGCTCAAACATGTGTACATATACAAGAAAAGGAAGGAAGAGGAAGTTAGGAATAAGAAACGCTTTATAAGTTTTAAAAGTGACTGCCACTTGTATAGCTCTCAGTTTAACCAATGTCATTCAAATGTTTGCACTGCAATATTGGCAATTGGTGGCCAACATTGTCGTGAAGGCTGCACGTGACGATTCACCTTGGCCTTGGCAGCCGTGAGAATCGATTGAATGGCTGGTTTATATATTACTGGTAAAACGATTACCATTGGGTTGTTCGATTAGGTGAAATGGATGGCGGGTTCACAACTATGCCATCTTGGAATACGTAGATTTTAAAAGTTCTATTCAGTAACTAGCATATCGCCAAAAATTGCGATAGCTCGTCTAATAAGCATGGTGTAAAATTTATAACACCTGCGAATGATGTAGCTTTGTACCAGTGTTTTTTTTTTGAATTGCATCAATAATTCCGGAGATTACCCCCTGCATACAAACTTACAAACAAATTTTACCTCTTTGTAATATTATAGATTTGATAAGACGTCTGTGCCTGAGCTTGATAAATTAATATCTGTAGCTCAGTTAAAAGCTTCTTCTCTTCTTCGATTCCAGACAATTTGATAGTTTTGGTTAAGGCTAATTGAAATATTTCTTGATTTTCAAATCTGCTGAGTAGTTTGCTTCGGATCCCGAGCTAAAACAATAGGGAGTGGTGGTGGAGTAGGTGGTGGTGGTGGTGGTGTGGTTGTGGTAAACGCTGGGCGTTTTGAGGGATTGTTTTATGTAATCTGATGTTCGAAAAGTGCTATAGATATATCAGTCTAATCTAAATAATGACTTTTAATTTAGTGCGTATCATGCGTACAATTCGCGGCAGGCCAAAGGCCGGTAGATTGCTGAAGGCTGAGTTGACCGTCTAATTTTAGTTAATTACCGTTATGCCTAATGAGTCCCATAATTATAAGCCATTAATTACTTTAACAATAATCGCATCCCCTTTTTCTGAAATTCTGCTGTCTGTCATTAATCAACATTTATCAACACATCAACAGAAATTAGCATTTAATCAACCCTCTGAATTTAACCAAAGACTTAATCACCATGAATAACTTGCTAGAAGATCTGCCACAAGCCACATCCAAGTCGATTAGAATTCCCGTGTTCCATTTCTTCAGTCTACAAAGCACTAAACAACTAGCAGATTTCTTAGAAGATATTAATCTTTCTGACTAGCGCCACTTAACTAGGTCTTCCAGGTAACAAACAAGTTTGCAAGAACCTGTCGTCATATCATTAGTGGTCTCGTCTGTCGCGTGACGACTGTCTGTCCTCCGTTCCTTGAGAAACTGGTTTTTGTTTAACGTTTATTTATTTTCTACGTCAGCTTTGAATCGTTGCCTTCCTTATTTTGTACTGTTTTCTGGTAATTTGTCTATTGAATTTGAGCTTCTAAAGTCAATCTTGGTCTACTTAGTAGCTTCTGACACCGGTGGTTCTTCATTTTTTTTATTAGCCTATTCTGTCTGTCTCTCTCCCATTCCTTTCCAGCTCTCCCGGTGTTATACCTTTTTGAAGATATCGCCACTTATAGCCAGAGTGATATTTTTGTACTAAACTGCTGGAATCGTACGTCTACATCCCACTGCTCATACGGTTAAAAACAATTGCTGCCTGAAAGTGCTTTGTGATCCCAACATTATACAGCAAAATATCGTATACTTTAACGCCGTGTGTACGTAGGCTTGCTTGGGGTTGGGGCAACACGTTTTCTTCATTCATTCCCCCATGTCAGCCGTCACGCTATCGTTCACTCCCTTCAACCACAATAACAATCAATTTTCCCACGGCGAAATTTATTTTCTCATAACATCGACTCGCAACGTAATTTTAACTTATAGAAATAAGAGTCGTTCCCCAGCAATTTTTTTTATCGCGTAGAGTTACTTAGTTTGCTGTACAGAATGCTTGACGGCTTCGTGGAGGGTCTGTTTACACCTAGCATATGCTAATCTTGCGGGTAACTCTGCTTGGGAGATGTAGGATTGTAGTTCGTAAGTTGCGAGAAAAATGTTGCTACAAGCGTGTAAACGGAGTATTGTGTTCTGGTGATGCACAATGATTTTGGTAAAACGAATGTTTCTAATGCTTTGTTTCGTATCCCAATTTTAAGTGGGAATGTAAACATGGACTACTCATACATTCCAATAATGTGTGGTATGTACTCGTTAGCGTTCATTGGCTGTATATTTTTATGTGATGCCCTGAAGACAATGTCTCATTGTAATTGGTCGCATGCCCCCGTCTTTATGTTCTTTTGCGTAACGGCGCTTTTACGAGAATTATGTCAGTTGGTGTACAAAGCAACCAGAATCTTTTGGCGTTTAAATGGCACGGATCCGTCTGTGCTATTCAATCACGTCGTTGTTAAACATATGTGGTTCATGAAATTTTTGTTCGAATACAAGATGGCGGATCACATTTTTTTTGGGAAGATATTTGGAACGAGTTAAGACTCCCTACACAAATGTGACTATGATAAACTGCGATTTCTTCTGATTCCTCTTTCTTCGTCAAAGCATCTACTTAAAGTCACTACTTTAGCACTCATCACCTCACAAATTCCTGTCCATGACCGCACAAAGTCCTATGGTTTCGTAAACAGGCGTCTCGTCTGTGTGGGAGATCTGAGCACAAATACTGTTCTTAATTATTTCATTAAAGAAACTGGGCCTAAAACGTTACCACAACTCCGAACTAAATATTAAAGTCTAAATAAACTCGAAGGAAATTGAGCTTCCGCTCAATAAACTCAAATAAATCTTGGAACTTCCTCAATAAACACTCTGTGAAATTGTACTACAGCCAGTCTAGTAATTGTCGAGATTTATAACTAAGGACATACAGATTGACATTGTTATTTTTACAAATACTTCTCAAAACACTAGCGGGGTAGTTACGTAACACACTTACAATCTCAATATAGATTCATTAATGACTCTGCCCTGGACTGTAAATGTGGTGCTGTTCCACAAACGATGTGGCACTTAATATCGTGCCCTGCGTGTCCTGATGTTTGTTCGCTACAGGAACTGATGGACGCTACTGAAGGCGCCAAACTAGTGGCTCAATTCTGGGCTGACACAATTTAGATTGCCATCGACACGCTAAGAAGAAGAAGAATCTCAATATAAGAAGAGCTCGTGGCTAAATAATAATAGCCGCACAGTTCGATCTTCTAAGGTTAAGCCGTAGAAGTTTGTAGATCATTGACAGTCGTTACAGGTAGTCAGTGGCCCGACAGTCTGGCAACCAGTCGCAATTGCAACCGCTCGACCAACGACACCGTTTATTACGTGACAGAGGTCAGGAGGTCTACTCTCTAAGCACGAAACCCATAGTTTCGGCCGAAGATACGGGCGTTTCCTACTCCGTATCCCTTACGGACATACGATTACTGAGGGACCCGAACTAAAAACGAATGACAACACGATTGAATAGTTGCTCCTACTCCCGATGTATTTTCAAAACTCATTAATCCGAAAATAATTGGGCGTAGGGTTCATTTCGAAGTTTCGATCTACTGTCCTACGGGCCCGTATCTTCGTTGACGGCTTTAGAGAGTAGACCCCCTGGTTCAACAAAACACTCGTAGTAAAAGACAATGTAGAGTGCAAACGGACGTAGAACCGCATCCGGCGACAACAGTGACTAATGCACCATCTGCCCGAAATAATAATCGACTCGTGCAGTTTTTTTTTAGGACAAGGAACCCTTTTGTTGTAGTGTGGTGCTTTGTAATAGCACAGCTGGATGTTCTGGTTTCGCACTTGTTACATTATTTTGAAGGGAATGATCATCCTATTTCCTATCTTCTTCGGAGTGAATTCTGTGTTATTTGTGCAGCTTTATATTCACATTGAGATCTAATATCTCAGGCCGCCTTATCCTTTGTTGGATTTATTTCCTGAGTTCTGAGATTTTCTTTGATGGGTTTTCTCGTTCTATAGTTCGTTCGTTTCTTTGTTTTCGTATATTTTTGTAACTATTGAACACAATGTTTTATACGTATACGTGACTCTGTTTTATATACGTGACTCTCAGAATCTTATCCTTGTTGGTAGAAAAATATAAAAATTTCTCTAAAACCACATCGAAATGTAATGTTTCAGCACAACCAACGAAAATACCGGTTTGTCCTCTAGAGGAATAACACTTTGTTAAGGATACACTTAATTTATTAACCTTCACAATCTCAAAGGCGTTTCCTAAAACACCTACAATATGAACTTTCCAAAATTCTCAGCTAAAACTAAGAACAGTTGTAAATATGACAAGCTCTTAAGGTGGCCTAAATGTGCCTCGAGGGAGAAACTTCTTGAGAAGTGACGTCATGAGCTTGTTCACCGTGAACTACCTACGCTCCAGTAAAAAGGTTTCTTTCCAAGTAAGAAAAGTTCTTTGTTCAATTTAAGTTTTTCTTTGCATTGTCACTGCCTAGTAAAATATGTGAAGCAATCGATTTCGGGGCTTACATTTATTGCTAAATGTTTACAGATTCTTCGTAAGCTTCCGGTATGTTTTCCAGTGATCCAAATTTTTACGGCAGTTTAATGAAGATCATTGAAATCTCAAATCAGATTTGAGAATTTGTGAACTGTCTGCCTGTCGGTCTTGTACTAGTATTATATACTTCTTTCCTTCCTATCTTATAAAAAAGTTTTGAGCCTGTGGTGTGCATTAATTAGAGGGGAATTAAAGATTACCAGCTGTACATTGTAGACTAACTATGTTACTTAACCATCAGAAACATCATAGCTTCAAACATTTACCATCTCATTTGCGTAATGAAATCATTATTTTTTCGTTATCGCTACCGAGTTTTGAGTAATCGGACACGTATCATCAATCAAATGATTTCTGATGACGTCAAAGACTGACATGTTACGTTGTATACCGGAAAAAAAACTACGACAATACTGACATATTGCCTTTTCATCAGGAATTTCTCAGTAGCAGCCACGGGGTCAGGATTTGTGTCAAGTAGATGGCAATAATAATCAATAACAATAATTGCGTATTGTTAGGAGGTTCCTCTCTCAAGAGCCCTGACCACCGGTAGCTCGGACCCTGTTCCCGGTGCTGGTGGGCTACTATTTTATATATTTTTAAATGTTTTTTTTTATACTAATTTTGTATAGGAATATTTAAAAATGTAAAAATAAGTCAGAAAAATAAATAAAGGAAACAATCGCCCCCTATTACATGGAACTTAACATGACTAGCGAAATGTGAGTGTACGATTAGTAGTCGCGGTACACCTCTGCTTAACGCTTTGGGGATGACAGGTAGTGTTGCCAGGTCCGATTTGTTGTAAATCGGTACATGAGGTCAAAAAAATCGGGATTTAGGGTTGCAGATCGGGACAGTAAACAAAAAAAACAAGGGGTTTTAAGTCTATTTAATCTTACATAACAAGTAATCAGTCTTGCTAGACTAGTAGAAATTATAAAATAAAATCGTACTTTAAATGTAATTGACGCACTTCAGAAGAATAAAGTACCTAAGTATTCATGTAAATTATTTGTTTTTATTAAAATTATATTTTTTATTGGAATTTGCCGCCTTGTCATATTAAAGTTGGTTTTAATTTGAATTTCTGCTTTCACATGCTCGAGTGTCAAATGGTTTCGCCTCTCAGACCAAATTTTGATTAATCGGGACATTTAGCGTCCCGATCAGGTACAAATCGGGACGCGTCCCCAGACCCCTGAAAATCGGGTCGTCCCGCGCAAATCGGGACACCTGGCAACACTAATGACAGGCGAGTTGTTTGCGTGGAGGTCGGAAATTATTCCACGGAAAAATACGGGAGTATCTCGTTGGCCTAGTGGTCGCAAGCGCGATTGCTGAGCATGAGCTCCTGGGGTCGATTCCCGGGTCGGGCAAAGTGCTATTGGGTTTATCCATCAGGAATTTCATTATTAAGTAGCAGCCACGGAGTCTGGAATTGTGTCAGATTGATGGCAATAGGCTCGCCCCCTATTACAAGGGACTTAAATATAACTGGAGAAATGTGGGTGTAATATTAGCTGGTACGCCTCTGATACCTCGGGGATTGCAAGCGTGATGTACCTTAACCCAGGTCATCGTATACCTCTGTGGGAAACCCGTTCAGCCGTTAAAGCGACAAACAGACACAGTTGCTTCCGCCTTTATGATATTAGTACCTATGTTTTCTTTTTTCATGTTGCTACAAAATATGGTTAGTGTAAATATTTTCGTTCGGTTCAGAGTATGAGAAGTTTGTATTTGTTTACGAACGCCATACTGCAGTGATATTTAGCGTCTGGTCATTGTAGACTAAATTTTTAAACCGAACAGTTGGAACTGTTGTAAAAATTAATAACATTTGCTTCTTTCTACACGACGAAAATTTGTTAAATGTAATTTTGTACCCGCAACTTCGTCTGCGTTGACTTCAACTATAGCCTATAAGGACCATGGTCCCATGAAATATATCCTATGGGAGTCGGCAATAGTGTAGCTTGCTAGCAGAGAAAGAATTTTCGAAATCGGATGAGTAGTTTCTGAGATATTCTCCTACAACCAAACTTATAAAATCAAACAATCTCTTTATAACTGATGAAAATTAAAAATAGTAATGGATCTTGTAACAAGTAAGCAGCCCTAGATTTATCGATCCCGCGTCTGAGTACACCTCGACATTTTGTTTTAATTGATTGCTCTTTTAACGGCTTTTTATAGCAATTTTACAACATCATTATGAATGTACTGAAGTTAAATTGTAATCTTGTTTTGATTCAGTTCTTAGTACTTTGTTCAACTGCTTCTGAATAAATAGTTTTCTAAGAAAGAGATTATATGACCGTATTGTATAGCGGAGTTCGTGGCTAAATAATAACAGCCGCTCGGATCGATCTTAAGGTTAAGCTGTGCTTGCCTATGTAGGTGCGTGGATGGGTGACCACCTATAACATACCGAGTTTCCTCCGTGTCTCGGAAAGCACGTTAAGCCATTGGTTCTGGCTGTCATTTGCAGATCTTTGACAGTCGTTACAGGTAGTCAGTGGCCCGTAAGTCTGAAAACCAGTCTTACCAATGAGTATCGTATTACCCAGTACTAACTGGGTTGTGGCGGTCAGATAGGCAGTCGCTCCATGTAAAATACTGGTAGTCAGCTGCATCCGGTTAGTCTGGAAGCCGACTCCAACGTACTTGGGAAAAGGCTAGGCACATGATGACGAAAATAACTGGTGGTACCGCGATTTGTTTTTAAAACCAGCCGCTAATCTGTTTCATATATCAAAGAAAAACTAGGAAAGTAGCTTACAAGTGGCTGTAAATCAAGGCTAGACCTAAATAGTTAGTACGAGCAACAATCACGCATTGAGCATGTCTTGCAAACAAGATATCCATCGGCACACATTATTGTGTAAATAGTGGGTGTTAGGTTAGTGTTAGACTGATTATTTATTTATAAATCTAACAAAAGGTACCGTGTTGAAACTAGTCTCGCTGAAGTTATTCTACAACTTTTATAGTTTTTAGGGGAGTTAGGGAAAAGATGGCTGAACATTGAATATCTAAAATATAGGGTAAACTGGACACCTTCTTTTCTTAATGCTTTGTTGGAATTGACACCCAGTCTTCAAGGCTCAATAGCCTGCTGTAGTATAGTATTATAGATACCTATATCTACAGAGTAATAAAAATGAAGTTCCATCTATGCTTAATAAATATAATCGTACAGGACCAGTTTAGTTAGTTTTATTTTAATTTGTTCTTAAGTTTACTCTTTTAAAATCTTGTTTTTATTGTCAAGTTACCACTTTGTTGTCCAGTGCTAGACTAATAAATACTTTTTCTTTCTTTTGTTTATAATATTAGAGAGGTGACATTTATATGTAAGTTTGTATGTAGGGGGTAATCTTTGGAACTACTGATCCGATTCCGAAAATTCTTTCATTTACGGAAAGCTACATTATTCCCGTGTGTGCTAGACCGCGTTTGAAATGTTCCCGTGGATTAATTTCCGTAAATAACGGGAGCGAAGCCGCGAGCAAAAGTAAGTGCAAAGTATTGGTGTTCAACTGCAATCGTTTAGACTGGAAGCTGGCCCCAACATATGTAGTTGGGAAAAAGGCTAGCATTTTAAGAATGCATGAATTCAGCTTCAACTTTCTCACTTAATGGGCTTGTAAATGCTTTAATCAAAATACCACTATAAGTTTGTCCACATAGCGCAGATTATTAAACAAAAAATAAAAATATCGCAAAGCTCCAATATTGTTCCATGTTTATCTCTCCGTGTATAAACAACAAGTACAGCTTTCATTGCGTTATATTGTGTGTATATCAGCCAAATGTCGACAACCCGCAAACCTGTTTATTTACCAACTTCCACCAATTCAACAAGGCTGCCGAAATCATTCGTAATTTCTCGATGTGCAAGTGCGTCATTGTCTGGGTAGCTGTCAGTTCGTGTTTAGACTTCTGTGGGTTCTCTGTTACTAGTATGGAGGTTCTGGTCTTCGTCTTTTCCCTACATCGTTCATCTGCCCATATACCAATTTATTTCGGGTCGACGCAACATGTCTTTTGTTCCAAATTTTCAGTTAGTTCTTGTTTCAGAAGTTAATTTCGCACAGTCCATCCTCCGTTCTTTTTTCTTCTCCTGAATTGTGAAAGAAGAAGATGATTCTTCTGTTGTCTTCTTTTTGGCGTCGGTTCTCACCGTTATGGAACGAGTTCCTCATGCTCCTCAATATTAATTCTCGTTTCTGGTGATGTCAGTGTCACACCAGATACCAGATGTATCATGCATGATATACATACATAATCTTCGATTATGTGGAGAACTTCAATAGCTTGATTATTTAAACTCTATCAATATCTAATTAGACCGAATTTTGCCTTGATGGTAACCAACAATGCCAAAGTGATGTTTAGTATTCAATCCAGTCCATAGAGTCTTCCCAAAAAGGATTGACAAAAGTGGTAAGGCTCCATAAATAATGGTAAAGTTCTTCCAATGATTCATACAAAATGAATCAATTTTGGGTTATCTATGGAGGTCTTAATCCAACAGTGGATATCTTACCACTGATAAGATATTTGTAATATAAGGATGATGTAGGGATTTAAAAAAAAAACATGCTGAAATGTTGCCGATGATGTCATCTATTATGAACATGTACTCAGTATTTCAGTATTTAATTATCGTAATTAAGTGATTAAGTGTTCATATCTGCACTGACCTATGTAATGTCAGTGAGACATGTTTCCAAAACAGATGATAGCCTTTTGGCCATGTTTGAAGGAATCATGGTTATTGTAACGAACAGGGCCTGATACGTCAGCCAGGCAGGTCCTATGAAGAACTAACAAGCATACAATCATCAAGTAAACTTTGAAGCAATTCTATTGATTCTAGAGCAATCTAGGATTAAACTAACATCGATTATAATAAACTGCCTCATTGGTCCAGTGGAAGCAAATGCGACTGCTCAGCACGAGGTCATTGGGTCGATTCCCAGCTCGGAGTGTGTTTTTGGATTTTTCCTTCAGGAATTTCTTAGTAGCAGCCATAAAGTATAAATTTGTGCCCGGTTGATGGTAATAGGCTGGTCCCCTATGGCATGGGACTTAACGTGACTGGCGAAGTGTTGCTGTACTATTAGTTATAATAAACCATAGTCTTATCCTAGCTGTGAGACTGAGAGTAGTAGAATGAGCTTATGTCTTCGAAGTAGAGTGACCTAAGAAGCCACTCTACTTTAAATTAATTTCACGGACAGTTTTCAACTTGACGTGTCGAAGTATCGTCAACTTTTTCTAATAAAGCCAACCTTGCTGGGTAGGATACCAAGTAGCGACCAGGATGAAGAAATAGACAAACTTTTCTTTTGCGGGAAAACTCGAGGACTAGCCGTTGTTTAACTTTCGTTCGCTTTCAAACTTTAACTACGACCCTGTCAGGAGTTGGATCTTTCCACTTTCAGTTTTTCAAACTGCTCTGAAAACTCTCAGGGTGAACATCGAGAGAGTTCTGGCCTGTCGTACTAACCCGCACAGGGCCCACGTATTTGTTTACGGCCTCTTCATCACCATCATATCAGCCCGGACTCATCCACTGCTAGGTAAAGTCCTCCCGTTTCTTCTGCCAAACTACCCGGTTCTGTGCGTCCCTCATCCAGGTGTTTCCCGCGATTTTGACGATATCGTTAACCCAACGAGTTCGGCCGACTCCGACTTAAAGCGGAGGAGTCCTGTGTCCCAGCTGTGAAGACGGTATAGGCTCACTATGGTATCTACAAAATTTGAGGAACTTCGTTTTATAACATCACGCTTTGTAATGCAGAGGTGTACTTCAATCAATCAATCAATCAACTTTATTTCTCACCACAATATACACAAATTATTTTACATTGGTCAGATTCGACAATGATACACAATACAGGTAAGTATATATCCTGGGAGGCGGGTGCCTAAGCTAGGCTCGTGGCCTGTGTTTCAGGACACCAGGATCCCACCCCTTTACATTTTCATTTCATAAATTATGTACTAGGCGCGCTGACAGAATGTGAGGAATCATACGACATTTCATAGTTTATTATGCTTAGAAATATAATTTAAGTATGCGAGACGAATGTTAGTAAATGTGTAGTATGAGTGATTGTGTGGGTGAGTGAGTGAGTGTGTGTGTGTGTGAGTGAGTGTGTTTAGGTCATTATAAGGAAGTTTTCAGTATCATTATAGTTTAATTTTAATAGCCGTTAGGTTAGGTTAGTACTTAACACGTATCTACACCCACATTTCGCCAGCTATGTTTAAGTCCCATGTAATAGGGGGCGAACCTATTAACCGCGCACTAATTCAGACTCCGTGGCTGCTACTGAGAAATTCCTGATGGAAAAACCCAAACCACTTTGCCTGATGCGGGACCGGACCCAGGACCTCACGCTCAGCAGCTGAGCTTCTTTTTATATCAGTAACAAAACGAATTTAATTAAATGTAGATTATGTAGATGTTTAGCCAGCTTCCAACATACCCGGATGCGCCAGAACATACACAGAATTGCCTTAACCTTCAAGTTGCGAACTTAATTTAACAAAACAAACACTTATCAGGTTTTATTCGCTAAGCTTAACATCTTGACCTTGAACTAGGAATATACAAACTGGTTTCAAACGGTATTTAAATAAATCTAAGTATATGCTTATTGTAATACGATATTTTTGCGTCAATGAATTTACATCCGATTTCCGGTGTTTAACCATTAAGTTTATTTATAAAGTTAATGAATGTTTAGCGACTGTTTAACCAAAAATTTTCGACGTTCAAACGTCTCAGTGTTTATGAATAAACTCCTAATAATTCTAATGTTAGGGGGTAGTCGCCATTATGGGTTGTTTTAAATTCAGTTGTTGGAGTTGGAGAACTCTAGGACAAGGAGATGATGAGTAGAGAAGTATGGAAGAAGAAGATGATGAACATGCTGCGCCGACCCCAAATAAATTGGGATAAGGGCAGAAGAATGAAGATGGAGTTGGAGAACCTCGAAATAGTTTGGTGCTAGACTTTGTAGGGGTGAATATGGTATCATTTTCAATACCATTTATTGGTGGATTTAGATCTAAATAGGAAAAGTCCAAGATCTGAGTTAGAAACCCAGCACAAAGTGCCATTGCTCTACTTGCGGTTTCGAACTCACGAAGGACCCTAAATTTTTTTAAGGTATATTTTATTTTCGGACGAATGTTTAAATGGAATTTTCCGTCAGGAATTTCTCTATAGTAGCCCGTGGTTTGTATTTGTGTACGGTCAATGAATGCCATTAGGCTCGCCCCTATATTGCTTGGGATTTAAACATAACTGGCGAAACGTGAGTGGCCTATACGTACACCTCTGCCTAACCCTTTGTGGAAATTCAGGCAAAATGTTATGTTTTCGTTCTATGAAGTGTTACTGTGGAAATGTTGATGGATGGAGAGGGAGAGGAAGGCCAAAGAAAAGATGGATGGATTGTGTGAGGATTTATATCAAAGAGAAAGGAGTAAATAATGCCGTGACGTCAACAGGGGAGAATGGTAGAAGAAAACGTGTTGCGCCGACCCCAAGTAGAATAAATGGAAAGTAATAAAATTAGAGTCCTGAAAACAAGATGGCGTCCAAATTCGTAGAAGCGTTAATAGAGAAACAACATTGTAATTGAAACAAAACCGTTTCAGATGACTCATTTCAGCGCAAACACTAGGGCTGTTGAACTTTTAATTTGTCATAAAAATAACTTTATCTATTCGTTGTAAATTAGATCGCGTAGAATGTAGGCATATAGTCACGATACATGGAACATAACATGACGCTTTTGCCCAGCATTTGCAGGTTGATACTAAACGAGTGATAACATCATGCCTGTAATCCCTGAAGGTTTAAGCAGACCTGTACCTATAGTACACGCACATTTCGCCAATTATGTTTAAGTGTCGTGTAATAGTGGCGAACCTATTTGAGATTCCTGCTGGCTTTTTTCTTCCATCCCCTCTATCCATTCAACTAATATATTATTCCATTCACTCTATTTTCATTCATGATGTGATGAATGATATGATCAAAAATGGCATAAAATAAAAAATAATTTTATGTATAATATTCTAGAACAACGCTCCGTCTTGAACTTCTGGCTTTTGATTTAAAACAAACATTTGAGTTCAGATTAGTATAAAATCTGTCAGTTTTACATTGTTCTGTATTCAGCTATTTAACCAAATTCTGATAACTTCCGTTTAGATTTGTTTGCTAATAAATAAAGGAATTCCATTTGAGTGCAATTGTTCATCAGAAGTATGTGCTAGCTGCTAAGTATCTTTTTTATATTGTATCTGGTTGGTAGAGCCTTCTTGCACGCGCGGCCGCGGCGTGAGCGTAAGACCAGATGTATGAGTGCAGACGGAGCAAAACGTGTATGTGAGGATTTTGCCTACCCCTATGAGAAAACGGCGTGAGTTTATTTATGTATGTATGTATCCATGTACCCACACAAAGTTCATCAATTTACACATCACTATCAGAATTTGAGTAAACGTCTCGAATAATAAATGAGGAGGAAGTTAGCGTTCTTGTCGCATTGCCATTCAGCCAAGGTCGATCACAACCGGCCAGTATCAAGGATTAGTTGTCTAGATTTTTTATTCGGTTTAAAGAATTTAGTTTTACAAAAAAAAAAAAACAACAACAAATAGTTCACTTTAAATATGAGATGTACATTTGTACAAATAGATCATGCAGTTATAAATTATCATATTTCGTGCATAAGCTGATGAAAAAAAAAGTGTTATTGTAATTATTATTTTTTTCTGATGCGAAAAAAGTACTAACATTTTCGCAAAAAATTGAGTTAACTTTCCTTACTGATCGTCTGCGAAGCAATGAAAATTGAAATACACCTCATTGTTTTCTTTTAGAATACATAAATCTAGCCTGAATATTCAGACATACTTTATTGAGTAATAAAGCTGCTAGCTGAAAACGTGGAAGCATAGTTTTTTTTTGTAAATACATTTGATAATAATATGGATGTTTAATTACCTACTTGGTGTTACGATACTTACGATCATCAAATACATATTTAATGCAAACTAGAGATGGTTGGAGTGTAGCCAAAAATGTACCCGAATGAATTCCAAAGAATCTCATAAAATTTACATTGTATGATACGTATGTAAGGAAAACAAACAAGTTGAATTAATCATTTAAGTGTTTCATCCTTTTTTACTAATTTATTCATAGCATGCATTAGTTTCGAATAACATTTTGTATAACGATAAAAATATGTAAAATTATCTATGACTCACAGGGTTTAAAGATTAGACTTTTGTTGAAAAATTTAAAACTATAAAAGTCACCATAAATAATTAAAATCTCTTTTGTGTTGAACCATTTTCCCGCCGTGTCAAAAGTCAACGGTCTAAATATAAAAAAAGAACAAAGAAGTTTGTACACACATCGAATAAATAAATACACAACGAGTTTTACATTTGGATAACATTATTTGCGATTGGTATTGGCGCGCAGTACGCATTGAGTCTCCGAACCGGTATCATATTCAGTTGATAATTATTTTATTTGCTTTAGTATCGAGAACATGCGCGAAGCTTTGTTTGTGTTGTTCTTCCCGGCGCTGTGAGCGCACGTGTTCCATTTTTGAAATTGTTTTATTTTAAACCAGGCAGCCAAGGAGTTTTAAAAGTGTTTTTTTTTTCGTGTGATTAGTCGATTGGTGCTTTATATATTTTTTTAATCGACTAAAGTGTTGTCGTGTTTTAAGTGGCCAGTGTGAATTTGGGAATAATTTGTGGAAAGTGGAGTCCGTTGCCTCGTTTTTGGCATCATATTTTGGCAGAGGAGTAACGGTACACAGAATTACAGCGAAATTACTCAAGAATGTCGCACCGTGAGTACTTTATACGTATAAAATGTTTAAATTCTCTCTTGTTTAAGTGATTTTTACTTTTGACATAGTTAAAAAAACTTATAGGTACGTCTTTTGATAAATAAAAACTATAATAATTACAACTATAATTGTTTATGACTGTTTTGGTCGACTCATGCTTTACGAAGTTTCGTTGTCAGCAGTTTTTATCATCGATTATTTTTGAAGGGCAAGTCAAAAACTGTCAACTAACTTATCTTTGCATAAAAACAATTGTGATAATAAAAGTCAACTGTTGATTTTATCTCGACGTATTCATTTTACATACTTAATCAAAATAATAATCTATTGATGTTCTTGTAATATCGCAAACAAGTGGAAAAGTACAATCAATGAAAGATTTCTACTATTTTTTACATAATGTAAAGACCAAACAATTCAGTTACTATTACTGCGAGTCCAACTCTGGTTTCTGGGCAATTAAATTGCACTTGCAAGAGACGATTGTGTTTTGTTTATATTTTATTACTCCATCTAAAAGCTATTTGGCTAAGTGCTTTTCTGAAAACGTACTGAATTCACCAATGAAATTATACACGATCAGCAAATTGATAGGAGAGCTCTCCCTGTCAATATGCAATAGCAATTATGTTACTGAAAGCTCTTGAACGCGATTTAGATGTGCTGATCGCGTTCAATTACATTAAGGTCGTGATTACTACCCACACGAGTCTTGATAACATCAGATATTGGCAGAATTGTCGACATCGGCACCAGTTGCTATAAAGAAAATAGAATACATGGTGAAAATTCACCCTAAAAATAGTTCCAAAGAAATACAGAGAAGGATTGATGTACTCATCAACCCCATCTAAATTAGGAGTCAGCCTAAGTCGAAAAAATATTTCACTCGTATCTTTAATAGGAGAACAGTTTGTCTCCATTTGTGGAAACCCTCGGATGGAGATAAATGGCTCCCACAGGCACGCACGAGTGACGCATAGTACCGAGTTGTATGTGGCTATCGAAAAATACGTGAACCAAAAACGGTGGTAGAAACGTATTTTTCGACTAGACTCCTGTAGTCGTCTAGTAGACAACTGCCAAGCCATAAGATCTTGTGTTTTTTCCCATGTCGGGCATTGTTATTAGGTTAATTCTAGGGGTCTGTATTCGTGCCCAGTTTATGGCAATACGCTCACCCCCTTCTGCCTGAGACATTCACCCGTATCTATAGTCAAGTTAAAGTAATGACTTTAGCTTAAGCAATTACTTGTGCAAAAATTTTTATGCAATAGACGAGAATTTAAAAGAAGTTAGAACCGCCAAAGAAAGCAAAGCTAAGAATTCTAACGTTTTACAGTTCTAACTTGGACCAATTACTAAACTACATAATAAAAATCGTAGGTATTAAAAAAAATACATTTATTCAAGTAAACACTTTGACTTGTTCATAGATACAGGGGTAAGCATTCTTAAATTAATGGCCAAATGTTATTTTACTGTAGACTTTTCTAATTTAGGCGGTGGAAACGGGCACTAAATCATAACTAGTGAAAAGGGAGTGTTCCTACTTTACACGTCTGCCGACCCCTTTGGGGTATACAGGCGCGATGTGCCGTCACGTAGTCATATATTCCTATGCTGCCCAACTAAGCACAAAAGCGGTATCCCAATGAAAGCTAGTTTCGAGATAATTGAAGTTATGAAAAAATAGTTTTAAGGTAAAACTGAGGTAGGGAAATCTTACTTAAGGCTTTTTTCATATTTTTTGAACGAGATAGCGCTTAAAGGCTTAGTTCATTAGAGGCGTATTGTTAACGCTATCCAATATCATAAAAATCAACTTTAAGTTATTTTTTGAGTTACCGCTTTTGCGCTTATTAGGGCAGTATGGGTGTCGCAACGTCATCATCTAACAGTATGTAGGGCAACACGCTTATTGACCTACCAGGCTATCACCATCTGTTTTGTAAATACTGCCATCGTGCTTAGCAACAATTAGTCAGACTGCTGTTGAAGTTTTATCTTGTTTTGCAGTCACACTACGTCAAATGAAGTAGGTATAAACTAATGTTATTGTCAAATATTCACAGACGTGGTTGAACTTTGATATGCGATTAAGTTTAGTTTATACTGGTGTCTGATGTAGTTCTTTCACTGTAATTTTACATCTGACAGCTGCAAGTGCAACACAGAACCAGCCGTATTGGAAGCTGATAAAGATCACTGTGGTTTTGACAGTAATGTTAAGTCAGAGGTAAAGTAACTGAAAGGACTGTCGTGGGAGAGTAGGGGCCTAGACAAGCGGAAGGCTTTCTGTAAGTATAGGAATACGAGGACTTTCAACAGCATTGACGCAGCAAGCGATTAGGTAGCTTATGTCAGTCCTGTAGGTACGTTTTTGACTTCTCCATCATTTTTATCGGTGAACCGTTGGTCTTGAGGGCGACTGCTGAGCGTGGGGTTCTGACTCCTGGGTTCCATTCTCGTGTCGGGCAAAAAGTGGTATTGGGTTTTTTCAGTAGGAGTTTCTCAGTAGTAGTCCAGAGTTTCGAAGTTGGCGGTATGATACCCCCGTGCCTCGGAGAGCTCGTTCAGCCGTTGGTCCTGCGCCTGATATCTCTCAGTTCATATCGGCTTGCTGTTCCATCGGATATGAGAGTGAAGGAACAGAGAGTGCACCAGTGCCAGCGCACACACTTGAACACTGTAATATCTCCCGGGTTGATGGCTAATTCTTCGCCGAGATTGGCCGCCGTGACTGAAAACGATCAGGACTATTATCGCTGATGGTTTACGCCGTGTGGTACGGGGTGGGACTGAAGAAGTAATTTCTTACCCAATGGAAATGTTAATGGGCGATTAAGCTAGTTGATTATGTTTAATAACAATAACGATGTTGTAAATTAAGATTTCATTGGTCTAGTAGAGGATTAATACAACACATGGTATGTTTTTCGCTTAGAAACTAAAAGCCTAATAAAACTTCTGATCAGTAAATCTACTATCAAACACAATGCCCCGTGGATATACCCCACCACCAGGCACCTTCCAGGATTGAAACGCAGCCAACGAAAGAGCTGTGCAGGTGTATATATTGGTCGGTTATAATTTGAGTCTATCGACACGCAGAGAAGAAGAAGAGGGAAATCTACTTGCAAATCCTAATTTCCACGTACATATGGTTGTGATTGGTTGGCTCGAATAAAGCCAACCAGTCCCCTATACCGTCATGAGGTGAAAAATACCGGCAAAAATTCAATGGGCTTTTGAAACACTCGGGTGTCTCAGCCAATTAAAAATTGTCTTTTTACACGTTATTATGTTCGAGGCAGTTTGCAAGGCAATACTGGGGTTGCCCGTGGGAATTTGGAAATCCTTATTACGTATCTCAGAGTCTCTATATGTGCCCGGCTGATGGCAATAGGCTCGCCTCTTATTACATGGGCCAAAAGGCGTATAATAATAAACATAACTAGCGAAGTGTGGGTGTATTAATAGATACATCTGCTTCACCCTTCAGGGATTACTAGCGTGATGTTATGATATTTCTAATGTTCATAATAGAGGGAAGCTATGTGCAAAATTACGGCTTTCTATGTCCAAGGGTTTGGGCTTGGCCTAATGAGGGTGTATATTTTAGAGGAAGACCAAAGAAACGATGGACTGTATGAAGAGATGATATTGGATAGAAAACAGGTGACTAGATGCTGCGCCTACCCCAAATAAAATGGGATAAGGGCTGGAGAATGGTGATGTTTAGTACATACTACCATCACTTACTTAACCAATGTAAACTTACCTTAGCATTAACCGCTCAAGTGTATACTAGTGTGAACAATTTACTTATTCATGTACATAAATTATCAAGTAAGTTCTACGTGTATCTACAATAATCATTTACCCAAGTAATTTACAATGCGAGGTACTGATGGCTTGTTTTTAAAAAGTAAAATACATAAATCACACCAGAATACAGTGAAGTTACAATTAAGAATCAGATAAATAGTATTTTATTGTGAAAATTTCCGCGTTTGTTAGTCTTTCCTGAGAGTGGTAGAACATGATTGTGTAGATGTTGAGTACATAAGCAACGCAGGGGTGGAAAAAGTCAATTATCGTTTTCTTTGCGGTCGTCTCAAAAATTCAATTAAAGGCGATATTATACGGTTTGGTTGATATTGGTAGAAAGTCGCTGAATTTATAGATGTTATACTTATCACGATTTAATTTTATTGATCCAACTGGATTCGACATGGACGTCGCAAAATTCAACCAAAGGTAATATTATACGATTCTACCAAATTAGTTGACATTTGTTGAAAGTCGCTGTAATCAAAGATGTAAAATAAATGTTTTTATTTGGTTGATTTATCCGAATTCGGCGTAAGAGCTAATTCGCATAAAGGATAACCAGCCTTATTGTCAGCTAAAATTTCTCACATTATGTTATTCATGAATGCTTGTATGACAAAAAGTTTGTGCTGTCGTTAAGTACGAAACTCCCGTATATTCAAGCCTGAGCCATTCAATTTCCATTCCAATAAAAAACTGTTTATTGCAACTGAAAATAACACACTTCTCTCTATTTAAAATTACCGTTCGACATCAGCAAGTTATTACGCGTTTATATGTATTTACAAACCAGTCAAAGGTTAAACTATTCTTGCGCGGAGTAATATGCGAAGTAAAGCCATTCTGTATAGTTGCTATTTAAATATAAATAGCACATTGTACTGTTATTATTGTACGAGTATATAAGTAAAAACGTTGTGCTGGGGAAATTCCGATGTTTTTGTTTATGAAAATATGTAAAGGCTTATCATGTAAAACTAGGGTTTGTGACAGTAGCGATAAATAAAATTGGTACACTGTATTTTTCTCCGAAACTGCTCTGACAGTCTGGGCTCGTGTTCAGAAATACAATATGTTGATCGCTTTTTCTTTCCCTTCTTTTTCGTGTGGTTAGTGCCTAAGCTGGTGTCAGAGTTTTTATGCCGGCTAATATTTCGTAGATCTTTGACAGTCGTTAAGGTTAGACACCCGAAATTCTGTAATCCTGTTTTGTCAAGGGGTATCGTGTTACCGAGTAACTGGATTGTGGAGGTCAGATAGGCAGAATTGAATTGAATTGAATAGTTGGGATAAGGCTAGGTTGATGATGGTTTTGTTCCTAGCATTCCCAAAAACTTTACTATGAGCATTCCTATAAATGTTCACCATGACGTGTTACGTTACGTATATCAACGTCACAACGTCTAGGGTAGTCATAAGTTGTCATGGCCGTCTCTCTCAAACAAATCAGTGCCAAGAATCCGATTTGTGTCTCACACCTGTAATTTATGGATTGCAATCAATTGCTGCACATTGGTGGAAGGTATAGCCAGGTAATGCGACGTCAATCATTCATTTCAGCCTATCGCACCTCGGTGACGATAGACAATCACGTGGTTCCGCTCGTCTGACTTTTCTGATATGCCACGTATTCAAGTCTGTTACACATCTTTGAATCGGAATCCCGTTTTCGCAGCAGTTACAGTCTACCGCACTGCCAATCTTCTTCTCTATACTCAGACCCTCAGCGCTGCTGGTCTTAATCCATTTTGTTGAAGTCTTGCCTGGCTTAGTCTTAACTAGACATGTCGGTTCTGGGCCATTGTAGACTAGACATAGGCGTCTTGTAATTGCCGTGTAAACATGGCATGGATGTTGACCATTTTTCGAACCAGTGAAGTCCAAACTGCAAAATTATTTCGCTCGTGTCTTTCATACTAGACATCGGTTATTTTTGTCACTGCGGTCAAAAGCCTTGCCCATCCAATCTGCTCTAGATATCAATTATACATACCCACTAGCCTTCCACCCACAACGCAAATGATGTAGTAAAAATAACAACAGTAACCTTTTACTGAACTAACCTTTGACACTTCGAACACCACAATATATGGAAGAAGTGACGTCACAACGTGGTGTCTAGCCGGCTCGTAGCCAAGAATGCAGTCTTTTATTTACAGACTATGAATTATGAAGATATTTGGCGATTGTATTTCTAGAGGAAATGCTTTTTCTTTGAGACAGTTTTGATTTTGAATTGTACGGATGTTGTCTATAGGCTGTCTTTATAGAATATGCAGCAGCTAGCAAGCTGCTTAAGCTTTCTATTAAGTCAGTACATTGTTATCAAATCTTTTTTTGTCAATAGATATTTGACTGTTTCGAGTCCCTCTTTATAGATTTTCTTTTCACTCGAAAAAAACACGTTTTGCTGGTCTCCTTATCTTCCAATTATCCTTATGTCCATCATCATTTATTTCATGGAATTTTGAAAGTAACTATGATAAGTACTTGATCTGGTGTAATTAGTAAAGGCGCTTCAGCAAGTTTTGGATATACTTCAATAGCAATTTTGCCGAGTAATAACGCAAATGTACGAAGCATTACACACGCCTTACTGTCTAATTCAACGGAATTTCTTTAGTAACTAATAGTGCCTCTAGGCAACGTGCATCATCGTCAATTACCCGCAATTATGTAACAGCGGTCAACCGCAAGCCTACGGAACTGCGTCAAACCACATCTAAGCACAAGTATACAACCCGTCCCTGGCACTAGTCCAAAAAAAGACCGTTAGAAAAAGAAGCATCCATTTGTCGGCCATATTATATATCAACTAATTCATTCTCTAGCATCGAAAAAAATAACATTGATTAACAAATCACGTGCGATGCCCATAACTCCTTGCCTTCGTGGTCCAAAGACACCGAACCATAAATAATTCAACTCTACGATCACATTATCTATGATTGTACTGACATTTGAGCAGAGACAAGCACGTGTGGTTTCTATTATGGTTGAAGCGTGTATCTTTGATGAGGGCTTAACGTTGTCCAGTATATTTTGGACTATGGAAGTGAATATTGGTGTTGCTTTCAAAGGTGGAGATCTACCGAATTTTGTCAAAATAAGTATATTTATCACTACTGCTCTCAAAACGATGACATGGAGGAGGCTTGCTTGCGTCCCAGCATGGGAACAATAAAGACTGATTTAATAGTGAATTGAACCAAAACGTAGTTTGACGTCTCTCAAGATATTATGTTGGTCGTTTTCCGAGTGTGCTGTTTGAATACATTACGGTCCAGTTTTGTTGAAAGAAATCGTTTAGTTCGATTACGATAATGACGATGGCAGTGGTAGTTAATATTGAATAATACTTGCAATGAATATTGGGTTTAGAAGCCTTTATGTTCTATTATTATCAAATGGGGCCATCAGTTGATACTCTCGTAGATATAGTACCGTCTTGAATAGAGTTAGAACATAGTTAAAGTAACTATATGTGAAATCGAAAGTAACGCCTATGGCAATGTTAGACGGTTCAATCAAAAAATCACTGGTTGAATTTGGAAGGTAAAGAATTGAAACAAGAACGTCATTTTTTTATTCGACGACGCCAAAGACTAAAAGGAGCCGATCTCCGATAGCCGTCTCTGTTTTTTTTTAAGTACCTACGGGCCATATCAAACATGACAGAGCAAGTGCAGCCTGACCTCCACAATCACCTACGATTACTAAGAACACCAATAACAAAATTATTACTAATATTAATAATCATACCTATATTGAAATGTAAAGTTCTATAAATATATTTAGAGATATAATTTAATGACGTTGATTCTGTGGAAGTATGCTTGCGTCGTATATCCTCTAATCATGATGTCTTTAAGAATAAAGGTTGAGGGCCACGATTCGAACTCGTTCAATTTAGTTTTGGCAACGCGTGCTGAACAGGTGCTGCGTTAGATTCTGTAATTACAAACACCTGTAAACATAATTTAATTCCGATTCAATTGAAATAATGTAACCATTCTCAAGAAACTATAGATGGACTGTGTGGCAGGTGATATGGCTAAATACCCCGGGTAACTGTTGATATGACGAGTAATAAAGAAGTATGGAACAAGATGAGGCTGGTGGTACAGGACCGTGGAGATTGATACAATAAAAGAAAGGCTTAATACCCAGCAGTGGGTGAATTCAGGCTGTGGTTGATGATGTTGATGGAAGTAGAAGCCAAGATGCCGCGACCTCTGATAAATTTGGATTAGGGCAAAAGAAAATAGTACCATTTAAAATACTGGTTCCATTAACAATTGTAATGACCGAATGTGATAGAACGAGATACCGAAAAGACTGCCGCAGCGAATAAAACAGATACAATACAGATGTAGGCTGGATAGACGACGTAATAAGAAGTAAAGCTCTTAACGATTACGCGGTAGATAACACTTCTTTCATATTAGGTACTAAGGCAGCATAAGAGACCAACACGTGTATTACCTGGTTATTGAAGACAGTATTAAATGAGACCCAACCCACCGATTATAGTTGCTTGGAGTAGTGTGTAAGAAACCCATGTTCAGGAGCATCATCAACATCATCATTCTACTGCCCTTTATCCCAATCTACGAGTATTTAGGGTCGGCTGTGTGTATGTTGTAATATTTTCTTCTTCCATACTTCTCTATTACTTGTTATCTCAACAGTAACCTCCTTTCTAGCTATATCATCCTTCACGCAGTCCATCCATGTTCAGGAGAACAAATTAATTTTTGTAGTCGAACAAACTACTTGTATATTCGTCACACAAACGCTTTTATTTTTCTGCCAAGTTTCGGATCTCTGTGGGAGCTTGCCAAATCACCTGCAGTGTCGGAGAATATAGAAATTTTTGGAGCCAACTCCACCGTTCAATATGGCTTGGACATTGTACATGGGTCTTTGTGAATAATCATGTAAATGTATGGTTGGATAATGTAAATGTTTTATGTGAAATATCTACGTTTGTTTTTTTTGACATTCTGTGGTAGTTAGTAATTTCAGTTTTTCTGATAGGAGCATGGTTTTGTTAGGTCGAGTTAAATGAACTTTTTTGATACTGCTTTTTATTTGAAATACTGTATTTTTCTTAAAAGAATGTCTCTTCCACGAAAGCAAATTACTTCAAGTACATACGTGACTTGTGAGCCGTTCAAAATTAAAGAAATGGCTATGAAACCTCGGTTGTAAATGGTGCCCACATGTGGAATTCGGGACTGATGTTTTAGTGAAGGAATGTTCAAACAAATTGTACAACAGCTAGTTCTTTAAATAAATGATCCTTATTTAGTTAGTTATATTAATAACCTAGTTCTGTCGCAATGATTTCCGTCACTCTTCAAATAGAGAGCATTAAGTAACACTTACTGCACGCGTAGCATGACCACCGTAGTAGAAACGGGTTTTCTCGACGGAAGAATAGACAAAATGACAGATTGTTGAAAGACTTCTATTGTCCATCTGTCAATTTGTCTATTCTTCCGTCGACAAAACCCGTCGACAAAACGCGTCGAGATATTAGGACCACTCCCTCTAACAGAGAGATCTTATTCCCAGTAGTCACATATTCTGTTTATGGTATACTATTAAAGCGCTCTAAAAATGTACAATTTACATGTTGTCCAAAAGCGATTAGCGAACTATCAACATAGATGTGACGTAAACAATCAGTTTGTTGACAAATGATAGGAATTCAAGGCGACTGCCTGACTGTACACCCGTCGGCAATGTTAGCATTAGGCTGTTCGTCAATATTTATGAAACTGTTATATGATGGTCGAATAATACATTACGACCAGTTTTAGTTTGCAGTTCTAGGTGGCGCTGCTTGTCAAGAAAAAAATGTTTTTAGTTTGGGTGTTGTGTAAGAAACTGTTGACGACTAGTAGAGAAGATATGTTGACGTAAAATAAAGCAGTTACAGTATATATAGTGTTTTGTAACATGCTAGTCTTAAAGCAGACTAGGGTCCTCTTTTTTACATATAAATGAATTTTATTTGTGGGTCAAAGAATCAGCATTGCCGTTCAACGTGGCAATGCTACCAGCCTTTTGGGCACTATTCCTGCTGATAGCGATGTGGATGAATTTTTTGACGCCCTTTAATACTTTTCTTCTTTTTTTCTGTATAATTATATTTGTATTATTAGTTTAATATTGTGATGAATAAAGGTAGGGAGCATTTTAAAGGACTCCATTTGTGTCGGTACTCAAATTCACCTGGGACCCTAATAGAATGACCAGAAACTTATAGCGACTCAAGACACAATAACCACTTTTAAACGACTGTTGACACAAATTATTTAATAAATATGCTATGTCTAGATTCAGCTCACCAAAATAGTCTGTGCTTTGAAGATATTTCTAGCAATTTTAATCTGCGTCTCCATGTTTTCGACTGTCATGGTTACATAGTAAGAAATATAAGATTTTGCTGAGCGATGATTTTGCAAAATGTTTAGTAACTTTGAGTTAAGTGACTTTTTGATTTGTAGGTAATAAATCAAAATCTCAAGAAAATAATTTATCACCGTGTAAATTTACTACCTACATGATTTCATGATTTTTACGATAGCACGCCCAGAATTTTGCTTACATGATAATAAGATAACTCCCAATTTGTCTACACCTACAAATGTTATGTTTTTGGATGGTCTGTTGGAATGGGATGTTTTGTTGAAATGAATTGTGCATTTTCCTATCTGCCTGCCTAGCCTTTTCCTAAATTTATTGGGGTCGGCTTTCAGTCTTATCGGATGCAGCTGAATACTAGTATTTCACATGGAGCGCCTACCTATCTGACTTCCACAACCCAGTTAGTACTTTGTAATACGGTACCTCTTGGTAAGACTGGTTGCCAGACTTTCGGGCCACTGACTATTTGTAACCACTGTCAAAGATCTATAAAAATGACAACCAGGAGGAATTCCTATGTGGAACTTTTTCGCAGTTTCTTCCGGCTTTGTCTAAAATTGGTTGTTAGTTGGAGTAGCACAGCGGAGTAAGGAGCATTTATAAAAATATGGAAATTTCTTTAGATAGGGCTAGCAGTTCCAGACTGCTAGTAACATAATCAGCTAACGTTTGCACTGTCGTTGGGACCAAGGCCTCATTTCTGTGTGACTTAAGCCGTGAAGACTCACAATTGCAACTTTCTGCGTTGTATCTCCCGTATCTTACAGAATATATTGTGTCCTGGAGACCTCAAGAGAAACAAACCTGGTGGCACGACCCGGCGTCCGACAAATTTTGATTAAGCGTCATGCGTTAAGTCGCGGTCGTAGCCGTGTAGTGCGAGTGGTCCCTTCATCATCATCATCCAAAGCTTGAATTCCCTCACTGCCGGGTATAGGCCTCTCTTTTCTTGTGCCAATCTCCACGGTTGACGCCAGCCTCATCCAGGTTTTTCCCCGGATGGCAACTGTTTCGCCGACCAATCTCGCCGCTGGACGACCCGCATTTCTTTTCCCAGTTCTTGGACGCCATTCGGTGACAGCCTTAGTCCACCTGTCATCACTGCGCCATGCTAGGTGTCCTGCCCCACTTCATTTGAGTTCCGAGGTCCCTTAGTCGTTGCTAAATAAATATATGTATTTTCTTCTTCCTTTGTTTTCTGTCTACAAATACCGCTAGCTGGAAAAGTCCCTTTATTTTAAAATAAACATGTTCTGTGAATATCCAGCTGCAGTAAATAATATGCCTACACGTGTTTCTTGATACAGTAATCAAAATCGCTTTTAATTTAATTAAAAACAACTCGTTAACTATGTATTAATTTTGTGTGCAAAATAAGTGATGCGGAGAGAATAGTGTTAATGAGGACTTTTTAGGCTATAAAATACGGCATATGCAAGCGAAATGTATCACGATTCTCCTGCCTTTTCATTGTTTTCTTCTTCCATATTTCAATCGTCATCTCAGTACTCACTCCTAAGAAACCCTTCAGCCATATCACCTTCCACACATTACGGACACCATTTTCATTTCACACATTCATTACAAGACCACATATTTTCCGCATTACATGCCCTTAACATGACACCCATAAAATTTTTCAGTCACCAGCGCCACTTTCAGACTTCCCCTTATACATCGTTTCTTATTCTATCACAAAATCTAAATAAATCAAAATGTATTACTAAGTTTTCCATTCAATAAAACATTTCATCACTCTGAAAACGTTACAGCTAGTTAGCATATCATGATTGATGATACTCCTCGTCCCATCCTACGTAACAAGTCTAGCATAAATATAAATACATGATATCAATGATCAGTAGAAACAGTTAGTCATACTGATACATAATCTTAATTAATTCAATTTAAATGGAAAACGTGTTTCGTTTGAGCTCGATGTCACGGTCATGTTTACGTTCCCCGGCTTTCATTTGTTTTTTCCTTATTTTCTTTACTGTTTACTGCGCAGAAATGTGATTGTATTGGTAAGGGACGTAGGTATTAGGTGTAGGTAGGTAGGTGTTTTGGATTTGATAACGTAGATAATACGATCATGATTTAGATTGCACCATAACAAAGTAGTAACGTAAGCAATACACCGAGTTGAAATAAACCAGTACGCCAATCGTGAAAAACACTTTTCTGCATCGATACGCAAGATTTTGAAGAAAATTCTTCTAGTTCGTTAATAACGCAATTCATATTGTTTGAATTGCATTGGAATTGAGAGTGTGATTACGACGCAATTACGACGTTGTCAAAAAAAAAATGTTTTTCATTATTTTGATCGAAGATACGAGTAAGTTCTTTTGATTATTTTTTTTCCTTTGCCTATTTTGTCACATTGCTGAGCAAAGCCCCCCCATTAACCTTCACTCTTCTCTCTTCCTTAATTACATACATTTTTTTTTAACTTTTCATTTTTTCACCAATATGGTTGAACCGTGTGCCTTTCGTCGTTATTTTAGTCTTGTATTTCCATGCTAAAAGACCTGCGATAAAAACATTACCTTCTTATAGAACTATAGAACTCCACCACAGCCTGATAAGAACGCACAACAAACAATACACAAGTACATAAATAAACCTCGAACCAAGTCAGATTTTACATATGTCTGTTCTGATCTTCGTTATCAAAGAGTTAATAGTGTGTATACCTATGTAACATATTGGCACGTGTAATATGAATCATAATAACGATTTACTGTTCCAATCAATAGTTTATACTACCACGCGAGGACACTTTCAGCTGAATAATTAAATCATGCATGTATCCTAATATATGCACTGTAAGGAGAACTGTTGTTAAAACTCTGGCTGATCTCCAAAACGTAAAAAATATTGATGGTCATAATCAATAAATAAAGTTCTGGGATCGTCAGTGCGAAATTGACAAAGGAGCATTACAGACTGACGCGTTGCATGACATTCTGTGGCATTTATTTGCAGCCTAGGTTTGAGATGAGTCTCTGTTGGCCCTTTAGTTTAACGTCCAATAGCTAGACTCTTTCAACTCGAATAATTAAAAACTTATTGAATTTGCGATACTTTTCGTAAGCAACTGATATCCGTCGGGCAAATGGCCGACATCTGTCAGCTAGGCGGCCGACGACCGACAGGCTGCGTAGCCGACACGTATCGACTATGACGCGTCTCGTCATACAGCCGATATGCAATTTGCATGCCCTTCGGAATTTAGTAGAACTAATTCAATAACACTCTAACATCACGCCTGTTATCCCCGAAGGGTTAGGCAGGGGTGTACCTAAGTACACCCACGTTTTGCCAGTTATATTTAAGTCCCATATAGTAGGGGGCGAGCCTATTGTCATCAACCGGGCACAAATCCAGACTCCGTGGCTGCTACTGAGAAATTGACGATGGAAAAACGCAATAACAATTTGCCCGACCCGGTAATCGAACCCAGGATGTCATGGTCAGACAGTCAGTAATTCAATAACTTCTCCCATTTATAATCGGTTTTTCTGTCTTTGATGCTTCTATTGTAAAGTATACTGCTTTAAAAATATTTTGAAACGTTTTCTATTACATCTAGGCAGGCATCAGCACCAGCATAGGTACCTAAGACATTTTCTGAAATTTGATTAATATTTATAACAATAAATAAAAGTAATCTACGAATGTTTAGATAAGAATATAAGTGATATAACCTGACTACTCGTATATCTTGTTTTTAGTAAATATTTTATTCGTCTTTTTATCTAGCAAAAGTTTTTAAAGCAATCGATAATTTTCTTGATAAAAAGACAAAAGTCAACAAAGGTTTGACGTCATAAGAGTTGTTCATATGCGTGGCCAGTATTTTAAAAATTAAATGAAATGACGGAAGTTAGGCAGGCCACGCTTCCTACAAATATCTTGACTGTGCGTCACCTGCCACTGAATAAAAGATTTTTATTAAGTAGATTTGTTAGATAGTCATAAAAGTAACCTGTAAATGTAATCAACTAATTTCCGAAGAGCCAATATCGAATGGCTATAGTGACGCCGATGCCATTGTTTACAAACAATACATCGACGGTATGTAGGTCAATTGCCTATGTGGGTCACATTCTGTACCGCTCACGGTACAATTTATTGAGGTAGTTTTTATGACTTCAAAATGTGGCAAATGAAGAACGGTTTTAAGTTGTGCTTTCCGAAATTAGACATGAATGGGCCATCTGAATGTGCAGTTACTTTGTCAATTAAATCTAGTGAAAAGGGAGAATTAAAAGAACTGAGGAAGGGTGTCAGCGGATGCTAAAAAGGGCTAATACATGTCTCGAATCTGATACGCAGGTTTGCTAAGCTTTTCTCCAATTATGTTGGGGTCGGCTTCCAGTCTAACCGGATGCAGCTGAATACCAGTATTTTACATGGAGCGCAACCCAGTTAGTACTGGGTAATACGATACCCCTTGGTAAGACTGGTTGTCAGACTTTCGGGCCACTGAATACCTGTAACGACTGTCAAAGATCAAGATCTGATACGCAGGTGAAGGTTCTTATTAGTATCTATTAGTGCTCATTTGTTTTGAATAAATGTTAAAACTGCTGCTCAAGTGACTGCCGCCTGTTTACTCTACAAAACATGCAAAACCCCGATGCGCGGTTTTCCACAAGACCTGTTTGATAATTGCAAAAGAACCAGAAAGGTTAGTTTTGATTTCTATCCACCACCGGCCTTGACTTCTGAACTTCGGAAAACGTCCATTGCTAACGCTAAAATATTACTAGACACCACAACTGTTAGGGGTAAAATAAACAGTCAATTCATTATTTAATGGTAAACGGATAAGTCCTCTATCACCTTCATATCAGACCTTCGAGACATGCACCTATTTTCCATTTTCTGCATTCAACTGCTGAAGTGCGGACGCCGATGCAGTTTTTAGTCCCTGTAACAAGTGAACATTCGGATGACTCACGGCTAAAATACTAGGAAAGGTAGAAAATACAACTCGAACCTTTTTTAGCACACTTAAAAGTCACTAATAATACATATACACATACATATATGCCTTTTTCTGTATTGCTACAAATTTATTTCAAAATCACAAATTGAGTGAAAAGCACCACATAAACGCACACAAATAAACAGTTAGACTTAAATAGAACAGCAGTCGTGCTAATTGCCACAGTTATCTCAAGTTTTGTGACCCAGTTCTGCGTCGGCGCACGTCCGAGGCACGAGGGCAATGCGCAGGAAAACGCCCTGTATTGTGTGTCTATCTGTGTGTGTATGCTGTATGGGTGTTTGTGTGACCTTGAGAGATTTCCTCTATGGAGTGTTTGACTCCATGGGCTTGCTTTGTTGTCTGATAAAGTACTTATTCAATTATAAGTACTTTGTTTTGGGTTGTTTGGGGTTAGAAGTTTGGCTAATGTTGGCTGTTTGGCCAATGTTTGCCATGTCGACAGTATTTGTAGTCGTTATTTGCTATTAATAAATAGCCTTTTACGGTAGTGCAAACGACAGATTATTAAGTCGAGGTGGTTCTTGAAATCCAGTCTAACTTTGCAAGTTCGTTTCAGAGTTGGGAGCAAGACAGACGACGTGGTAAATGTTGAAAGAATGCGCTGTATACGGGAGGCTCAGGGCTTTGTCGTTGTCGTGGAGCTTGGTGGAGGCTTATGCACATTAGTGGACATTCGAGTTTGATTTCATTATTCGAATTTTACCACAAATTATTTAATGGGTTTAACGCTAACAAATTTAAAACATCGTTTTGTTTCTGTCAATCCTTTGAAGAAAACAGAGAAAGAGAGTTTATAAATTGGTTCGTATTATATCACAATTTATGTCGGCTATACAAACTGTTACTCATATTATATTATATTGAGTTATACGAAGAGGGTGTCGTGTCGAGTGCCTCTTGAATACAAAGTAGTGAAGAGCTACTATCGGTACTTCAGAGGTTATATTAGGACCCGGGAGTTATTTAATGATGTCGAGGTGTTAGGACATTTATAGTATACCGTGTATTGTTTTTGTTCGATTAAAAACAAACGACGACGAGAGCATCTAGATCAGGAGTATGTTCTATCGGGTTAGTCCCTGAGTACCCCGATCCCTGAGGCACCCGTACCGGAGGACCCCGACAGCGATAATGGTGATGTAAAAGACATAAATGTAAGCCATCATCTTTCTCCTGCCCTTATGCCAATTTATTTGGGGCCGGCGCAACATGTCTTCTTCTTACATACTTCTTCATTACTCCTCATATCTCAGCAGACACCTCCTTCCTAGCCATATCATCCTTCACACAGTCCATCCATCGTTTCTTTGGTCTTCTTCTACTCGTATAGGGATCCACATTCATACTCGGATATACGGGGTCGAGAGTGGGAAAGAGGACTAAAACATTCCTGCATTAAGAGATCATAGTAGCCGTACTGATGGCTTAACAGATTTCACACGCAACTAGCCCTTTGTGATTGACGATGGATGGACTGTGGGAAAGATTGTATGGCTAGAAGGGAGATGACTGATGAGATGACGAGTAATAGACAACTATGAAAGAAGAAAGCCTCCTGCACCGACTCCAAAAATTAGGGAGGTGAATGATGATGCTGATGTAGACCGTGACCTAGGTTATCGGACTTTTCAATCGACTTCAAAATGGAGGAGGTTCTCAATTCGTCGGAACCGTTTTTTTATGTATGTTACCTCATATCTCCGTCATTTATGAACCGATTTGATTTTTTTTTCTTTTATCTGAAAGGATATATATACTTCCCGATTGGTTCCATAGAAATTTCATCAAAATCGGTTCAGTAGTTTGGTTTTAAAATCAAAATAGCTGGAAAAAATACGTCAACCAAGTAAAAGAAATTGCGAAATTGATACTTGGCAAGGATTTGTGTGTGATACGATAACTAAAACGGGTAAAATAAAAATTTTTTGCAAAAAAAAACCGACTTCCAAAAGTAAATTTATTTTCTACTTTTTTAAGTCTTTTTTTTTGGAAGTCGGTTATTTTTTGCAAAAAACGTTTTTATTTTATCAACGGGATAAAATTCCTTTAATCTGTTAATACCGACATTCCAGTAGGATATTTTCCGATATCCAAACAAAGCCGCGGGCATAAGCTATTATTTTACTAAAGCATGTTTACTTACACATGTACCATCAACTTACAACCAAGGTTATCCAGTTTTTGCAAGCAAGCAATTGAAGAAAAAGTTTTTACTCTCGACGTAACCCTTTAATATTTTTGTTAGCGTACAGAATTTTCCCAGGGGTTGTTTGAAGGACGTAACCTTGACCTTATTGGTGGTGTCCTTCAAAAAGGTCAGATGTAGTACTACGCAACCGGCGCGGTTTTTGCGGAAAACGTATAAAGAAATGTTTAGGGACTTTTGCACGATTTTCCTTACTTTTTTTTGCTTTGTGTTAGGGACTTTTTATCATAAAATATTCCCAGTGCTGGGACACAGGCCTCGCTTCTGTGTGGGGGACTGAACCCTAGTCTTCCAGTTGGACCCAGAGCGCGTTGGTGCATGTCGCATGTTTTCAAATGGGTTCTAGAACACGATGGTTTTCCTAAGACATTTTGCTTTGACGCTTTGAGAGAACTTTACCTATATTTCATCCTAACTTATGTCTTAGATAACCTTAGCTATTATTTAAAATTCAATGACCTGCATTCTAGTAGCAATACACTCTCATTCTGATAAACTTTTTAGTAAAGGACAATACAATAACGAGAACGTTGACACTCATTCGATAGCGATGCAAAAATACAAATATATAATAATAATATATATATATAGAAACACAAGCTTAGTTCAAAATAAACCGGTTAGCTAATGGATGATTCTCAATCGATTCTGCATTTTATATTGAGGTCCCAACTTTCATTTTAATAAAAATTTGATTCGAGTATAAATCGGTGAAACCTGCTAAGGGTAAGTTTCGAACGCGGTTACGGACATAGATACTTTCTGAAGTATCAGTGACATCTGTCAGTGTCCAGTGTCCGCAGCCGGTCAGCAATAATTTGTCCGTATCGGTTCGACTGAGTCTTTCGTGTGACATCAGCTGTCAATGTTGAGAGTTTATGTTGTTTTTGTGAGACTAACAAACGTCAATTATTTTTTATATACATATATGTATAGATATCTATTACATATAATAAAATTGTAACAGGCCGATGTCTGTACATTGAAGATATGGAAAAAATATATTGGGGATTTTTATTAGAGCAACAGAAGCCAAAACAACAGTTTTTAGAATTTTTGTCTGTCTTTCTGTCTGTTATACGCGCATCAGGCAAAAACTGCTGCATGGATTTGAACGCAGTTTTCAGCGCTCTACTGCTAGATGCCCAACTTAAAATATAGGCTACATTTTACCACAGGAAATGTTTTTTTTTTTTATCAAGTGCCACGCGTACGAAGTCGTGGGCAAAAGCTAGTATAATATAATAAATTAATACTACACACTTAGTTTAAAATTATGCATTCGTTCCATAGATACGACCGGTATATATTTAATTAAATTAACAGTAGTTCAGTATAATAATGATGTTGTTGATAATAATTACATAAATGTACCTAAAATACATATATGTACTTGTTTTTGATAGCGGGTTTTGTTATGTGTTTATCGCGAATTAAAACTTCCTGCCTGATATCGTCAGCATAGCAACTCTATCTATGAGTTTGTATTCGTGGAATGTTTTTGTAAATGGCGTAGTTATTAAGATGAGCAGTACCTAACAATGAAAGTAGTCAGTGGCAGTAGTCTTGCCGAGGGGTATCGTATAACCCAGTACTAACTGGGTTGTGGACGTCAGATAGGCAGTCGCTCCATGTGAAATACTGGTATTCAGCTGCATCCGGTTAGACTGCAAGCCTACAACAAAGTTGGAAAAAGGCTAGGCAGATGAGCATCTAGTAATGTAAATTGTGAGTCAGCATCTAAAGGACTAAAATACAGGATGGAAAGAATGAACGGTGAAATGTGTGGAAAGTGCCCATGGTTAATGCCATTCCGCCTGTGTACGGTTACTTTCATTTGTGCATAACGCTTTAATATCATAACATCACGCCTGTTATCACCGAGGGTTATGCAGTAGTTCCTAATAATACACCCACATTTCGTTAATTATGTTTAAGTCCCATGTAATAAGGGGCGAGCCCATTGCCACTGACCAGGAACAAATGTGTTCCTGTTTTATCGTTATATCGTAAAGGCTCCCATCTCCCTCGGCTATGTCATTGGCCATCCCTATTCCTTACAAAGCGAAATTTACTTAACCTTAGTCAACACAATCAGTCTCTAATATTCGTACTGCAAGGAGATAGGCATTCTCTCTATCTGTGCGAGGGAACTATCCGTAATACATTACTTGGACACAGCATGGTTACTTGGCAACCAACCTTTAGTATATTTCAAGACAACAGGAAGTGGTTTAGCAGTATATTTTAAACACGACAAGACATCATTGTGACGCAAATACGTTTTTAAAGGTGAAGGAAATCATTCTCGCAGACAGAGCATGATACTTGTATCAAGGGGTTACCATGATCTGTTAGTGCACGGATGTTTTAGGACTATTCCGAGAGTGGAAAAGTGACAGCGCTAGACAGCTGTGTTGCGCCATCTCTTACCCACTCTCGGAATAATACTAAAACATTCCAGCACTAACAGATCATGGTAACCCACCAGAGCCAGCTTACTTATACCCGCGACTAGGTCGGAAATCATTCCATGGGAAAATACTACTGGTATAGAAAATATTGTATTGTATTAACACTTTCGGTGCTAAGCGCGCAGCATATGGGTCGAACAATATATCGTTCGTGTGCCCACAACCCGCCTCCCGAGTCGTCGCTATACGTATGTAGCTATAATGACGTGTGCATACAAGTAAAAATGAATTATTTGAACGTAGCAGCGAAAGTGTTAACCTAGGTTATGGTCGATCTGTGTGTTTGGTACACAGATGAACCATAACAATCGACATACAGGCAAATGTTGCTTTCGCGTTCATACATGCGCCGATAGTAAAAGTACCATCCGTACGTTCTATAAACACCATATGGAAAGTTACGTCATGTTCTCCATGACAGAACATCGATGCACTTTGGTATGATATAAGATTACTGTGTAAGCAAACAAAGTGATCGTATGCTATATCGGTCAATTCAGGTTTCATATTCCTTTGGTGGACAAAGGGACAAAGAAATGGGGAAAGTGGACAACGTTAATAGTTTTTGTAAATGTTTCATAATATGTATTAATTTATTATTATAAAATTAGTTTGTGTATTGTATCTTTGGGCCTTCGTTGCCTGAAAATAAAGTGACCACCAAGCAGTAAGTTTTTACGGACCGACATAATGATGATGATAATTAATTTGCTGCGTAGCAACTGTTTTCCATTTCTTTCTTATTATTTATTTGTTAGCCTGAACTGTCCCACCCCTGGGCAAACGCCTCCGCCAACCCTTCCACTTATTTAGATGTTGTGCTTCTTCTGGCAAGTCCACGATATCTAGCGGCCCGAAAAATAATTCTTTGTCCATTCTTTTATGCCTTCTTCCAACAATATTTCATAACAATAATAATTCATAATAGCTATAGTACGTGTCAAAAGCCTAACGGTTCACTCGTTCCTTCAAATGACCTTCAAAGACTGGAGTACTTCAAGGATGGTGCGTCATGGTGGCAATTTGTTAATACCAGTACTTGTGTATTATTTATATTCATACTTCCTGTTTTCAACATTGTTTAGGTTAATATTGTTACAGGTTCGCCCCCTATTACATGGGACTTAACGTAACTGGCGAAATGTGGGTGTACCTAGTAGGATACCGGCGTGATGTTATGTTTTGTATTATTTGGGTACGTTACTGTTTCAATTAAGACTTGTTTGATGTTGTTGTACCTAAGATTACGTCAATGGCTAGTGGATTAACTTTGGGTACATTCGGTGTAATCGTACCGGCTTTCAATTAAACCTTTGTTCATCGCTGATATCTGAAATTGCCGCCATATTTTATGTTATCAATTATCAGATAGAAGGTTTTGTGATTCCAAAGGTTAAAGAAAGGTCGAAATAAACAATGTTTTTCTTTGCTGGCGAGTATGATCCGCCACGTCTAATACCTTGGCAAAATATTCGGAAGAGCTGGGGCGGGTGCTTCGGGAGACGACAATTTTGACAAAAATCCGATTCTCTACTGTACTTTGTTTGGATAAATGACGTTTGGTTTTGATTTGGTGCACTTTTAATAACGTTGACTCAAGACCCGACTACGCAAGGTGGAGAGACACCGACGCTAAAACGCATTGTTATTATCACGTACTCAGTAAGAACATCATACTAAACCAAAAAAAATATTCAAAAAAAAAACAGCTGATATTCCACCCTGTATATATATACTACTTAAGTATGATGCGTAAGATTTGGCGCAGTGCAAAACAACTCTGAGATTGTCCAAAAGCATAGTTTTTTTTTTTATAATGGGCGTATTTGGCGAAGCTGTGGTGGAGCACATTTAAATGTAGGATTCGTACCTATTTGGTTGTGTTTCAGGTCCTAAAATTTTTAATTCCATCTCTTAGATTCTGTCAAGTATATCATTTCGGTCTTTATGGTTTCGTGATTGTTGAAAAAAATGTCACCACGCACAGTTGGACGCACTTTTCTTCGCGTTGTAAGGCCGGGTATAATTTTAGAGGCGCACCAGTGCATCGACCTCGTTCCCAACACGTGGGCGTTACGTAAGCGCAGGCGCAGATGTGGGACGTCACGGTCTTATGTCAGTGTGCGTACCGCGTAGTACTGAGTACCTTGTAAGAAGGTGCTGACTGCCGGGCTTTATGAGACGCGTGTTCGGTTGTAAAGACTGTTGCTCCCAAAACTGTGAAAAAAATATCGTGAGGAAACCCACATGTCCTGTATCTAACAAAAAATTCGAAGTCTGGTGGTGGTGGTGGATAACAGCTCCCTCAACTCTCTTGGAGAGGAGGCCTGTCCCCAACAGTGTGAACATAATAGGCTAATTATGGTAAAGACTGTTGGGAAACCTGACAGGTCACAATTATTATTGACAGGTTATAATTATGTAGATGTTCTTATTAATAATAATGTCCCCAACTGCTCATAACATGAATAGCCCTTTCCAATTTATTATTGTTTCCGAGAAAAGTGATATATCGCCAGTTTTTTTTTTAACTCCATTTAATAGAGGGCGAGCTTATTGCCATCAACCGTGCACAATTACAGACTCCGTGGCTGCTACTGAGAAATTTGTGATGGAAAATCCCAATAATATTTGCCCGACCCAGGAATCGGAACCCATGAGCTCATGCTCAGCAGTCGCGCATACGATTACTCGACCAACGAGGAAGTCGCAGACAGTTGGGGACTACCTAATCCTTTAAGCTTTTCCTGGAGAAGTCGGAGAAGCATGCTTATTCTGCCAAACTACGTATAAAAACACTACTACATCTCAATTATTGTACTCCAAATAATTTGTTAAGAATCCAATACCCATAAACCTCAAACATTCAACCCAAATCGAGCAGAACATGCGAATAATACGATACGGATTGTGTCTGATAGCGCCAAGGGGAGCGAATCGATAAATTCACGGTCATGTACTTTGGGGGCCCTTTTCTTGTTTAACGTGTTGATAACACAGTTTTCCCGGGAAACTTGCCCTTTTCTCTCGTGCGTGCCCGTAATAAAGTTTAGCTGAGGGACTAGTCACATATGTTAGGGTCAGGGTCCTCGGGGCTTCAAGCCGCCTAGGCTCAGCGCCTCGTCAGGGACAGGAAAAAGTTTTGTAAAATGTTGTTTTGGTATATTTGTTCATACGTCATGTCAGTTTAATCGAGCCTTTGGTGGGATTTCCTTTGACGTATGTGTACAAGAACACTGGTGCCACATACCTGTCTAAACTAAGCGTACTATTGGGTTTTCAACTCTCGGCGCTGGCCCGAGCGTTGAAAACCCACAACTATGGACTGAATCTTAAATGTGGTAGCAAAAGTAGAAAGTAAGCAGTATCTTGCTGGGTACCTGCTTATTTACATCTGAACAGAACTGAACTTATCATATCGCCATAAAGCAAGTATGTTTCGAAAATATCTCGGAACAACAGTACCAGTATATACTAATAACAGTACTTACTAATGTAATATTATATTGAAAGACCCATCAATTGGACTGCAAGCACAATATTATGAGTACGAAATCTTTCAACGGAAGCTGCTGGAACGATTCTCTTGCCATCATCCCAGTTTATTTGGGGTCAGCACAGCTTGTCTTCTTCTTCCATACGTCTCTATTACCTCCTTTCTAGCCATATCATCCTTGAAAGGAGGTGACTGCTGAGATGTCGAGTAATCCTAATCACGTCCCAATTCTAACCAATTCTCTCTCTTCTATTCCAGTACCCCTAAGCGACGGTTACCGTCGCTCACCGTAAGATGCGTTCGCTGCTAGCGTACTACGCAGACGCAGTAATGTCGGCAGCTGTTCGCGGCGCCGGCTGCGCGCTTGACTGCAGCGGCCGGGGAGACTGCCTGAACGGCACGTGCTTATGCGAGATCCGGTACGCCGGGGATGAGTGTGCTGGACCCAACATGCCTTACCATGCCTGTGAGTATAAGTAGAGAAAAGTTGCTGCCAGCGTACTGTTCATTCAGATCCAGCTTGTCCCTTGCTGCCCTCCCCCAGCGACGCCCTAAGCCGAGGCTCGTACCCCACAAGTGGTGCCTTAGCGTGTTGTCGCTTAGTATATAAGTTTTTGTCCCTGGATGGAGCCCTTATACTCAAGGCACCCACAGAATTGTCCGGTTAAGCAGAAGCCAGCCTCATAGGTTGAACTGCGAGATGCCTTTACCAAAAAAAAAAGCCACAAAAAAAGTTTTGACTGTAGCAACAAGAAATGGCACATACAAACATGAACATTTGCGGTTGATCACCCATATAGCGATAATCACTTGCACCCGGAGTTTGACCTTAGAGCGGTGATCCAAGTGTGCCAAGCATTTTGTTTGGAAAATGTGAATGACCGTCACTGTTCGGTACGCGCGGGTGACCTCAGGCCCAGTGTGCAGGGCCAAACCTGCTCAAGCTACGCTTGCTGCTGGCTTGCTACGCCGGCAAATTTATGCTTGTGGTGTTTCTTGTATGCATAGTGGTCAACTCATCATCATCATTCATCATTTCTACATCATTCATCATCATTTATTGGCGCTTATTACCTAGTAAGTTAGCTTATCTTTGTAATTTAATATTTTGTGCGTGTGGTGTTTACCTATAAGTAATTGTTACGCTGTTATTTAATTTTATGAATGTGCTATGTCTCTGTATTCGGTGTGACAATTGTTGGTGAACCTAATTAAATAATTAAATAAATAAATAAATAACTCACATCTGACACCTTAATCGAAGAATGTCCAACAAAGAATTACTTTGATCGCCAGGTGAATTATTGCTATAAAAAACCATTCTAGAAATTGTTTCCATGCGTTTATAACTCATTTACCGTACATAATGGATTTTACTTTGTAAATATATCAAATAATACAAGCGCACGAACGCGTGGAATTATTTATTTCGTGCGCACATTATTCACATAATTCACCTTT
This sequence comes from Standfussiana lucernea, assembly GCA_964057025.1. NCBI lineage: Eukaryota > Metazoa > Arthropoda > Insecta > Lepidoptera > Noctuidae > Standfussiana > Standfussiana lucernea. The sequence continues at coordinate 12,956,897 of OZ059798.1, read as the reverse complement.
CTATGTAATTATGTATTTGAAATTACTTAAATAATATCACAAAATATTTTTTTCCGCCGTAATAATAGGTGATTGTGGACAATGTGCGACGCAAATTAAAATTCTTGTCTAATGAAAGCCATTTATTTTTGCGCATAAATCATACACTATTCAATAATAATTTTATTAAATTAATATTCCTCCTGTACACACTTATATTGACACAACGAATAATAGTGGTTAGCCTTACTAAGGGTTCCATGTTACCAGGAACTGCTTCCTACTTCCAAAAGTGGCTTTAAGTCTGCGATAGAGAACACAACTAAAGGGACCAGCCCTTAGAATGCTTATTCAATAGACCCACTTTTGCGTACAACTACTTGATATAATGGTGACGTCCTAAATCTAAGTGACCCTCAAATATCAATTCGCTTTTTGTGATACGAATCCTTATGTAGCTCAAAATCGTTCAATTATCAAATAAGCGATATTAGCAAAGAACAAACAAAAGGCGTTCCCTCACCGGAGAATTCACCTGTAATGTAACAATCCAAGATTCGATTTTATACAGAAACAAGTGATTGTAATGCTGGGTTCTCCTCAGTCACTGATGAGTCGGTCGAATGATCTGAACTATTACCGGCAGTGCTCCCAATTAGAAGCGCCATTTCTTAGATTCCCGATCGTCTTTTGTTACCATCGACACTACATCCTATTCTTATCTCTAGATCTTACTATGTCGTAGATCTAGTACGTCTGTGTTGTCTATGTCTTTGTCGTATTTTAACCCCTTTTTGTCTCCTTTTCAGGCATAGGCGGCGTATTCCTCCTGGTCGCGTTTGTGTGCGCAGTACAGCTCACAATATGCGTGGCCACAGAGTACCGACGCCTCAAGGCACCCACCTTCCTCCGAGCATGCAAGGTCACCACCCAGAAGATGCTCTACTTAGTGGCCTTCCTGGCTTCCTTGATCCGGGGAGCCTACTTTGTCTCTCCGGTGAGTGTGAGTGATACTGAAACTTGTTTGGGATGAATTGGTGATGGTTATTAATCCTGTGAAATATATCTACTTAAATAAATAAGAAAAATTGAGTGATTTCATGTAAAAGTCATTCAATGGGATGAAATGAACTTAATTCTGTAAATACATATGTGTAACAAAGAACTAAGCAGTTTCACACAATATTTATTTATCGGTCAGTGTTCCAAAGTGCGTAGTGACTAGTGATCGATAGACAAGTGTAACCGTTAATACGTGTGTATCACACCCGTATCTATAAACAAGTCAAAGTGATTACTTGAGTAAATGTCGTTATTTAAGATACGATTTTTGTTATGTAGTTTAGTAATTGCTTGATATTAGAACTGTAAAAAATTAACATCCTTAGCTTTGCTTTCTTTGACGGTTCTTACTTCGTGTAAATTCTTGCCTATTGCATAAAAAGAATTGCAAGTAATTACTTTTACTTGACTATAGATACGGGTATAGAAATATGTTTTCAAAACAAGAAAATCAAGAACTATTAAACACGAATAATTCGATTAATCGGTTGTCTGACTCGATTCATGGAGAAGGAATTCCCTGCCTGCGTCGGTGTTCCCGAGTTCAAATGACCCTAATCTATTTAAGTCGCGAGTTAATAGGCTTCTCTTGGGTTAGCTCGTTCAATCGTCGACCTAATTTCGAAATATTGAGATCAAGAGTAGGCCCATCACCACTACATAGTATAAGACAAAGTCGCTTCCCGCTGTCTGTACCTATGTATGCTTAGATCTTTAAAACTACGCAACGGATTGTGATGCGGTTTTTTTAAATAGATAGAGTGATTCAACAGGTAGGTTTATATGTCTAATACATGCATATTATAGTAGAGAAAACATTAGTATCTACATTGCACCCGTGCGAAGCCGGGGCGGGTCGCTAGTTTAATATAAAAAAAAACAGTTATCACATGGTTATCATACAAACGTTAGACGAATTCCGTTTTTTCACCAATAGTTTTTGTCTTTCCAGTCGGCGTTCCAGGAGGGATGGGCGACCAGCCTGCTGTCTGCCTACTACCCCCTGCTAATGTCGGGATCATCTCTCATCGTCTGCTTTTGGGCGGAGGTAAGTCATTTATTCCGTTTAATTTACGCTTTTAAGTCGCAATACGTTTGCTAAGCTGTGTTTCTTGATGAAATCTTGTTTTTTTTTAATACTATGGGAAAACGTTGGAGATAAAGCTGTTTAGAATGGGAGTTTATTTTATACGTGGAGTACAGCGCCATCTATTAGTAACAGTATGAAGTATAAATTTTGTGTGTAGCGACATCTGTGGAAATTATGTTAAACTAATTTAGAATATGACGTAAGGTTTAATTATTTAACGCTAGGTGGCGCTGTTTCGCTGAAACGCGTGCGCTGCTATGATGAGATTAGTTATATCATTTGCCAATAGATGTCGCCTACAGCCCTGTTTACTTGCGCTCGAATTCACATCAGACCTAGGTCACAGTTTGTGACGAGACTCCCCAAAACGACTTGTAAAGTGCCCATGATACTCGTGACACATTTCCACTCTGTTCATTGGGTGGACACAATTTTTGATAATAATACATGCAAATATACATACACATAAACTCACGCCGTTCTCCCCATAGGGGTAGGCAGAAACGACAAAACCACCTTTGAGGAAAAAGATCCCTGAAACATTTAGTACATCTAATTTTGTCAGATAATGGCATCAAACCCCTAATTGTATACATGACAACAATAATTACATATTATACAAGCCGACCGACACAACTGCGTCTGCGTAACATGTTTGATTAATGCTCCGGTCCTATTGATCGCAGCGTGATGTTTTATAACCTATAGCCTTCCTCGATAAATGGGCTATCCAACACTAAAATATTTTTTCAATTCGAACAGTAGTTCCTGATATTAGCGCGTTCAACCAAACAAACAAACTCTTTAGCTTTATATATAATATTAGTATAGATTTACTGCACGTGTCTGCTTCAGAGCAGTTACAACAATGTTATTATAAATATGAAATCACTTTTATAATACGGGGTGTGGATATTTGGATTCCAGAAAGTATTAATGTTACCAGTTTCATTCTTAACATATCGATGAATCTGTTAATTATTTTTTCAATGGGAAATTAATTCCAAATTTATGGCAATAGGCTCACCTCCTATTACATAATATTAAAACAGAACTGGTGGCATGTGGGTGTACTGTAGGTATCTTTGCCTATACAAGGTGGAATGACCCCGACGCTAAAATGGTTACCACGTATTCAGTACATCATTTTATAACACCATCCACCCTAGTCCAAAAAAAATATCGATAGACTGTGTGAAGGGTGATATGGCTTGAAAGGAGGTGACTGTTGAGATGATGAGAAATCTATACTAATATTATAAATGGGAAAGTTTGGATGGATGGATGGATGTTTGCTACTCAATCACGCCAGAACGGCTGAACGGATCTGAATGAAATTTGGCACAGAGATAGATTATAGTTTGGAATAGCACATAGGCTAATTTTCATTCCGGTAGGACGATCCCGTGGGTCAATTATCAAACTCCACCCGGGCGAAGCCGCTGGCTTAAGCTAGTAGAGAATATGGAAGGAGAAGACATGCTGCTCCGACCCCAAATAAATTGAGATAAGTGCAGTAGAATGACGATGCTCCACCCTGTATAACTCTAGTCATATGTCTCCACATACGAAGCAACAATTAATTCAGCACAATTTGTACACATGTGTCGATTACATATTCAACATCGTTCCTTCAGCGATTACAGCGTTATCAAGACCATCTGAGATGCTATCGTATTGTTATTGTGACTGTTGTTGCTAGTAATTGTATGGTAGGGCTAGGTGTCGATTTAGCTTGTCGTGTGGGCTTGTAGCATTTAATTTAGTACATGTTCTGTTATAGCAAAGTAGTTTTGATATTGAATTCAAAGCTTTTGGCCTGTCATTACCAACAAAGCCTTTTCCGAACTATGTGTAAATGTAATGGTCTAATTGAAATAAATGCTTTGAGTTTGAGTTTGAGTTTGAGTTTGGGTCGGCTTCCAGTCCAATGATGCTGGTGAATACTAATTTTAGATGGAGCGACTGCCAATCTGACCTCCACCACTCAGATACCCGGGTAACACGGTATCCTTTGCCAGACACCTTTCATTATTTAAGGTTGTGTGTTATATTTAGCACTGCCTTTAGTATGGAGTTGAGATTAATAAAGACATGATTACATACTAAAACTTACGCCTTTTTCATGGGGGGTAAGCAGCAACTACAGAACGCCACTAGCTATGATTCCCACATACTCTTTTTGCTTCGTCCACGTTCACACATCTGGTCATACACGTACGCCAGTTGCGAGTACTATGCACCTGACCTTTCTTAAGAACATCACAAATAAAATCGTTGACATGGAGGCGTAGTATGTAAAAAAAAAAAAAAAAACTAAGATGTCGGCGTTAGTTACGATTTTGACAAAGATCCTTGTAGATACTAAAGATGTGTATGTATGACCGTTTGGCTATGTCAATGTTATGTTCAAAATCCCCGATGAAGCATAAGTACTTACATTCTTCGGACGCATGTTCTGCGAAACGATGTTTGTTTATTTGTTAACTCCACGTCTCTGTCGTGCGCTGCTTATTTTTTTCACTTATTTCATTCCTGGGACGGTATACTGATTTATTAGTTTTTTCAGTACCAGTATAAGATTTGTAGTAACTATTTATTCCTGCCTTTCGATAACCCCGCAATTAAACCAAATTATGAAACATGTATTCTACATTTTGTTACAAACGCGTTGAAGACTAGTTGTATACTAAACTTGTCAAAAAAGCGAAAGTGAATAAAGTTGTAAACATGTCTGTAATAATTTTGTCAACATGTATGGCACATGTTTTACACCCGACATAATTTTGACTAGTCTGTCTTGGCTTGTCGAAATCAAGTATCATAGCTTGTGTATGTATGAGTCTTGAGTACATAATAAAATATTTGTTCAATAGTTCACACCGCTACCAAAATACCCAATAGGTATACTATAAAGACCATACTGATTCACAAATTCACAATACCGCGAAACCCTTAGGCGTCGTCCTAATTGTCTAGCGATCGTACGAGCTAACGATGCCATTTGGTCGCACGATGAAAATGATCGTGCGATGGTCCAACAGGTGTCCTAATAGCTCGCGCGATGACCAACGCGCGATTCCCATCATGCGATGCCGCCGCCCGCGCCGTCACCGCAACGGCGCCAATGCGCCATTTCAACAATGGCTGTTTAAAGTAATGGACAGTTTTTGTTGTGCAAATTGCAAGTGACATTGAAAAAAGGCAATATAGGCCTCTAACTTGACGAACTCGACTCATCGGTGCCGTCCCTCGCCCCTCTTATTCCTGTGCTCGCGCGCTGACGCGTGACCAAATAGGACACTCAAAAGAGATTTGTAGCTTTGATTGCACGATCGCAAGATCAAACGCATCGCACGATCGTTATTAAGCATTTACATTTGCAAGCTTCAATTAGGACAGTCTAATGAAATGTGTGTGTTTAATCTCGTCGTGCGACGAAATCGCATCGTTTGCTCGTACGATCGTAACCAATTAGGACGACGCCTGAAACACTTATTTTATCTGTCTTCAAAATCGACGAGGACCGTAGGCTTACTATTTCTAAAGATTTGTAAGGTAATTGTTCAAACAAAAACTAAATATTTGCATAGGTAATGAGCCGACCTACGTGACTATCTAAAGCAAACGATATGCTTCTAAAAGTACATAATGAGAACTCTTAAGTTAGTCACGACCTCCAAACTGAAGTAAAAAATAGGCTTTTTAGATAATTGTTTTTGAAGAATTTTGTTAATCGTCGCCTTTATGATCGACTTCAAAAAAAGGAGGAGGTTCTCAATTCGGTTGTATTTTTTTTTGTGTTTGTTACCTCATATCTTCGTCATTTATGAAGCGATTTGAAAAATTCTTTTATCTGAAAGGATATACTTTCCAATTGGTCCCATAGAAATTTCATCAAAATCGGTTCAGAAGTTTGGTTGTTAAATCAAAATAGCTGGAAAAAATATGTCATCCCAGTAAAAGAAATTGATACTTGACAAGGATTTGGGTGTGATACGATAACTAAAAAGGGTAAAATAAAAACTTATTTACGAAAAAATAACCAACTTCCAAAAAAAAAACACCAAAAAAAAGTGGAAAATAACTTTACTTTCGGAAGTCGGTGACTATTGTTTGTTTCATTGATTTTTGGCACCGACTTCCAAAAGTAAAGTCATTTTCCACTTTTTTTTGGTGTTTTTTTTTTATGAAAAAATTTTCTTTCTACTACTTATTTTCGTTTACGAAAACATCTAATATGAGTCAGATGTACGAGAACGAGATATGAAATGTAAATTATGATTAAAAAAAAAGATGTAGCAGAAGTTGGAATAGAAATAATTTATTTAACAAGAGATATGTAGGCAGACCAACAGCCAGGGTGGACGACATTCAGAAAATCCCGGGTAAGACCTGGTGGAGACTCGCGCAGACCAGGGACGAATGGGACAGATGGGAGGAGGCCAACACTCACCAGTGGGTAGAACAAGGCTGCCAATCATGTTGATATTAATGATCATTGAAAGAGAGATATGCTACTTAGTTTGAGGAGTAAATTGGTTATGGTATTCCATGGCACAAACAGAAAAGCCTTTATCCAGCAGTGTGCGATGACGATGAAGATGATGGTATTGTTTGACGACCTTTCGAAATAAGTCTAAAATCCTGAGATATGTAAAGTTTAGCTTTGACAATCCGTGCTCAGGCTAGGCGCCATGTTGACAAATAAATAAAATTGAAGTGTCTGTTTGTGATTTTAAAATAACGGATTTTTACAGAATTCATATAACAATATTTAGGGTACTTATAACAAAAAAGAAAAAGCTTATTATTTTATTTTTGTCCGTCAGTCTGTTCCGGCTAATCTCCGAAATGACTGGACCGATTTTGACGGGACTTTTACTGGCAGATAGCTGATGTAACAAGGAGTAACTTAGGCTACGTATGTAGTACTTTTATTTAAAAAATGGATTAGGGTTCTGTGCAAAAAAATTAAAACCCTTCAAATAGGGAAGTAATATTTTTATAATAATTTCACGCGAAGGTCGCGGGGCACAGCTAGTCAATACTTACTAAATGTTTGCAGTTTGGCAGCTGTCAATGTCATTGGCATAATTAAGCGTAGGTATAAGTTTATGCGAAGTACACAGTTATGTACCATTTCTATGTTAATGCGTAAATATGATTAATGTTCATGTGAGAACTTATGAAGGTTAATGTCCTTTAATAAAGGTTAGAATTTTCGGTTTTAATAACCAATATTTTTATTAAGAAATTACTGATTCTAGAGATACAAAGCGGACAAGGATTTATGTGCTTCCTCTCGACGAAAGACCTAACCATCATCCAATTGATTTCCTTAACACGATAGTTTCCTCAAACAGATAATAGATATGTTGAATAAAAACTCTGATTAACTAAGTGTCGGTAAGATGTCAAATCTTTTTGCCATTACGTCATTAATTACGCGGGTTTTCTGTGCTGAGTAAATCACATTATCCTCTGTATAAATTTCCTTATTCAACATCATCTCTCAGTAAGATAGTCACTAAGGTATATTTACGCTACTGTAAAGGAAACCTTAGAGCCGTTATGGTCTAATTGATCGTAATATGTGTGACTAGGTACCGATATTGTTGCAATGACATTGTTCTCACTAAACAAGTTGGAAGAGATACCGACGCAGAAACGATTACCCCGTACTCAGTACATCATTCTGAGCCCCCCCTCATAGAGATCAGCTGTTTCCTACAAAAGTAATACAGCTGATTTGATTGCTCCATGTGTGTAAAATGTAAAATTTTAAAATGTATCGAATTTCTTCATTAGATTCACTCATCTTGACGGTACGAAAAACAAATGAAAATCACACATTTTCCTAATTTGAATTTGGAATTATGTTCTTTAAAATTTAAACTCTCAATGATACCAAAACCAGCCAGATACAAATAGTATAGCCAAAGAGATTTTATTACAAGTTCATACATTAGTATGTATGAACTTGTAATAAAATCTCTCACATTATAGTTAATGTGAAAAGACTTTTTCCCCAACCTAATAATAAAACCATCGCTCAAAATGTTAATTGCTTAAAACCAAGCACTGGAAGTCGCGAACTGATCTGTTAAATTGTACGTGTATACAAAAAAAAACTTTTTTGCAAAAAAAAAACCGACTTCCAAAAAAAAACACAAAAAAGTGGAAAATAACATTACTTTTGGAAGTCGGTGACTATGGTTTGTTTCATTGACTTTTTTGGCACCGACTTCCGAAAGTAATGTTATTTTCCACTTTTTTGTGTTTTTTTTGGAAGTCGTTTTTTTTTTGCCAAAAAGTTTTTATTTTACCGTTTTTAGTTATAGTATCACACACAAATCCTTGTCAAGTATCACTTTCGCAATTTCTTTTACTTGGATGACATTTTTTCCAGCTATTTTGATTTCATAACCAAACTGCTGAACCGATTTTGATGATGATTTCTATGGGACCAATCGAGAAGTAGATCCATTCAGATAAAAGAAGAATTTTTCAAATCGGTTCATAAATGACGGAGATATGAGGTAACAAACACAAAAAAAAAAACATACAACCGAATTGAGAACCTCCTCCTTTTTTTGAAGTCGGTTAATAAACAATAAAGCATGATTGTTTATGAGCCAACCACAATTAACAAGATAAGTCCTTTATTGTGTTGCACATAATAATAACAAACGCATTTACTCAACTACCAGACGTATACGTGTTTTGTTTCTAATGACATACTTAACATAATTAGCTTCGATCATCATTCATCATCATCACTCATTTGTTTATTTGTGATGCATTACTAAGAATTACTCTCTTATGTATGTCCAAAGCTTATCGGGGTCGGTGCAGCATGTCTTCATCTTCCATACTTCTCTATTACTTGTCATCTCATCAGACACCTCCTTTCTAGCCATATCAGACTTCACACAGTCCATCCATCGTTTCTTTGGTCTTCCTCTACTCTTATAGCCATCCAAATTCATACTTAAAACTTTCTTCACGACATTTTTAACCGACTTCTAAAAAAGGAGGAGGTTCTCAATTCGGTTGTATGTTTTTTTTTTTTTGTTTTTTTTTTTTTGTTTTTTTTTTTTTTTTTTGTGTTTGTTACCTCATATCTCCGTCATTTATGAACCGATTTGAAAAATTCTTCTTTTATCTGAATGGATCTACTTCCCGATTGGTCCCATAGAAATTTCATCAAAATCGGTTCAGCAGTTTGGTTTTGAAATGAAAATAGCTGGAAATTTTTGTGTTTGTTACCTCATATCTTCGTCATTTATGAACCGATTTGAAAAATTCTTCTTTTATCTGAATGGATCTACTTCCCGATTGGTCCCATAGAAATTTCATCGAAATCGGTTCAGTAGTTTGGTTTTGAAATCAAAATAGCTGGAAACAATATGTCATCCAAGTAAAAGAAATTGCGAAATTGATACTTGACAAGGATTTGTGTGTGATGCGATAACTAAAAAGGGTAAAATAAAAACTTTTTTGCAAAAAAAAAAACCGACTTCCAAAGAAAACACTAAAAAAGTGGAAAATAACTTTACTTTCGGAAGTCGGTGGCAAAAAAGTCAATGAAACAAACAATAGTCACCGACTTCCGAAAGTAAAGTTATTTTCCACTTTTTTAGTGTTTTCTTTGGAAGTCGGTTTTTTTTTTTGCAAAAAAGTTTTTTCTTCATTTCTCCTCATCACATGTATAAACTAAATTAGTATTAATTTATATAAATATAAAAAAAAAACAGCATAGTATAGTGTACTCGTAGTATAGTAGTATTTAAGTAACATATATAAATAAATATATTTTTTAATATATAATATACTAGCTTATGCCAGCGGCTTCGCCCGTGTGGAGTTCGATAATTGACCCATGGGATCGTCCTACCGGGATGAAAAGTAGCCTATGTGCTATTCCAAACTATAATCTATCTCTGTGCCAAATTTCATCCAGATCCGCTCAGCTGTGCTGGCGTGATTGGTTAACAAACATCCATCCAAACTTTCGCATTTATAATATTAGTATAGATATATTTTTTTTTATCAGTATTTTTTTTATGTTATTAATTTGCCAAGTGCTGGGACACAGGCCTCTAAATCGGAGGGATCGAGCTGAGGGCTGTTATCCACCACGTGAACCCAGTTCGGATCTCTCGATGTCACATGTCACCCAAGTTTTGGTTTTAGAACATATCGGTTATCTCTCAATGTTTTCATATTTCCACTACTACACCAACGATAAAAGGAAAACCTATTTCTAAAAAAAACTGCGTAATAACACATACCTTAAATTGGATAACATTGCGTGCGCGCAAGAAACAGTTAAGTACTCGAAAGTAAATTAAGGGAAATGAATTATAAAACCGAAGGCAGTGTTGTTAACATCCTTCCCTTTAATTATATTTGGTCGTGATCTTTAAGTAGCACGTGAGCTCGATGGTAATGTGCTTTATAGGTTATTATTATAACGATTTGTGGCAAAGAGGGAAACTGGATACTCTATAGTAGATGATACACACTTCTTTGCCAACCACAGGTTGGCATAGAGATTCAGATGGTAGACAAAAATGCCTCTGATGCCACGATTAATGTGGTTATCTTCTGGACCCAAGTAATTAGACAAGACATACCATCGATATGAAAGATGATTGAGATGAATGAAAGAAAACAGTGGTAACGCTGATCTAAGTGAGTTCGGATGAAAACAAGTAGATGAAGATCAGGTAAGGAGATGTTGAAAATATTGTCATTACGAGTACGTTAACTACTGAGAAAATGTGCGTTGGAGTAACTAGTTAACAATAATATGGCAATAGGTTCATAGAATTCCAATCAATATGTTATGCAGAATTTATATACAAACACATTCATGTTAAGTATCGAATTCATCAATTTAAATACAATGAGTTGGTATCAAACTATGTAATTACCAAATTAAAATTCTAATGTAAACAAATGGTAAACCTAACCACTGCTGCGGTTTCGTTCAACGAACCTGTAATTTCTAGAAATATTTGTTGCCTGTGACGATCCCATTCAAGCTTCAGCCACCGCTTTCAGAGAAGACAAAAAAAATCAAAGCATTTATTAAAAAATAAAAAATACCTACATGCACTGTGGGGCTTCAAGGAGTCGGCCAGTCAAAAACAAAGAGATGAAAATACATAGGTACTTTTCAGAAGCACTCCACCCTAATAGCAGCAACGCTATAGCAACCTTGTTTTAATGAAAATAAGGATCACTGTGATTTTGACGGAGAATTAAAATCAGAAGCATGATATCTGTGAAACAAAAAAAGGCAAAAAAGTCAATGAAACAAACAATAGCCACCGACTTCCGAAAGTAAAGTTATTTTCCACTTTTTTAGTGTTTGGTTTGGAAGTCGATTATTTTTTTTGCAAAAACGTTTTTATTTTACCCTTTTTAGTTATCGCATCACACACAAATCCATGTCAAGTATCAATTTCGCAATTTCTTTTACTTGGATGACATATTTTTTCCTTGTTGCTTTTTAACTTAGGATTAGGTTTCCATCTTCATTGATTTCGGTTGATTGTCGTGTGTCCGTCATGCATGATGCACGGAACTGTACTTGACGTACTAGTCGATTAATCAATCCAGAAACAAAATTACTCCAACACCCGGACACGCATTGTCGGTATGCAGAATAAAATACCAATTTTGTTTTGTACCTACTAAATAAATTGATTACTTTATCAATTCACATGACTTCTTGCTTTGTCCTTATTTGGGGACACCTTTGAATTCTGCTCGCCCCCTGCTATACCAGATGCATACGTATGGTCTCTTAAGTTTGTATTTGCAATTTAATCTCGTGATTATTAGCTGATTTATAAACGTTAAGCTTTCGATCAGGTTCAATGTTCTCCGAGTTTTTTATTCTGTTCAGGGTTCTTTACATCACACAGAACATTCTTGAAGAGGAAGCGCAAGGGTAGCCCGCGAAATTCAAATTTTCTTAAGTTTTCTGCATTTGCCGGCCAGTGTCAGGTTGCTTGTTGAACAAATTATGATTCTCGGCCCTTACACGTCCCTCGGCCCTTAGTTACAGAATCTTCTTCTTCTTAGCGTGTCGATGGCAATCTAAATTGTGTCAGCCCAGAATTGAGCCACTAGTTTGGCGCCTTCAGTAGCGTCCATCAGTTCCTGTAGCGAACAAACATCAGGACACTCAGGGCACGATATTAAGTGCCCCATCGTTTGTGAAACAGCACCACATTTACAGTCCAGGGTAGAGTCATTAATGAATCTCCACCTGAGCAGGTTTTCCTTGCTGCGACCAACCTGGGTCCGGAGTCTATTTAAGACTTCCAGGTCAGCCATGGCAACTCATGTCTAGGTGGGAGATTTTCAGCAGGTGGAACGAATGGGTCGGGTAAGGATGCACTACCTCGCCACAGCTTTAGTCTTTCCGTAGACCACTCGCCAGTGAGTGGGGTGACACACTTCATAAAACTGTTTCGGCTTTTCAGCCTTTGCGACACGAGGGTATTTACGTGTAAAGGGTGTTGTGTTGGTGTTGTGGAATTATAATGATTAAAATCATCAATACAACCTTCTAAGGTCATTTAATCCCATTGAATGACTTTTCAGACAGTCAACATACAGCCTGACACTGACCTGCAAATGGTAAAAAAACATAAGAAAACTTTTATGCAAAAAAATAACGGACTTCCAAAAAAAAAAAAACAAAAATAAGTGGAATATAACTTTACTTTCGGAAGTCGGTGACTTTTGTTTGTTTCAAAATGGAATTTCGCGGTCTACCTGGCGCTTCCACCTTACACACTCTCACTCATCACTTGGTTTCACAGTCTGTCTGTTAAGATCAGGGCCGCTTCCTCTAGAATGCTATGTGGCACTTATGGTCAAGTTCTTAGATTTACAGTCCCTCACGCTGTTTTAGAAATAAACCCCACACTCTCGTGTTGTTTTAATAAGTGTAGCCATTCATCATTTCGTTTAGCGAGGAGGTATTATAGGTAATGATGATTCACTCGTAAAGTTTTAGTGGTATTTCCCGCTTACAAACATACGAATATCTTTGTCCAACAAATACAATGGAGGCGCGAAAACCGCGGTCGTATTCTTAGAATGTATGGAACGATAACCGAGTGAGTTTATCCCGTGTATTAATCAACTTACCCACCAACAAAAGAAGGAGACGTGGAGCACTAGGAGCGAACATTATAAACTGATGTTACAATCAACTTAGCCTAAATCACTCGAGTGTTGTTTATAGACACCTTCCAAAATTTGCCACGGGACTTGCTCATCTTCCTGCTCCATTCTACGAGTATATGCTTTGATCTCTTTCAACCATACATATTTATTCTCACGTTTGAGCAGTAGTCGCCCTGCGGCAACGGTACTGATTCTGGTCCGGATCATAAGGCACATAATTTTGTGTAATCTTATCCCCACTGTTTTCAAAATGACGAAAGAATTTAACAACTTTAGGAAACTGGCATGCCCTAAAACCTTTTTTTTTTGTATATGGCCACTCGCAGTTCAACTCTAAGGTTGTTTGTTACTGCTCAACCGGACTATTCTGTACCTCAACTGAATTTAAGGCCCCCAGGGCTAGGGCTTACAATTTAAGCTCGCTCGCCAAGGGCATCCTCTGTGGGGTTCGGACCTCGGCCTAGGGTGTAATTGAGGGGAGGGCAGGGTCTGGCTGGGTCGTATTATTATTAATTGAAGAATTTAAAGCTACTGGCTCAGCGGCGCGGATTGGCTCGTTAAGCAAGGGTCGACCGAAAATTCGACGACATGTTGCATCCACCCAGCTGGGCCTACCTGGGCTGGGTGTGGATTAATATGGCTTATTCCACCTCATAGATAGGAACACACCCAGTCATGGGAACTCGTACAAAAATACTTATTACGCAGCTCTTGTAAACAGATTAGTTGTTGCTAATTCTTCAAGTAAATATAACCTTGGGAAGAGGTTATTATTATTGACAAGCTTTTGTACCGCTGTGTAAGTCGTCCTACACCTTGAAAGATCTTGCTTGAATGTAGTTCAAGGGCTTTATACAGGAAGTAGAAGGTTTATGTGGTCTGGATTAGTAAGTACCGTTAGCAGCTACCTTTCCGTGCATTATCTGTAACCGTTGTTATGTGAATACGTTTCAGAAAAATTACAAGGGGTCTTTGGCAAATATGCTTAACCTTATATTGGTGTTTTCTTCATTTATTTTACATTGTTAACAATACATGTCAACGTAATAGGCTTACCCCCAATAAAATGGAACTTAACACACCTAACTGTCGAAGTTTGCATGTACTAAATACTACATACCCCCTCAGAGCAGACAGGCGTGATGTTATGTTATGATATTGTGTAAACAATAAACATCCAAGCGATTGCAGCAATCACCACAGGTTTGCTGTCCATGTTTGAAGAGTTGTCTGTCTCCGAAAATTATCATCTGATCTATTTGAAATTTTAATGGTACCATTTCGGAATAAACCCCTTTTGAATAAAATAAGAATTACACAAATCCGTCTATATATGACGGAGTTATGCCCGATCTCTGACCTCCTCCTTTTGGAAGTTGTATGTAAATTAGTGAAGTTCGGGCCTCATTATGTGTACACGGAGCGACAGCCTGTTGAACCTCCACAACCCAGTTTCAGGAAAGGAGTAACATGATACTCCGTGGTGAGACTGACTGTCAGACTTTCTGGCTAACGGGTAACGACTGTCAAGGATCTACGAATAATGATGTTGATGTACTTTGTTCGATTTTAATTGGCACAATAGAAGGTTAGGAATTAGTAGGTTTACCTATTATAATTAATGCCAGTGGCGCATACATTTGCGCATTTACCTACTTAGATTACTTTTTACTTAGGTACCTAAATCATAATCCGATTCAAATTTAATACTTTTGCTTTTAATTATCTCTCACAATTATTCATCGGTTCACTAGATATTTTGATTTAATTTTACTGAACTTACTCGGGTAAAGTTATTTTAGTCTTAGGGTTGAATCTCATTTAGCAGCACAGAATTGCACTTTTCTGTGCTCCTATCCTTGTCTGTCTCTCAGAACCGTCATATGCTAGAGCGTGAAACAGGGCGGGAATGCTTTGGCACGCGGCAGCATCGACGATGCGCTCGGCAGCACGCTATTTCTTCTTCCGTGCGCCACATCTAGAGATGTGGCGCAACCCTTATAAGAATAAGGGTTGCGCCGGAAAAAGAACGACCTTTTTCAAGTTCATGTGTTGTGCACAAACTCAAATACGCAAAAATAAATAGCGCATTCAGTATAACATCGTCTAGCTAGATAAATTAATTACAATTAACACTGACATCTGCTTGTACCCATTTAAGAGCGTTTACGCCGTCCATGCGCTGTTTGACTCCAAAACAGTACTTTTCAAACCCTTTAATACCATCAACCCTTTATTTTACAAAAATGATAATTACTAATAACTTTAGGAAATTTCGTTGTCTCAATAGTTGGGGAGAAAAATATTTCAATTAATAGAGTATTGGTAAATTGTATCAAGATAACTCAACAGAGGTTTTCTTAATTTCCCTTTTAGCGTCAGTTTCGACGCTCTAATTATAGGAAACCACTGGCAAACCTAATTAGATTTTTTTTTTACCTATTGCTAAGATCCTAAGGAATATAGTTGGAGAAGAAAATTTTTTGATTTAGGTTTCTTTATATAAGAAATTAAAGTTCAAACAATGTAAAATATTAAGGAATTAAAATGATTTTTTCACCGATATATCTTACTTGATTTAATATAATAATAGCATAATATAATAGAAGAACATATGCTTTAAAACATCCAATTTAAAATTTCAAATAATTTACAGTGATTATTTTTCTATAAATATTTGAAAACTACTATAAATCACTGCGCGCGAGCAATTTCAAATCAGACCGCCGCGAGGCTTTCTAGAGAGAGGACATGTCGCTCGGCGCTCTGCCTGACCCGAGTTGACCTTAGTCGTACTTGGAAGGATAGCGGACGTTTATAGTGTGATTAAAAAATCTTGGTACTTTGATGATTAAATTTTTTTATTATTATTTTTGATGACTGACAATATTTTTAGTGACAACCCATATCTACCCAATTTTTTTACATACGAATTTTATTTATTAAAACTTTTACTTATTTTTTTGTAAATAAGAACATAAATTGTTTTTAAAGTTAACGCCAACCTATTGTATTTCCCTCATAAGAGGTGTCACTAAGAGGAACATCGCGTCAGGTTAAAATATAATATAAAATAAACGTAAGTAAATCCGTATAAAGTGATTTATTTGAATAGAATAAGAAATATTTATTAATCAGTCACAAATCAATAATAATTAACGAAGTTCGGTTTCTTTCTAAAGTTTAGATCAACAAATTCATGTTTGAATAACTAAAAAACGACTTTAATATTAATCATAATTATAGCTATACTTGCAATATATTATTGAATACTTATTTTATGCACTCGTACTTTAGTAATCCGTGTACGTTCAAATTCAAATTCAAATTAAATTTTACTACAACAATTGCACTCGAACGGATCATAGTGGGTTAGTTTGACTATAGCGCGCGAGAGCGCGCCAGCGCTATACACACAGGCACGCGAGCTTCTGTGTGTGTAAAAAATGCATTGAATTACCTAAACTTGACTTCGCGCGATAGACGTAAACGCTCTTAAGGAGTCCACGTGTTTGTTCACATTAGAGATACAGATCACATACAAAGCAGGTCTATAGATCATACAGATTTGATATATTTATTGAAAACACGTGATTTAATTGTAAACAGACGTACCATTAGGTTCTCCACAGCCAAAAAATAATGGAAGAATTAAGAGTCCTTGATTCGTTTTTTGAAAATCTTTCAGACTTTTCGTCATTATTACATAATACTGTCCCCCAAAACTTGCGCACTTCAGCATTTCCTTGTGTTTGAGTTGGGTACTTCAATGCAGTTCGATTCTGTTTGTTGCATCCTCTTACTTCAGTTGGTCCAAAATTTTATCTGTGGGTTATACAGGGTGTCGGGGACACTGACGCACAAATGGTCGATCGGTTGCAAAATTATGTGAGCACGGTCAAAATTTATGGAACGGCAGATTTTTTTATTTTATTTATTACCATGTCATTTTGATGTTGATGATGAACTGAGCATGTGGTTACCGGTTGTGCCCCTGTATATTCATTTCTTAAAGCACCTTGATAAATGTAAGTGAAATCTTGCTTACTTAGGCTTTTCTAAGAGAAGTATTCCAATGAGGTTTATAACTTGAGTTAGGCCCTTAAAACTTTATTTGCCTCGAAAGGCCAATAATCAAAGGAACTATTAAGCTGATAACATCAATTGCTGCTATTGAACTGGAACTCATTTACTGACTCCGTTATTGGTAATTGGTATTTCCGTGGGCGAAGAATTACTAGTTAGTTAATTTACGTGTAGACAGGCACTCGTGCTCTTAGTTCGTACTTCTTCCTCTTATTTGTGTCAATGGATCTTGACAAACCCGCCACACTATTCTCAATCACTGCAACTCCTTAACGCCAGAATCAACAGTGGCAACCGTTAGAAAAGCACCGAAGCTATGAAGTTTGCCGAAGTCCCGGGGAAACAATTGAACGGTCTTGGATCTCACAAAGAGATTAATCAGAAAAGAATCGCGGAGGAGTCAGAAAAACACAATTTCCCTATAACTTTGGCGCCTTTAATAGCTTTCATCAGTTCCTGTAACGAGCGATCGATAGGACAAGCAGGATATTATGTGCTCCTTCATTTGTGGAACAGCACCACATTTATATTCTAGTTGGAACTAGCAACCTACCCTACTTCCCACGGGTGCAGTCTCCTGATGGTGGTGACATATCAAAACATCGAGCTTTCTGTGATATATCTGAGTTAAATATTATTGTAATAAACTCATAAATCTTCAGAAGTAATAAATTATGGTGAAAACTTCATTAAGAATTAAGCGGTCTCTCGGACTGACACGAAAAACTTATTATCTCTACAAAATGTCAAATATTTCTAAATCATATTCGTAATAGTGTTATTTGATCAAGAAAATATTGTAGAAAGGTCAGTTTATTTAAAACAATGACCGAAACAGAATTATGCGAATCTACATAAGTATTTATATGCAAAATGACCCAGACAGTTATTATCTTAGGCCATCACTATTTTATTGCGTTGATCGAACCTATTTTAATAAATCTGTTTTTACTGACGCACATTCTAGCAGATCTTGGAAGATGATTACCTGACAAAATCTAAAGCATGTAATATTGAATGACGAAAACAACGCATTATTGTTAATAAAGATAATTTACTAATTAAAACTTTTTGTACGAATAAAAATTACTTTTTTAGCTTTTGGATAGGTTCTACCAGTCGACCTGGTGATTATTGAGTATTGTTTAAGTTTTTGCAACTAAAACAATTAGCCTCTGATATAGGATAATAAAGCTTGCAAAAACTGCAGTTACTCTTGAAAGAAACTGCTCTATTAATCCTATTATGTCATGTAATCTCAGTACTATAAGCATGAGATGACAACGGCTGGCCATAGTTTATCCGTTCAGCTTTTTTAATCGCGCGCGGTTCTAATGGCAAGCACGCCGGCCATTCTGCCAGTGTTGCAATACACCCTACGCGGAATACGCGCCGCGCGCGCGATTTTAACCGCGTTCTTTTTTCGAACTGCGAGTTGCGACCTCTTTGTTCAAAAACTTTTTTATTAATTGACAGTTTTATTCGTGTGATTTATTCGTGAAAGCTTTTTATTAAATAGTGTTGTGATAATCGTATTTTCGGATATCCTGCAAGGTGAGTGCAATGAACTCGCATGCACTTCCTTTTCTGAAGGCAATATGAATTGTGAAGACTAGTTTTTTTATGGTCTTTCTTTTTTTTCGTTCACCATGAACTGTTCAACTGTCATTGTTATAAAGTTCAAGTGTGTTTGGTTTCAATTATTGTTTGTAAATGAACTCATTAAATCGTAATTGATTTCTTATGCGCGTGCCTGTAAATTTTCATTATACTATATTTTTATTTGGTAATTTTTGTTTTTGCGTAGGTTACTTTTTTAAAAACTGCGTTACTAGAAGAATGTCAAACATTATTTTGAAAAAGAATTGTTACAAAAAAAGATAAAGTTAGGCTCGTACATATTATTTAAAGAGCACCACTTCAAAAAATAATATGTGCTTTAATTTGTATTTTTTTTGCAATGAATTAATTTATTTTATTTATAAACTCTTACTAACCAAATTACTCAACTGTCGTACTCAATTTAACTAATATTCAAAATAACTTATGTGCTGTGTATATTTAAATGTGAAATTAAAAAGAAAATTGATAAAATTGCTACTTTTCATAACATTCGTGAAAATTTAATGTATTTTTAATGAGAGACAATAGAAATTGGTTACAGTTTTTCGCGGTCCAATAAATTGTCTGGTCATTCTTTTCATTACTGAAAATGTAATGTGTTCGGTATACCGATGTTTACCGAATAATAGAATGAAATGGAAACCTTTTTCATGACTCATTTCATGCTGAATTTCAATTTAAATTGTCCAATTTCTTATGTTTAACAAAAAAATCGTTATATTTTAAGTCTGCGTAGTAGACATTTTAAAGCTAAAAGCTTAAAATTTTCGCTTTTTTTTGTAGAGAGATAAGTGTTCAACCGTAACGAAAGGTTTACAATACAGTTTTTTGTGGTCTAGTCTGGTGTGTGTCTGTACCTATTTTTCATAGCATTAAACACCTAGAAATATTACTAGGTGTTTAATGTATAACCATCTTCGTTAATCTGTGGAATTCGTTACTGACTTCTATGTTCTCTGATCATTATAATCTGGATCTATTCAAAGTTAGAGTGAATGGGTTTCTTCTAGGGAAGCGTGCTCCACCCTAGGCCTCATCCCCGCTCCACATCAGGCAAGTTGCGGCCAAACGCAATCTTCTTTCTTTAGGAATCTTCGTAAAGTCAACCTTCAGTTAAACCAAATGTCAAATTCCAATTAACTTAAAAAAAAAAACAATCGAACTGAATTATTCATCAGCTACGATAAAAAAAAAACAAATGTGAAGCAATGACAGCAACCTTCAACTTCGCGCTAACATGAACTTGATACTGAGACGGACTGCGTTCCAATGAGTGTGTAAACACGTCAGTTATCAAAACATTATATCTAATTATATAACATTAACTATTTCTATGTTTGCTTTTACTCAGTAAACGGGTCATTTGTCTTCTCTATGTATCGATTGTTTTTGAGAACACGTAAAAGCCATATGATCCGAAACTAGTTAGCGGATATTTATATCCTTTATTCATGATATTTATAAAGAATATAAATGTCAATGACTAGGCTTCAACTGCTCCGGTTAGACTGGAAGCTTACCCCCCCCCCCATTATTGGGAAAAGGCTAGGCAGGTGATGCGATGATGAGACGTTTTATTTCAAAGCGGCCTTTGTTTTGGTATGAGGATTAAATAGCGATCAGGAACAAGTTTGCGGATATTTATACTCTGAGCTATGCGCATCACTAGACATTTTATTCAATGGGGCCTTTGTTTTGCAATGAGTAACCGTATTTTTCTTTTAGTCTATGGGGCTTTCCTTTCGTGGGAATCTCCGTTTGTTTTTAAACATATCTCGATGATATCCTGTTTAAAATATCGTGCCGTATGATTTATACTGCTTTTGATTGTTAATCAGAACATAATAATTACCCTGTTCGTCATCGTATATCATCAATACATCATTCTCCTGCCGTTATCCCAATTTATTTGGGATCTTCTTCTTCTATACTTCTCTATGACCAGTCACCCCGTTTTTAGCCATACCTATCATTCACAGTCCATTCATCGTTTCTTCGGTCTTCCGTTGAACCAGTCAAGCGATTTCCTGCTATCCGCCTTCTACTCCTAAGAGCTCAATGGTTTTAATGTTTATATTTATTTTCGTTTCGAGTATATTTTTATTGTTATCGCTGGT
This sequence comes from Standfussiana lucernea, assembly GCA_964057025.1. Classification (NCBI taxonomy): domain Eukaryota; kingdom Metazoa; phylum Arthropoda; class Insecta; order Lepidoptera; family Noctuidae; genus Standfussiana; species Standfussiana lucernea. The sequence goes on along the minus strand of OZ059798.1, from coordinate 12,935,723 downwards.
TCATACGGCATTAATTATCGGGCCTAAATTTAACAAAATTCCGAAGAGACTTCCTGTCAAGATTCCTCTCAATTAAAATCCGAACACCTCACGAATTAATAATTTTGGCGGCAAATTAATTAACGCCTCTAAACGTTTTATAATATCTTCGATTCTTTGACTCGCCTTGAAGCTTGCACTTGACCGACATTTTACAAAAATATTATCATTTCTTAACGATATTATTATGTTTTATGAGGTGGTTAAAGGTTGCTTCTTATGTCGAATGAATGTTATCTAATGCACATCCGCTCTCAATATTGACATTGGTGAGAATCGTTTCTTTAAACATTAATTGTCAATGGTGGCATTGCTTGGGAAGTCGTTGAGCATGAATGATGTGATCAGTGCGCCTGGATGTAAGCCTCCCCAATAATCGGCTCGGTAGTAACTCGATTTTTGGTTACTCTCATCCAGCTACCAAACGAAGATAGTCGTTCGTCTAATAATTTTGAGGGTCTTCTAGCTTAACATTGGCATACTTTCTCCGGGACAAAGGCGTCCTCTTTGTGATAGAGAGGTGACCGCGATCTTTTACGCGGATCTAGTGATGGGCCTAGTTTACCATTGCCAAGGACACTACGGTGTGCGAGTTTGCTATTATTGTTTTTTTTTTACGATAAAAGACTGCGTTTACCACTAGGTATTTTGGAAGTAAATAAACGTTGGGTCATCTACGGAATTCATCTTGATGATTTTCATTGATGCCCAATATTTATTGAGAGAATATTATGAAATAATTAATACGTTAATATTTGTTCAATGCCTGATTTTGGTTCATGGTAAACGCCGCCGGTTTAAGTAAATAAGCTCACCTAAATAGTTTAAATATTTTTCAAATAAAAGCTTATAAAAAGGGTTTGTTTGACTTGATCGATAGAAATAATGATGTTTATTTTCGTTGAGGAAAAATGGCCAAGAATATTGGTCTTCGATCCACAACTTATCATCATCGACATTCTCCTGCCTTTATTACTATTTATTTGTGATCAATTCAAACTTTCTAGCCATATGATCCCTTCACAGTCCGTCCGATCGATCCGCAACCAAAAGTAAGTAGTATGTTATAATTGAATCCCAACTATTTTCTTGGAACGGTATTTTTTCGCAGCACTAAATTGTTTTAAATAACAATCAATCAACTGTCTACTTGGCTTCGAAAATGTCAATAAAATGACGTAAAGTATTTGTGACGTCATCAGAACCCGTGGTCCTTGGAGTAGCGGTCGACCGCTTTCATCAAGTCTTCCTGTCTAACCGGCCGATAGGTGTCATGCACCTTCCTTCAAGACCACTTTCTTGGAAAATATCCATAATCTCCTCTATCCATACAAATATTATAAGCATGCAGGTTACTTTGTCTGTTACCTTTACGCCTTAACGGATTTGTATGAAATTTAGTACACAGATAGACTACGATCTGAAACATAGGATAGAAGGACTTTTTAATTTTTTATCCCGGTAGTACGGTCCTGCCGGATAATTTCCGACTTACACACGAATGGCGTGCCTAGGGGCCAACAATGCGGCAAGCCCATAAGGCGAGCAGACTGTTCAGAAACCCTAACATCATGAAGAGTAGTAGGCTATAAGAGCAAGCCAAGTTTTTAGTCTTGTATGAAAATACCGCCACTATGACAAAAATCAAAATCAAAGCATTTATTTCATGTAGGCCAATTACAGGCACCTTTGAATTGTCGAAACAAAGACAGCAATAAAAAATGAAGCTACAGTCCCAGTCACAAGACATACCTAATAACTGTGAAAGTACTGTAGTTGCCCATTCCAAAGACTCACGGGCGAAGCTGCTCGCGAAAGCCGGTAATATGCTTAAAATATAACAAACTTAAAGTTCACTGTCAGATAACGCACACACAGCCTAAAATGCTGGGCCTAGAGGACTAAGGCAAGATTTTTTGAAAAGTCATATCTTGAAGGGGTCACAGGGAGAATAAAAGTTTGTATGCATTTTTTTCCGATGGGAATCCTATGGGAATTCTTATAATTATTCTGTTTAGTTATGCGGGTAGGAATAGGTGAAATGCGGAATGGGATTCAATCGAGCTTCTGCTCGATGGAGCAGAAACTATAGATGAACTTGATTTGATTGATCCATATGTGTAAGAGTAATGAAAGCTTTTATGGTGGAAAAACATATCAAATACAACATCAACGACATAAAGTCATTTTTACATCCATAGTTTTTTTTTGCGTTGGCTTTTTACTAGTGTCAAAGGCATATGAAATACCTAAGGCATATATGTAGATCGACCGCTATGTACCATAGAATCAGAAATATTGTTAAAGAGCTTTGGTGTACAATCAAGTATATAATATAATTCTATAATATATTAGCTGCTTTTGTAAAATATTCTATAACAATGATTTAACTGTAGAAACACATTTAAAATACCGTACTTATTTTCGTAAACGGTAAAAATATTAGGCGCTTATGTGGGCACTGCGGTGCTTAAAATTTTTCCGTTTTTTTTATGAGAGCTACATTTGAATGTTCATGTTCTAGAAAGTTAGTTATAAAAAATTTATTTAAAAATTATTCCTCTTGTGTACGCGTACCGTTATCCATGAGATTTTTTGGTAATTTATTAAAACTATGCGATCTCATAAATTTTAAGCGTTTTCGCAAGTTTCTGTTGTTCTTGGCATATTGGATGTTTTTGACCTCTGCATCTCAGATTTAATTAGTATGTTATCAACTGGTGCGGGGATAAATGGCAATGAATATTTTTACGTTTGTTTATTATTATTTTTGTTGATGCGGTCAGTCACTACAATGTCACTCACTCCTTTTATTTCGTATCATTCCTCACACAATCCATGTATGTCTTCTTTAGTCTTCGTCTCCCTCTCTATCCATCGTTATACATGGTGAAGTTTTGCATCGTCGTCAAATTCAGGAGATTGTCTTAGAAGATGTAAATAATCAATATAAATTACGGTACCTGGTCAATAATAATAAATGTTGAATTTTTTTGTTATTTTAATTTGGCACTGTTTCAGAATGAATCCTTCTCAATAGAGGAGAATCACCCGTTTATCGAATAAACGTCTGTGTTTGTTTGCGTGTGAAAGCGCGGTTATAGGGCTAGTATTAGACGGGCCGCGTTTTAATATGGGTGGTGTATACACTTACCGATTTACGATATTAAGAAAAATATAAAAAAATACCTACCCATTTTATTATTGATTCGGGTCGAGAATAATTATCATAGTTACCTCCTTGAATTTGACGAGGATGCAAAGCAACACCTTGTATACAAGGAGGAAGGGAAACGGTAATAAAAAAAACAGCTGTTCCATATATTTTGACCGTGTTGCAGTTTTGCAGGAAACAACTGCTTTTTTGTTTAATAACCGACGAAAAATTTCTATGTGGGGTGGGGATTCAGAATGACGAACTGATTACGTGGTAACCGTTTTCGCTTCGGTGTACCTTCCACCCTGTATGTTTTTGTCACATGCATGTTATCCATCATGTAACATGAGAAAAGGACAGGAAAATGATGATGCGTTTCATCCCTCCTCATCAGATGCAGACTTCCTCTAGCATAATAGTTGGTAACGTCGACAAAATACTTAAATATAAATACCATGCATCTACGAAGCAGCAAAGGCCGAAAATCAAAAATAACCAATCACTGTCCTCAAAATAGAACACGGAACACAAAATGTAATCGAAGTTACAATAATCGTTACCTAATACAAGTAACCTCGGTGACCTTAGAATTTCGACGGCTTTGCCTTGGGCGATGCCGATGTCTCGAGTTCAACCAGTATGTAAATCTCTTTTTGGTACAATTCGTTCTATTAACGATGTATCTAAATATGATCTATATAGTTATGTTTTTGCAAGGAAAGGTTTTTTTTTTGCTGTTTTTAGTAGAAGGTTCTTGTGTAACTAAGGAGGTTACCCATGCGAGATTGGGTAAAAATTAAAGTATTTTTTTTATATTTCTACATACAGAATTTGGTTAGTGTTTCCTTATAGACTATTCTGAGAACGAACATTGAGACAAACTCGAAGGTCACAGTAAAGTCCAGACATAGTCCTGGTCTGGTCTGGCTCCAGGCCCGGGCCTGGTATTTTGGGGTAAAAGTGATCATATTATTGTAAACTTTCATGTTTCGTTTATGCCCATTTATTGTGGAACTCACTGCCGGCTTCTATGTTACCTGGTCATTAAAATCTGGATCTATTCAAAGTTCGAGTGAATCGGATTCTTCTAGGCAAGCGTGCTCCACCCTAGGCCGCATCATCGCTTCATATCAGGCGAGTTACGGCCAAACGCAAGCCTGTTTAGTGTAAAAAATAGCAATATTGTTCGATATAAGTATACTTCGTAGTAACTAAGAGGAGAAGAAATCTGCAACGCGGGTAGAACCGTGACCTGGGTAAAGCTGGATTGCAAGAAATTAATAACTTACGGAATCCAATATGGAAATAAGCTATAAATTAATCATTTTTATATGCTTGGCGTAATGCCATCTTATTGAGCCATAACTTGAGCCATTGTCAATGCCGACCTTGAAAGGGCAGTTGACGTACCCATTGGACCTTTGAGTCTTGCTACCATCTTTGTTTGATAAACTTTTCTATTATTGTGTGGTAATTCGATAGACGGAAGCTATAGACTACACGTGGAAGGTGGAACTTGGAGAGTTTAATATATTTTGGTCCTTTGAGTAGCAATTCACAATAGTTTATAACTAGATAATAACAAAGTTTTTGGTGTTGTTTTGTAGTTTGTGACAGAAATGAAAAACTGTTACTCAAACTCCGCGCCAAAATGGAAAACAGTTGTGCCAATCTAACAACAACAAAAAAAAAACAAAAAATGAATTTGGAACCATAAACAAATCATCCATTCCCGATACTTTTTGTCTGAATATATTACGGTGTGCGATCTTCCTTCTAGATTTTTATCTGATCCGTAGCCAACGACATTTTTCTTGGGCCTGCTGTGTTCTTGACTGCAATTTATCCCATTGTCATATCTACGACGTGTGACACCGATTGTAGCTCAAAATATGACACAGGCTATATCAAAGATGAATCGATTAGTGAGCCATTAGCGGTTCTGACTGTTCGTCTCATTTCTAAAGCAGTTTTTGCCACCTTAAATGCACTAATAATTTGAAAGATTGAACGTTATTTATTTCTTCAGATAGTTTACGCGACGCGAAGAAATAACGTCCTTTTTGAACAAAAAAAAACCTTTATCTTTGCTGGTTCGAGATACCGTTACTCACAAATATAGAGAGTTTATTGTAATGCGGTCTAAGCTACTTCATCGTCTTCCTGCCCTTGACCCAATTTACTTGGGGTCTGTGTTTTCTTCTATTTTCCCCTGTCCAACCGTCAGGCTATCATTCGCTCCCTTTTTTGTTATATTTTCTACGTTATAGATTGCTCTTCAATTCTTGCGGTCTTAGCAACTTGGACTCCAAATTACACCTATTTGGATAAAATCAAAAGTTGTTCCTCAGATTACAAAACTCGTGGTTTCACTTAGACACAACAAGAATAGCGTGTGAAAAACTTAATAAATGAATCGGTCCATTTCTCTGAGCCGTTATGTAATTTATGTGGGATGAAATTGTACAATATATGTATATGCAATTTTCTTATTTCTGGACATAGAAAATATAAACCTACTTGTCTTGACGTCTCTCTTATCAACCTGCCCCCATCTGTCCTTTGGTTCCTGTTCCTATATTGGGCCAGTTGGGATATGTAGTGCCATCCACCCCTATACAATCACCGGCGTCGTTTCTAGGGGTGGATGGCACGAAGTTCTCGGTGGTGGTTTGCTTGCAAAGGCAAATGACTTTTGCATTTAGTATTTTATTATTGCTTTCCCTATTTAGCCATGTGCCAAGATATATGAGGTATTATTCAAATCATAGTAATTAAGATTGACGAGTCAAGAGAGGGCACGAATCCCCGATTGCCTACTAACCTATGACTTGAGACTTCAAATAATATGGAGATACTTGACCATTGTGGATGTGGGAAATAATGTGGTAAATATTTTACTGTCGGTTTTATACTTGCTTTTGTCGTTTACAATAGTTATTTGGTAATAAACAATACACTAGAAAACCAACTGCGTATGCGACTCTGTTCTCAATCTGAGCAAAATTTGAATTAGCTCCAATAAACCTTTTATTGCAATATCTTGTACTAAAATAATATTTTTCAACTTATCCGCATCTCCTCTGAATCTAGCCATTGTTTAGTTTTTTAATAGCCATTGTTGGGCGTAAAATACAGCCATGCAAACTCCAGTCTCTGATACAGTCAAAAGGTTCATGATAGGTAATCAAACTTCCGTTTTATCATCTTGGAGATATTTCATTCTTCCAAAAATATGATAAAGATGCATTTAATGCACTAATCCCGACTTCCTCATTTCCCTATCTAAACTTCTCATCTGTCAAACCAATTTGTTTTGTTCAACAGTAAACCAGTTTGTCTGCTCACCTTTGTGCTTCGTTTGACAATGACCGTGACCGACTTTCTGGCTTCTTAGCGCATAATCGCAAATATCTTATTCCTAAACGTATCTTGTTTTATGTTCTAACTTCCTGGTATTTGTGGCCCTGGGATTTGCATCTATCTCGGTTTTCGCGATATTTTGTTTGTTGGTAATTGATTGAATTGTTTTTAAAAACTTCGCCCGTTTTGTCTGCTAAATATATACTGCGTTCACCACTCTGTCTGCCATGCATAGAGATAAGAGCGATAATTCCTAGTGGCTATAGTGAAGTCCATGGTCAATAGTTAACCCTTTTATCTTCTACGGCTTAAACTTTCATCAATACATTGGAATCTTCCTTTTCGTTTGAAAGACATTGGTATCTATGGTCTTTCTAGTTTTCTCTGCTTTCTCCTGTCTGTTATACCGTTATCTCCATATCATTTGTGTTTAAGGCTTGCGAAGGATGTGGCTACTTTTTTTTGGTAGCAGAAATGTAGACTCAAGATCTTCATGTCTGATCATGATGATATTGAGTTTACATTTCTGCCAACATTTCTGTTGTCTCAGACTATCTCTGTCGTTCGTATCGATACAGGAAAATGTCGTTCCTCGCTCCCATTTAGACTACGAACACGATTTTACTGTAAATCTTTACCGTTGCCATGCAGTTTTATATTTTTTGCGATAAGAGCTGCATGGTTTTCAATTATATTTTTTTTATTGATTGAACGGATATTGGCAGTTCCAATTATTGATTGCGTGCATGTGCTGCATTGTAGGATTTTGGTGTAGGAAATATTGTTGGTTTGACGAAAATTCAACGCGTAACTGCGTAAGTCGTCTTTACATTTTTTATCAATTAAAGCGGACGAATTTGTAAATAGATAGATGAAATGCAATGAATTGCTTGTTTGGCTTTTTTTCTACTGCTATCAAGTCTTTTTAATTAAAAAAAAAAAACATCATGTCTCAAAACCTCTGGCTTCAACTTCATTGATTGATCTCCGCATTACCAATTCTGAGGACACCCACATTACCAGTAGGTACTTACTACCAATTAATCATACCAAAATGCGTTCTTACTCATATAACTGGTTTTACAGTTGTTTTGCCCCCAGGCTTCCTTCTTGGTTAACCTTTTAAGGTACGGTAGGCCGCACATCATTTGAAACAAATCCAGTTTATGGTGGCCCCATAATCTAATGAAACTCCGTACTATGCTAGGCAGGCTCAAGGTCAAAGTGACGGCCTACTGTACTATGTATTACGTGAAAACTACCATCAATGTTATGCATATATTTGTTTATTTATTTATGTAATTTACGAGTTTTCTTGTTGTTTGTTTGTTTTTATCGTGGTCAAGGTTCAAAACGACAAAATAATTTATGTGACTCTGTTTATTTGTTTTTCCATTTTCGTAGTCAGCTGTGAGAAGGAAAAGTGTTGATTCTTAAAACGCTGATGTTTATATTTTGCTTAGCTAAGGACTCCTGAAATTATTACTTTCCAGCAAATTCCTCGCGATGGACAATATTTATTCTTGCTATTATGGTATCCAATGTCAACGAAAACAAGCTTATTACGAGTTTATTATGGAAGCATGTAGTCATCCAACTCTTTTCATTCATTGTGTACTTTTTTCCTTGTATATTGTGACTGTGATCTTTTGCGTTTAAAAAGTTCCTGGTAAAATCTGATATCATTAAGTCATATCTAAGTAAACAAAGAGGTAGTAGTACATCTTAGTATTGTCCAAAATAGCCCCAACATAATATCTTGCGGTCAGGGCCGTCGCTGATAATACGGCATAATACGATGTTTATTCCGACAGTCGAAATTTCGGACACATTATGTGCTTTTTTAATGTCTCTCAAGACCGTATTTTGTAAACAACAAACCATACCATATAAATAAGCCATACCATACCATATGAATAACTCAAGTTTTTCATCATTTTCACTTTCAGTCTTTCACAATTACCCCTAGCTGTGTTAGCTAACCTGAGGTTTGAATGTGGAATATATTTTTTTACTCACACCTCGGTTACTCAACTTAATAGCTACCCATTTGTATAGCTAATAATGGACCGGTACAAAGCGCTTTGCAAATTGCAAACCGCCAGTCTGTGGAGTTCACTGCCACCTTCTCTGTTTTCTGATCATTGCAATCTCGATCTCTTCAAAATTCGAGTTAATCGGTTTCTTCACTTCACATCGCTTCACATCAGGCGAGTTGCGGCCAAACGCAAGCAAATTTAGTGTAAAAAAGCTAGCGGTAAAATGTGGAAGAACGATAGGATAAAATTTTCGTTTGCGGAAATACTACCTGTATTCAAAACACTTGAGTCTGCGATCCAAGAAGTAGTAGCTATTTATTTGAAATTTATCTTCCAAAAACACAAAAAAAATAAACGACTTAAAAAAAAAAAAAACAAAAAAAAATGGAAAATAATTTTACTTTTGGAAGTCGATGACTATTGTTTATTTCATTGACTTTTCTGCCACCGACTTCCGAAAGTAAAGTTATTTTCCATTTTTTTTAAGTCGGTTATTTTTTTGTGTTTTTAGAAGATAAAGTTCAAATAAATAGCTACTACTTAAGTTAAAGTTATTTTCCATTTTTTTTGTGTTTTTTTTCAAGTCGGTAAATTTTTTGCAAAAAAGTTTCGTTTACCCTTTTTAGTTTTTGTATCACACAAATTATTGTCAAGTATCAATTTCGCAATTTCTTATACATGGATGACATATTTTTTCCAGCTATTTTGATTTAAGAACCAAACTACGGAACCGATTTTGATGAAATTTCTATGGGACCAATCGGAGAGTGTATCCTTTCAGATAAAAGAAGAATTGGTTCATAAATGACGAAGATATGAGGTAACAAACACATAAAATACAACCGAATTGAGAACCACACGTAAGAATAAGACCATACCCACTGAAAATTATGATACGCGTGACTTCAAATTATTTATGAGTTAGACCTAAACAAAATTTATGGAGCTAGATTGCTTTAATGACCTTGTCCTTAGACAAGATTTAAGGTATGACCTCCATTGTTGTTGTTCAAAAAGCTCGAATGCGTATAAATCTTTACATTAAAAAAATCGTTGCAACCTTTTAGTCGATGTTTTCGGAGAAAACAAGAAAAAAAAAAATAGCTCTTCGGAGCATTTACATAGTGCAAATGACGTCGTCGCAGGAGTGCAAAAAAAACGTGGAAATGTTCTATGAAATGTATTGAAAAATAAAAAAAACAAGATGACGGTCCTAGTTCCTATTTCGGTCATCAGCCAAAATAATTTGGGCAGCTATTATTATGAGGACATGGAATGTATTGGAGTATGGATGTAGATAAGTAGTAGGGGGTAACGAAAGGTAGATGAAACGGTGGATGGATTAGAGATTATTAACTATAACTAGGAAGTGGGTGACTACTGAAATGGACGCCATTAGAGATGAATGGAAAAAGAAGACTTGTTGAGAACCCTGATAAATTCAGATAAGACCAGGAGGCTAATCAGTTTTGAGTCAACCGAAGCGACAGCCATACCTTGTACACTGGCTAGTTTTTTTTATGAGATTTTTTCTAGCTTTCTTAGTCTAAGCACTTTCTAACTGAAGTAGACTAATCTCAAATACTTTAGTAATCATCATCTTGAAAGTGCAGCAAAAACTCGTTTACAACCTAGATACATATGACGTACAATTTGGCCTGTGATTATTTTTTATATATTGTTGTAAGTGACCGCCATTTTTTACTTCCTATCTTAAAGCAACTGTACATGACAGTTTGGGTACAGGTTAAGGCAAATTGGGGTTATGAAGTTTGTTATGATATATGCTGAAGTAAATACATTTTGAGGATAGTTCTCTTACTCTTTGAATTTAGATTTCATTCTGTCACATATTTTTTTAGTCAGGGGAAGGTGGTTCCGGTTCGTGTTAAATCTTTTTCATCCCGTACACTTCTTAACCAGGAAGCCAGCATTTAGTTGTATGAAAGCCTGAACTGCTGCATAACGTGGCGAACCGTGCAGTTGGCTAAAATATTATAAATTGTGAAAATAGCCTACACTCTTATCCTCCTATTTGCTGGCAACCAAGTACCCCTACGCATTTGTGTATGGGATCTATTTGAAACAATTGCATTTTAATAGGTTATTTGTTTTTTATGCTAACTACTCTGACTATGTTGGTTCTAGCCAATATAGTCTCTACGTAAAGGTATAGTGAACTAGCGGATTTCGTAAAGGTCGAGAGAAATCGACATAATTAGGGATAATTTCCTTCATTAACTATTAAAATGCCAATACGTCATGTGATAATTTTCATAGTTTTAATGCTGTACTTCAAGAAGAAATTGACTTGAGGGGCTGAAATTCTGAAATACTTCTAGGGTAAAGGGCTATTTTTGACAAACGTCACGAGAAATATCGACAGGAGTTGTCTATGAAATATCTTATTGCTCTAAGGATAAGCAAAGACTTCATCGAGAGTTTTCCATAGCTTCTTTCGAGATATATTTTTATCCGACTACGGCGAAGCCTAGGTGGGACATTTCTATTATTTTATTAAAACTTTATGCACCAGTAAAAACTGTACAAAGGCGGACTTAATGCCTTAGGGATTTTCTACCAGTCTACCTTAGGGTGATGCAGAGACAATACACAGTAGGTGAAATAACAGAAACTAAAACAAAAAACTAAAATATAAGAATAAATACATATATACATAAATAAAACAAAATATATAGAGTTATGAGAGAAAAACAAGAAAAACTACTACAACTTATTCTGAGACGAATCTGCCAACTTCTTGTGTATGTGTTCTCGAGCTTTCACTTTGAATGTGAAACGACTGGTTACCGTCCTGATATTCTGAGGGAGCGCATTCCAAAGAAAGAGCGCCTGAACAAAGAAGGAAGATTTAATAAAACCAGAGCGATGAGAAGGACATCTGAGAAGACGATTATTGGCGCAGCTAAGATTCTTGCTGTGTGCAGAGCATAAATACTGACAATGAGAAGTCAGATAAGAAGGAAAAATGGGTTTGTGTAGAATAGAAAACAGAGTTGTCAAAGCCCTCAACGCTCAGCGCTGCCGGATAGGTAACCACTTTAAAAGCGATCGATGTGCAGATACTTGATCATGCGGAGATTGAAAACGAATCGAATGCAGTTAGTAAGAAGTCGATCAAGTTTATTGAGGAGATCTGCATTCAGGTCATAGTAGCACACATCACCATGGTCAATTATGGGGATGATCAGGGACTGTACAAGCAATGCCTTTATGTTTGCTGGAAGAATATTTTTCAAACGATAAAGCGACCGCAACGTTCTGGTGACTCTCTTGCTCACAATCGCGACCTACTTACGCCAGTCAAGGCAAGTGTCAACACGCGAACCCAGATCCTTGACGTCAGAGCTAAACGGAACGACTGAGCCGTCAAAAGTAACCGGTGGCATCGTTAAACCATTCAGCCTACTCAAGCTATGGGGGCTTCCTACAATAATAGCCTGACACTTGGTTGGGTTAACGGCCACCGCGAAACCATCAAAACAGTTTTTGACAACTTGTAAAATCCGGTTTACCTCCTCGATCGTACCGGATACGCTGTTAACACCTGCCTGACTGTAGAGCTGTAAGTCGTCAGCGTAAAGATGATACGCACACTACAGCTCGATAGTTATGAGATCTATGAACATAGAGAACAAAAGAGGAGGAGATACCGCCTTGAGGGACGCCAGTTACAAGATCACACCAGCTGGAGTTAGTCACCACAAGACTCTGTTTGACTGCTGACGCCCCTGAAGGTAGGAAGAAAACCATTCCAGAACCCCGTGAGAGACCATGAGATAGGAGAGGATGGATTAAAGGACTTCATGACTGACGTATTGAAACAATTTGAAAAATCGATCAATCGACCGATCCTTTTAAACTTTTTTTGATGCTAGCCTCTGTTAGCTGCCTCATCGATCAATTCAACCACAATTCCGTACTCATTTTTTGACTCCTTTGCAAAAAGAAACGTTATTTTACAACGGAAATCTACTTTCTCGCTATTGTTATTGTGAAATGATGCAGCCAACCAAAACATGTAGAATAGGTCAGTGGGTAAATACTATTTATTCACATTACGTTGGTATTATCAACATAATGGCCTGTGAAAATCCTATGATGACTCAGGACTATAGCAAGACTTAAATACGACTGCTTAATAATAATAAAATCAAACGAGTACACCAAAAAACTAAATAAGCATAGAGAGTTTCTTGTATCATGTCGCTCTGTTTAAAATTCTGTTATTGAGCTGCATCCGGTTAGACTGGAAGCAGACCCTATCATGGTTGGGAAAGGCTAGGCTGATGTTAATGATGATGTGGGAATCACCCTTGTAACGTGATAATTAGCTATTCAGCCGGTTAGAGGAGGACTGCCCGAGGTGTGCTGGACACATTTTTAGTCACTCATAGAGGCTTCAGAAGCTTTGCTGAGTTCCCGTTGAAAGGCAATGGCTGGAAAATCACCAGGGGTTTTTTGGATTTAATGGAAAATAAGTTCCCCTTGATCATCCTAGATCCAAAAAAAAATAAGACATGCCACCCATACATCGGGCTCACGTGAAAAAATATGGCTCGTTCCCTCTCATAGAGAGAAGGCCTGCGACCCAGTGGTGGGATAATAGTTCTGGATTTGCTAAATGTATTGTCCATTAAGAGGCAAAATATAATTCATAGAAAGCCAATGTTATCACTCCGTTTCAATACTGTTTATATTCTCAAGAACAGAGAAATATTTTGCAAACAATCTCACGTTTGTATCGTCATTTCCCGCAAAACAGAACCTAACCCCGAGTCTCAATCAAAGCGATTGATCGCGCGAATATGTACTAATTTCGCGTCTCTCATTTGTCCGAAAAAGGCACATTCTACAGCGTGTGTTAGAAAGGTATGGTCATATTTATGGGTGAGGTACAGACCATCAAACTGAACAACTTCCTCCATGGGACCAACATCGTTATCGCAAAACAATAATCACCTACCGCCTGCTGCTGAAGTTTTGTATGGAACAGCTGATATTTTGAATCGCGCCACGATCGGTTTTGGTTACAACGCGGCATTAAACTTTCAGACTATAAGCCATAAAGTGTTCGAACACTCATTGAGGTTGTTTGTTTGTCTCATGAAGTTGAAATACAGCAGTTTGTATGCAAGTGCGGTATCCAGACGGTATTAATGTTATATTTAATTGCGTTTCATAAAAATGGTTGATCGATTGTTCATAAATTGGTAGTCATGCGAAGGTTTTCCTAGTGCAAATTGTGTGACAAATGTTTTGCCATTGCATCATTATGATTTTGACGTTTTCCTCAATTAAAAGATATTAATGAGATACACGGTGATAAAGGCTAGCATCGTTAGGATACGCCGCGGCATGTGTGTAGAACCAAAAATTCGAAGACATGTGACGTGTACCAACCCTCATTAGGCTCGCGTGGTGCATTACTGATTTATTATTCAGGGCTGTAAACACGTGGCCTTTAGCTAACTGTAGGTCCTTGATAGGAACCGTCAAAGTAGAGGATATCCCACCGTAAAAGTAACAACTTCCTCATTATGAGATTCTTCATTAGATTTATTAATGGATACACTCCCTGAACTAAATCCCTTGCCTTACCTTTTGCGAGTATTTACGACTTAAAATAAAGAAAAATAAAATAACATGAATTGGACTCACACGGGATAAAGACAAATTAAATTGGTCCTAAAAGGCTATTACTTGCTCCCATCCACCCCTATGTTCCTGTCCCTTCAAACGGCCAGATGGGAAAAGTAGTGCCATCGTCCCCTTTATCACTTGGTCGGTGTTTAAAGGTGGGATGGCTCGCAGGTGACACATAATTATAGCCTAGCGCATTCATCGTCTAATGAATTCTGGCACTCCGTATTCCACAACAAAAAGTGACTTAATTATTATTTATACATTCAACACAATAGATGGCCAGATCATATTATTACTTCTATTGTGTATAGAACGTATTATTATAAACATGACAGTTTTTAAATATCTGTCATTCTCAGTAGCGTTAATGTCACATCTTACTGACTATAAGTGACTATGTCATAATTAGTACAAATTACATAATTGTAATAATCGTTTATGCATTGTTTTTGATGACTTTTTATTTGTCAAATGATAGTTTAAGGTTGCGTGTTTATTCGTTATTATTGTTTTTTTTAAGCTTTTAATCGCCTACGCTGGGGTCGGCTTACAGTCTAACCGGATGCAGCTGAATTCCAGTATTTCACATGGAGCGACTGCCTATCTGACCTCCACAACCCAGTTATTACTGGCGTTACATTTGTCCATAGGGTAGTAATGTTACAGACGTTAAGGTCCATGCTACCTCATTAGGAATTTGATATATAAATCGATTGGCGGCTCAACCAGTCTAGTTGCCTTCACGTCACACAAAAAAGGGAATGCGATGCCCCTTGTTAAAACTGGTTGTCAGACAAGGCGTACTGACTACCTGTAATCACTGTCAAAGATTTACAAATGACAGCCGGGACCAACGGCTTAACTTGCTTTCCAAGGCACGCAGAAACCTCGATATGTTATGGATGGTCACCCATCCACTGAAAGCCCTTGGCAAGCGCTCCTTACCTTGAAAATAGACCTATGCGGGAGAGCTCCGAGATATAAAAGATTTACAGAATAAAAAAACATTTCTTCATTCTTCCCCCTCAAAACTCCACGTGCTTTACTGTTACTGTTAGCCTGTATCATCCCACTGCTGGGCAAAGGCCTCTCCCCATGACTTCCAAATTCTTCGATCCAGGGCTAAGGTGGACCACTGATCGTTGGTGCTCCACGTGCTTTACAAATGACATAATTATTTAACTGTTTACGGCTGTATGCAAAGCAGTACCTGTCACGCATACGTTCATTAATGACCTCTTTTACATAATCAACGGTATTGGTATGCGTAACATGATACTATTTAGTCTTGGGTCTTTACCGTGACAGACGGGCGATAGAAAGGCCATACAGAAGAGAAACATGGAGGTCGAGAAGATACGAGGAAAAAAACAACTGAAAACTTTTACGAAGTCTAGTAGTAGTATATCTGCGCCAGTATTTGAAAATGGCGACTTTTGCAGAATAGTTGAATTCTGTCTTTGTATTGGCATGTGATGGCGACAAATGTAGCGTATACAAGGTGTAAACGGACCTTTCACGAAGCCCGCAACCAAGCATTCTGAACATTAAACTAAGTAACTAAGTAAGTCTACGCAAAAAATATTGCTGTGAAACGTTTTTTGTTTGGGGTGAAAAATCACGTTTTGCGGTCTTACATTAACAGCTGGTGAAGTTTATAGGCCTTCGTTTTGACTTAGCCTTTAGCAAATATTAGATAGAACAGAACTGAGTCTTTTAGATAAATCCTCTAGCTACCGACAACTTACTGCGATATCCAATACATTTGAGTACCTACTATTACCTAAGTACTTGATGTCATGTGGGCCGCCGCCTGTTTGCTAACCTATTACATTAGGAACACACACACAGGAACACACCAACATAACGCTCGTATTCCCCGAAGGGTTAGACAGAGGTTATGGTACACCCACATTCCGCTAATTATGTTAAAGTCCCATGGGAACGAACCTATTGGTATACATACATATAAACCTGAGAGAATTCCCGACTCTGGGGTCCTATGCTTCCGCGCGATTGGGATATGCACATTATGTACAACATCCCGACTTCAACCGTCGATCAAAAGCCCACCAGAGATAAAACCACTTCTGGTCGGACAATCCTCGCTTTTCTATGAAGGATGTGGAACTTTCCATCCCGTTCGTTTTGCCTCTATTACGATTTAATTTGTGACCAAATGGAGAAAGCTTTAGTCAGTAAGACTTGGCGTTACCGAGTGCTAGCTGTCCAGGGTGCGTCCGGAATTGCAGTACGATATTTTTAACGTCGCTCGGGAAGTCTCCTTTCATGCCTCCTATATATCATAAAGGTATTAAATAAGATTTCCACAACTTAATTCTTTCTTTCTATTGCCCCCAGGTGTTCCATCTACGAGACATTCGCTGGGAGAGGCCCAGGTTCCTGTCCAAGTCATTCCTGGCGTTCGTGACCTTCAACTTCATCAGCTACTCGCTTCTGGCAGCTGAGGTGCTGACCACGAATGCCGCCGGCACGTCTCCGAAGGAAAAGGTAAGGATTTCATATTTATTGAAGTTGTTTTTGAACGAAAAGGACCATTGTAGAATGTATTCCCTATAAATATAATTCATTTAATTGCATTTTTTTAGGATGTCTAGCTCATTGAGAACTCCTATGAAAACACTTTTTTCTTGTGCCATAGTTCCGGCCGGAATTATAATAATAAATAATAATAAAATTTATTCATAAATATAAAGGTTTCATTAAATACAGTTTTTTTAAATCTATGTCAAGTGCACCCATGATTTGTGCCAGAACTAGGCAGTCCTGTGTTTCAGGCGATTAGAAGTATTATTAATTGATTAAATAATCACATTCAATTCACAATTCTATCATTAAAATTAATAAATCGGAGGAAAGTTTTTTTTTTTAACTTTCCTTGGTACATTTGGTATAATTTAATGATACCAAAATTCCAGCCGGGGCAAGAGCTCAAGGCCTTAGGGGGAGGTCTTTGCCCAGCAGTGGGACAGTAGGTACAGGCTAAAAAAAAACGGTTTTCCTAAATGGAAGACAGAAAGAAAATTCAGTTTATTGTCATTAAAAAAACAGAAACACCTTAAAATTAAACAAAATAAATTAATAAACCTATTAATGCCAAAGGGCCTCAGCTCAGCATAATGCCAGATGGCAACACAAAGTGTGTACCACCTGACGCTGATTTTCAGCTGCAGCCCACGAGTGCCATACGCTAGAAAACATAAATAAACATATAAAAATCTAAAATATTTTGTACAAACACCAACTATAATAAAATCTTGCGACTCTTAAACATAAAACAACGAAAACAAAAGATTTCTTTGTCCCTTAATAAAAAAGAATACAAATAATAAATATTGCTGGTCTAAAATAAATTAAAAGACGATAGAAAAAAAGCGAAACAGATAAAATGACTAGAAATTGCTCATTTTCAGTAACTTAGATATACCGTTTGCGTTTTTCTATACCTACTAATGTGTTACTGTAATAAGTAAGTATACGTGGAAGACAGTTTGACAGACCACTTTTTAGTGTAAATGAGTGCAACCAGACCAGAACCATATGGAAAACTTAATTTTTCTTTATCGTGTGGTTAGGGCCCAACCTGGTGTCAGAGTTTTTATGCTGCCCACGGGCCTCTGACTTGGCTTAACATGCCGTCGAGAAAAATCTCTCAGGCTAGCTGGTTTCCTCACGATATTTTCCTTCATCGAAGCAAGTGATAATTACACAATACGCACATGATTCCGAAAAATCAGAGGTGTGTGTCTAGGGTTCGAACTCGACACCTATGACCTCTTAGTTGCCACGGTTTATTTGAACTAATTATTTTGTTTTTTAATTGCCTTTTTTATTTTTACTGTGGACACTGTTAACGTGCACGTCTTGCTACATCGT
This sequence comes from Standfussiana lucernea, assembly GCA_964057025.1. Lineage (NCBI taxonomy): Eukaryota > Metazoa > Arthropoda > Insecta > Lepidoptera > Noctuidae > Standfussiana > Standfussiana lucernea. Next base: position 12,917,561 of record OZ059798.1, on the reverse strand, counting down.
TCTCACATAATGTACCATCTCTACAAGAATGATGTATCCAAGATTTTTGTAAAAAAAATTTGATTTAAAAGAGTGTCCATGGAGTTTCTTGCCCATTCTTCTCCATAGAGATCTACGCTTTGGGATGGGCAACTATAGTACTTTCACAGTTATTATGTCTTGTGACTGGGACTGTAGCTTCATTTTTTATTGCTGTCTTTGTTTCGACAGTTCAAAAGTGCCTGTAATTGGCCTACTTGAAATAAATATGTTGATTTTTTGATTTTGATTTTATGACTTGGCAGTCAAATTGTCACACCACTAGGCTATCACGGCTTGGAAAAATAAATGATAACAAGGCACCTACAGTTGGACCTGTGAAAAAATTAAAACAAATCTGCGTTTTGCATTTCAAATACATTAAGCTGAATCAACAAGGCAATAAAAATTGTCATTTACATCTTTTGAATATATAGTTTCTCAAAATGGGTGAGCCAAATAGGGTTGTCAACGGCTAAGAAATAGTGTAGGTATTTTTGGTTTCAGAGAAGGTAAATATAGAGTACAGATATTATAAAAGGAGAACATAACATAACATCACGCCTGTTATCCCCAAAGGGTTAGGCAGAGGTTTTTATACTAAATAGGCTTGCGCTTGGCCGCAACTCACCGGATGTGAAGCTATGATGCGGCCCTAAGGTAGAGCACGCTTGCCCAGAAGAAACCGATTCACTCGAACCTTGAATAGATCCAGATTATAATGATCAGGGAACTGAGAAGCTGGCAGTCCATTGGTACACCCACATTTCGCCTGTTGTGTTTAAGTCCCATGTCATAGAGGGCGAGCCTCATGCCATCAACCGGGCACAGATCCGTGGCTGCTATTGAGAAATACCTGAAGGAAAACCCCAATAGTACTTTGCTCGACCCAGGAATCAAACCCAAAACCTCATGCTCAGTAGTCGCGCAGTATAAAACACTTTTAAAACAGTATAATTTTTTTGCAAAGCATCACGATTTTTTCAAATAATTAAACGACGTTAGACATTTTAATAATGAGTTCTTTATGAGGAGCACGGTTTGTATCAATTTCAATGAAGCCCTGTTACTCTCTTCAAGCCACATTGCACTCATCTTCACCTGTCTAGCCTTTTCCCCCACTATGTTGGGGCCGGCTTCCAGTCTAACAGGATGTAGCTGAATACCAGTATTTTACATGGAGCGACTGCCTATCTGACCTCCACAACCCAGTTAGCACTGGGTAATACGATATCCCTCCGCAAGACTGGTTATCAGACTTTCAGGCCACTGACTACCTGTAACGGCTTAACGTGCTTTTCGAGGCGCGGAGTACGTTTGACAACCCTAGCTAGACCCTACACGTGGAGGATATTTTTAATCAGTAACATCATAATATGTTTATAGATCAAAATCAAAAAATCAAAGCATTTATTTCAAGTAGGCCAATTACAGGCACTTTTGAATTGTCGAAACAAAGACAGCAATAAAAAATGAAGCTACAGTCCCAGTCACAAGACATAATAACTGTGAAAGTACTGTAGTTGCCCATTCCAAAGCGTAGATCTCTATGGAGAAGAATGGGCAAGAAACTCCATGGACACTCTTTTAAATGATAATGTTTTTACAAAAAATCTTGGATACATCATTCTTGTAGAGATGGTACATTATGTGAGAACGATGTAGCAAGACGTGCACGTTAAAAGTGTCCACAGTACAAAAAAAGGCAATTAAAAAACAAAATAATTAGTTCAAATAAACCGTGGCAACCAAGAGATGACCAGTCACAACTGACAGCGCCCGTTCACGAACATGACGCATGGATCAGCCATCATTCAACTCAACCATTTTGAAGGGAACTAAATGACCCGACACACACGCCACCATCAGCGAGACATTTGAGTGAGCATGACATACTCTTAACCGCCAGGGCACATTCAAGTCGAGAAAAAGTAAAAAAAGTAGGTTTCCTGTGACTGATAGCTTTCTAGTACATAGTACTCACACAATATAGGCTATGCTGCTATATAATACTAAAAAGATTGAATTTATACAATGCAAAGACAGTTGAACAATCTTCAGCAGCCCCAACAATACTATTTAATGCTATCAATTTATGCGCCCCTGTCCTTGTGGAGCAGGACCAGCATTGAGCCAAGCATTATTATATCGCTGATAAACAAAAAATCTTGGATACATCATTCTTGTAGAGATGGTACATTATGTGATCATTTCAATAACCCGTTGCTATGGCAAATAAAGTTCAGTGCCTTTACGACTCTTTAGGAAAAGAGGCCCTAGCAGGAGCGCCCGGTGTAAACGTAACGTAAATACGTCGATTTTTTAATAGAAAATACTATTACATAGGGTAGCATTTCAGTTAAATTGTTTGCAATAAGCGCAATCAGTATCGTCCATAGATATGAATAAGTTCTTAAAACTATTAAAATATTATATGTGAAACGAGTATTTAAAATTTTGCTATCGACGTATTTACGTTACGTTAACACAGCGCGCGCGTGCTAGGTCCTTTCTGCCGTATGAAACGGTCACTGAAAATACGATATTTTTTTTTAATAATTAAAACATGTCCAATAATACAAAAATACACGTGATGCTGGGACTGGGGAGAGGGGAGGTGGGGTAGCCTTAAACCTGCCGACGTGACAAATCACCAAAGGAGATAAAGGGGTGTAAAAGTGGCTTAAAAAAACCTTACGTGGTTAACGGACGGATGATTAATCTGCTAATACAGTCTGTCGAAGTTTCCTTGTAGGGACTAAATGTTAAAAAATATTTATTAATAATTTTCTTAGTGAAAATGCTCGTACTCGCGGCTAAAGAAGAGCTCGTGGCTAAATAAGACAGCCGCTCGGGTCGATCTTTAGGTTAAGCCGCGCTTGCCTAAGTTGGTCCGTCGATGGGTGTCCACCCATTACATACCGAGTTTCCTCCGTGCCTCGGAAAACACGTTAAGCCGTTGATCTCAGCTGTCATTTGAAGATCATTGGCAGTCGTTACAGGTAGTCAGTAGCCTGAAAGTCTGACAACTAATATTGCAAGGGGTATCGTATTACCCAGTACTAACTGGGTTGTGGAGGTCATTTAGGTTGTCGCTCCATGTGGATATAGTAGGTATTCTGGTATTCTACTGCATGCGTTTGCACTGGAAGCCGACCCCAACACATTTGGGAAAAGGCTACGTAGATGAATGTTCTTAATGAAAATCTTGAATACACTAACAGACAATATTACAGGCGTTTATCGTTAATAGTGTATCCTCACTGTAACCACCATAGCCGTAGACTTAAATGTTTATTTTGTTCCAGAGTTTCTACCAGCACGTTTTCAACGGCTGCTACGCAGTGCTCCTGTTCATAGTCGTCACATTCTTCCTCATCTACGGCGTGGAGGTTTATTTCAAGGTAAGCATCAAAACTAATGCCGCCATTTTTTCAAGGTAAAGTAAAGAATACTTACGTCGCCATTTTTCTTTCTCAATATCTATATCGATACTAATAGATAAAGAGATTGTTTGTTTGTTTGAATGGTTGAACGCGCTAATCTCAGGAACTACTGGTTCGAATTGAAAAATTATTTTAGTGTTGGATAGACCATTTATCGAGGAAGGCTATAGGAGCGGAGCATTAATCAAATATGTTACGCAGACGAAGTCGCGCTGGTCAGCTAGTATATATGTATATGTATATTATTTCACGAAATGCTTTAGCTAAATTTCCTGTTATAAACGTCATGCCAATGCCCCAATCAATCTTTTTCTACATATGTCTTGTTTTTGAGTTTAGTTAGCATAATTAAAATGAAATATATGGTAATAATGTATAATTTATACAAAGATTCAGTCATAAACATTTTTTGGAGTGTAAAATCAGTGCAAACGCACCGCGTGTACTAGGCGCTCGCGGCATTTGCACGCGACCGCTAGCAAAGTGCGCGTGTGTTGAAATTGGTGTCGTTGTTTTGATCAAGAATACGGGCTAGCTAGTAGCCCAGATTTTTTTTTGTTTTTTGTTATTCTTTTAAAAGTTCCACTGCTAGGCAAAGGCCTCCCTTGCTCCTTCCAAACCTCTCTATCTTGGGCGATCTCTGGCCATGTTCGCTCCGCAATCAAGCTCAGATCGTCACACCACCATCGCCGCGGTCTACCTCGACGGCGATTTCCTTCAAGTTGCTAGATTATGGCAAAGTATTTTGGTCTAAGTTTAACGAACCACCAGGTCTAGTAAAATCTAACGGCAAAAAATCACTTTATATTGCAATAAATTATAGTAAATGATTACCAAAATTAAATACCCATTTTGGCGTGAAATTAGAACCAAAAATTTTACAACATGTGATCCTACTTAAAGCAATCAACTCCAAATTATGATTATCTTATCCAAAAATAGTTAATGATCACCAAAAATTTAACAGTGAGTGTGCTGTATCCTCTATCTACTGTTCTCCTTCTCTACTGTTTGTGTTGTGCGTGTGGACTATATCTCAATAGAACTGTGAGTACTCTAGGCAGTGACTTTCATTTACACCTCTGCCTACCTAACTCCACACCGACAACACCCCTAAACTGGTAAAAAAATAAAATAAAATGACAAAATGACATTTAAAAAAAATGTCATTTAAATATGTAACATCTTCTTATCCTATACAAGTAAATTATTCCAGATAAATCATTACATACCTAAAAATATTAAATAAACCCCTAAAGTATGACCCTATGATATTGTAAAATCATTACTAAAGTCTGGGCTTTAATTTAAGCGTATAATTAAGATAATTTTCGTTTAGTGTACATTTGACAGATTCAACTTTTGACATCATAGTCTACTATTGACAGATTCTACATATAATAGCTTTTACATATGATTAGGCGCACGCTGCGCAACCCGGTCGACGGAGCCTCGTGAAGCGGGGTTCCTATTACTGGGTGGTTCGCAAAAAAATAACCACGAAGGGGATGGTGGCTATTCTATGTGTATTTAGGTAGAAATAGCGCAATAATTTGCTCATTAAAATTTGGTGATCATTTACTAAATTCGGTTGCATAGTACAATTTAAAGTGCAATCATGGCTGAAATAGCTACAACCATTGTAATTTTAGGTTTAATTTTTTTTTGGTTAATGTTTAGTTTTTTTTTATGATTAGTATATATTTTAGGTGATAGAGTTTATGGTCAGTTATTTTTGGTGGTCATTATATTTATCCCCAAGTATTTTTAGGGTTCATTTAATCTATTGAGAGTGAGACTAGCAGTACCTTCTTACTTTTAAAAACGTATTAGCTACCCTGGAAGCCATTTACTTCGACGCTGGGCCCGCTTGGTGGTCTACAGTCCACTCCTCATGGAGAGGAGGCCTGTGTTCGAGCAGCGGGGACGTTATATGTTGATTATCTAATACTAATAACTCCGGAAGCGTCCTCAAGACATACAAAAAGTACTTCACACTAAACGACGCTTCTGGAAACGACAATGTTCCCTTTCAATTCTATGACATTGAGTGATTTGTATCAACAAAAGGGCTTGAATAAAAAACGATTTAAGCACGACCTTGAGTGCCTACTTACTGTAAACAGTCAAGGTACTATTGTATGCAGGCGTGATGTTGCCATAACAGAGAATATAGGAGTCAGAGGTGATAAACCCAACGTGTAAAATCGTATGGCAAATGTGATTGTGCGTACATTGTATGCTATGTTACTAAAGTGTGGTGACATTTATACTGCCCCACGGAATCTGCATCACGATTTCAGAGTTATCCGCGAGTTAAGAACAATAGTTCTCCTCATCGTTTTTGGTCACGGCGGCCCATCTCAGTGGAAACTGGGCTGGAAATATTATAGCTCAAGTGTGTGTGCAAACACAGGTGCATTCTCTCTTCACTCACTCTCAGTCCGATTCTGACCAGGTACAGGACCAACAAATTAACATATACCTATACAGAAACCCGACAACAATCATCGGGCAGTAGCCCACCAGACACAACACCAGTCAAATCGGACGATTCGTCTTCTTCCTCAGACTAAGATAAGGAACTATCGCCTCTGTGTCTTCATCTGTCTGCCCTTGTCCCATTCTACTTGGGGTCGGCGCAACTCGTTTTCTTCTTCCATTCTCCCCTGTCAACCGTCACTGCACCATTTAGTCCTTTCTCTTTCATATCATTCCTCACACAATCCATCTATCTTTTCTTTGGCCTTCCTCTCCCTCTCCAACCATCAACATTTATATCCAGCACTCTTTTATTAAACATGTAACAGGCGTTTCATCCCTCCTCGTTACATGTCCATACCAAGACAGACGACTTCCTTTAAATTTTTCTGTAACCGGCGCCACTTTCAAACTTCCTCTACTATACTCATTCCTTACTTTATCCCCTCCGTGTCTTATACCCTCTAAATCAGCATTTAGCTTTTGCTATGGCCGTGCAAAATACTTCTTGTAATTAAATTTGCCTCGTCCTGTTACCAGATTAGTCACCTCGTTAAACCATATCGAGATTACGATCCATTGTCTGCTTAATTGCGTATCCTAATAAGGACCGTCTACCAAGCAACCATGGTCTTATCCTTCCATTATGTCACGATTCTGTTTTCCTTGCAAAATATTAGTCCTGCCTTTATTCTTCTTCATCTAAGTGTTCTTAAAAGGCACAGTGAAGAGACGGGGTGATTATTTCTGCTGATGAAAAAATACTGATACTGTTGCTCTGCGTCATCGTACTTTTGGGCCAAGACTTAACTCTCCCTATGACTTCTTTTAATGTGGACTAGTCTTTGGTTTTGTCCAGCTTGTCCCGCGCTCTTCTACGAGGTCTGCCATGACGCCTTCTGGGTGTGTCATGGCTTCACAAAGGTGCTATTTTGGCCCACAACTCATTGGACAGGAGGCAGATAGAAAAAAATGAGATCTCGAATTATTATTCGTCTGCTAATTGGCCAAGGATAGAAGTAACAGCGACTTTTGTAACTTCCCATTTAACCAGTCATTACAGCGAATATACAAACATGAAACTCACGCTTTTTCCCATGGGGGTAAGCAGAAACTTCAGAACGCCACCTGCTACGATCCTTACATACTTTCTTGGCTTCGCCCACTCTCATATCGATATTAAAAATGCTCAAAACCAGTTATGAGTTTTGATTGTGTCTTCAAACAAATTTTTCCGGAAAATAGAAACATTAGCAAAAACAATGAAAAGGTTGTCCATCCCCGTTTTAGCTATGCGGTGCTTATTGCTCGCATCTGTGGCTATAATGTGCCATTGTTTGCCCGTTGGCAGATGATGTGGGCGCAGTCCTCAATGCTATGTTTGTCCCCACTATTTAACGTATATGGGGACTTTGTGTGACAGTATGCAGTATGTAGGAGCGAATTCTGTGAAATGTTTTTTGAAAAGTGACATGTCATGGGTAATCCATCCAAAGTCTTAGTAAGAACCCGGCCATAAAACACGGTCTACTACTTTTCAACCTTATTACTGAGAGCATAGGGGTGAAAAGTGGCAGACCGTCAGTGAACTGGGTAGTACCTACTCGGAACTGCAATTAATAAAATCTTAAACCGTGGAGCTCTCACGAAGAAAGGGCGAAGAAGGATTTTGGTACAGGAGTAATTGATTATTTATCAATTGTCATATGTATGAGGCACATATATAGTATGAATTTGAATGGCTGAAAAAATATGCGAATACCAAAGATACGATGGTTAATGAATACTGAGATGGTGGTGAGTTGAAATGTATGGAAGAAACAGAGATTCTGCGTGAATCTCATGTAAGGCGGGCAAATGCTGATGATGATGATATTATAATGTTAGACGTCACAAGATGAGAATAAAGGCCAATTGCAGACAACTGAATATGCGAAGAGTGCGAGCCAGCTCCAATACCGTTCTGAGAATGATAGCAAATAGGTTGGACTGTCCTTACGTGCGACACTGCTGTGACAGACAAGTTACATATAGTGTCGCATGTAAGAGACTACTGTAATAAATATGGATTGATTTTGATTGGACATGAGTATTGTGATAATTAAAAGTGATTTTAATTTGATTTTTAATTTTGATTTATCTCATTTGATTGTTTGGTGTATTTAAATTTTATTAATTCCGTTGTATTTATTTGTGTGTGATTTTGTATTTATTATTGAATAATTTAAAATGTTTTCTAATATGGGTTATGAAACCTGAAATAAATGAATTTGAATTTTGAATTTGAATATATTTAGAAGCATGTGTGGTGTATCGTGAATAGATAGCATTGGAAAAGAGTAAGTACGAGGAGTGACAGAAAATCAGATATAGGCATATTTTGCCCGAGTGGTGTATTAAAGCTCAATCCTTTCAGAGAGAGGAAGCCTGGGTCCCAGCAATGGGAACATAATTTAGACAGATTATGTTAAGTCCTATGATACTTACACGTGACAAATTTAAAATGAAAAAAAAAAGACCCTACAAATAGAAATACCGGTTCCATTAATTTTATGTTGTGTAACCTTTGTTTTAAAATTCAAAAGTCATCCTTTAATTTATGATAATGCATTTTGATACCTATAATATAAAGCGTTTTTTAACTGACTTCAAAAAAGGACGGAGGTTCTCAATTCGGTTGTTTTTTTGTGTTTGTTACCTCATATCTTCGTCATTAATGAACCGATTTTCAAAATTCTTCTTTTATCTGAAAGAATTATAATAAAAAAATGAAAGGAAATATTCTTCCCGGTTGGCCCCATAGAAATTTCATCAAAATCGGTTTAGTGGTGTGGTTTTTAAATCAAAATAGCTGGAAAAAATATGTCATCCAAGTAAAAGAAATTGCGAAATTGATACATACTTGAGAATAATTTGTGTGAAACGATAACTAAAAAGGGTAAAATAAAAACTTTTTTGCAAAAAAATAAAACGCTGACTTTTTAAAAGCGCTTGTTGTGTGTTGTGTTTAATCAGCTTATATTTTTGTCTCGAGGAACGACTGTGCCAAGTTTCATACTTGTGTTACAAAAAGAAAGGTTCGGCCATTTTTTTTTGTCTCTAGTCACCCGTACTATTATTTTAGCAAAACGATGACGCAATGTTTTTTTTCAAAATGATTTATTGAAACTATTTGATACTTTTATCATCATACTTATAAATATCTGATCAAATGTCAATTTTAATAGCCATTGACAGTTTTACAGTACCTAGAATCCTTATGGACTGGTTGAATTCGTTTTTTTGTAAAGGAAAATTCCAAGCTTTTTTAAATTCAAAGCAACATTTTTTTTAGGTGACGACGAACTTTTTGCCTTAGCATCTATACAGTTGTGTTTCAGACTTTGAAGACGGTTGCTTGCGTTGTTGGTTTGCATTGGTTGTCTAGTTGACGACTGCAAAGTTAACTATTATTAATCATTTATCGAGTAATCAGTTACGGTGTGTATATTTTATATTGGTAACAGGCAGTGGGAGAGTAGGTATAGTTTAAACAAAAGAAAAAATAAACAAAATCACGCAAACATCTGAACGCGGAAATTTGGATAATATTAACTAGTTAGCTAGTTAGTAGGACTGATTGTTCAGGGTATGCCGCCCGAATATAATTTAATTAGGTAAATTATAATACCTATATATTTTTTTTTTTAAATTTATTATTTCATTTAATTAGGAATTTTATCAGGAACAGGGTGGTAAGATCCTCATCTTCTGTTGGTTGTCTAGTGGACTTCATGCAACTTGTGTAGTTAATCGTACGACTAAATCTGACATCACTTCTCTGTTCTTCTTCTGTTTTTTTTTCGGTGTGCGGAAATCCTCGTAGATACCCTTCGTCTGGGAAGAGCGGATGGTTATGTCGGACTCTTACCGACTAAAACCCTACTGTTTCTAATACTGCCAATAATCGTGGGCCCGGGAGAATCACATACATTCACGCGCATCGCTGACATCACTAAGTGCAACCGAGCCCACGACTGCACTTTTCATCTGTAAAGGCGCGCAAAGAATACTGCACTCCACTTCTTTGGTTGCAATGAATAACTATACCGAATAGTTATCAAACGTTTCAACTGTCCCTAGTATAGAACTATATTAAATGTCTTTGTATTGTCAACAGCTCCGCGGCGAGTTCCTCAAGGAGACCAAAGTATGCACGATTATATCGCCCCGACCGGGGCCGTCCAGCGCGGACGACGGCGATGATGTACAGGACACCCTTGTCACCAAACAGGTATGTACATTAGTATCATCTGCCTCCCAACTATGTTGGGGTCGGCTTCTAATCTAACCGGCTGCAGCTGAATGCCAGTATTTTACATGGAGCGATTGCACATCTGACCTGCACAACCCATTTAGTACTGAGTACCTGCACTACCCAATTAATACGATACCTTTTGGGAAGTCTGGTTCTTAAGATTTTCGGGCCACTGACTATCTGTAACGACTGTAATAGATCTACAAATGACAGCGGTGACCAACGGCGTAACGTGTTTTCCGAGACACGGAAGAAACGTACGTATACAGTAATGGGTGGACCCATACACGGACCAACCTAGACAAGCATGGCTTAACCTGAAGATTGATCCGAGCGGCTGTTATTATACAGCCACGGGCTCATACCTGTATGTAAAGCTTGTGCCAAGTAAATAGAACCAAAATGATGCTCAAAGCCTTGCTTGAAATTATTGCTCAGTGATGTGAATCTGCCTTTACAGCAGGAAAAGATAAAAGGCTTTTATTTGTTAACTATTGTATACTAAATGACTGTAAAAGCTATTAATCAGTTATATCATAAATTATCTGTCTACCTTAATGTTTATATAATTATTTTACATATGCTCACATTATTAATGCGGGGATTACAAATCTGACATGTTAGTCATAATAGGAATTACAAGTTCACAAAAAATCTGCGTTAGTAAACTTGTGAAGTCGGCATTTATTTAAATATTAGGAGGAGACCAATAAAATTAATGTATGACGCACTAAACACCTTCCGGCATAAATTATGATAAAAATCACATCAAAATCCGTTACGCAGTTTATAAGAACAGAGATAATTTATTATGTTTCATCATAACCCGTTATCCTGTCCTTATTTGTTGGTGGCGCCGCACGTCTTCATCTATACTAATATTATAAATGCGTAAGTGTGGATAGATGGATGGATGTTTGTTACTCAATCACGCCAGAACGGCTCGACGGATCTGGATGAAATTTGGTACACAGATGGTTTATAGTTTGGAATAGCATATAGGCTACTTTTTATCCCGGTAAGACGGTCCCGTGGGTCAATTATCGAACACCGCTGGCATTAGCTAGTCTTCCATACTTCTATATTACTCGTCATCTCATCAGACACCTCCTTTATCTCTTATAGCCATCCACATTCATAAATAAAACTTCACGACAAAGATAAAATATAATATAACATCATGCCAGTAACCTCCGAATGGTTAGGCAGAGTTGTATACCTAATAGTTCTCCTACAATTCGCCAGTTTTATTTAAGTCTCTAATAAGGGGCGACCCTGTTGCCATCAACCGGGCACAAATCCAGACTCCGCCTACATCCAGACTGCTACTGAGAAACACTGCCCGACTTGGGAATCAAACCAGGACCTCGTGCTCAGCAATGCTTGCCCTTTCCTGACACTTCTTTGAACTTTTTTGTATCATTAGTAACATATTGATCATTGAGGAGCTCGTGGCTAAATAATAACAGCCGCTCGGGTCGATCGTCAGGCTAAGCCGCGCTTGCCTGGGTTAGTCCGTGGATGGGTGACCACCCATACATACCAAGTTTCCTCCGTGCCTCGGAAAGCACGTTAAGCCGTTGGTCCCGGCTGTCAATTTAAAATCTTTGACAGTCGTTACAGGTAGTCAGTGACTCGAAAGTCTGACAACCAGTCTTACCAAGGGGTATCGTATTACCCAGTACTAACTGGGTTGTGGAGATCAGATAGGCAGTCGTTCCATGCTAAATACTGGTATTCAGCTGCATCCGGTTAGACTGGAAGCCGACCCCAACCTAGTTGGGAAGAGGCTAGGCAGATGTTGAGTAACATATTGAACATCATCACATCATCAGCCTACCGCCTGCCCATTACATTATGATGTCTCCAGGTCTTCCCCTATCTATTAATCATCATCAATCGTATTACCTAACCTTTAACATCGGCCAGAAGTGATTTATTATTTTCATGTAGTTCTGACAAGCATTGGATGATTTTACTGCATAAAATTTATCTGTCATGACCCATCCTAGGGAATAAGACATAAGTCTTTTAAAATACAGGAAAGTGTATGGTACAAATATTGATTGAAAACCTCAAAACAGTGAAAGAAAATGTCACAAGGAAACTGGCGTGCCCTAGAGGCAAAAAAATCGGTGTGACCTGCACTTGTTCGCATGGTGAAAGACGGCTATGGCCCACTCCCTTCTCACAGAGGTCAATCCCAGCTGTGGGAACAGTACAAGCTCATTCTTCTACGGTGGCTGGTACGACAGTATTTTAATATTTCGTTGGCCAAAAACTTCGCCCTTTAAAAGCTGACTTTTATACTTACGTAACATAATATCACGCCTTATCCCCGGCGGGTTAGGCTGAGGTGTACCTAATAGTACACCCACATTTCGCCAGTTATGTTTAAGTCCCATGTAGGGGCGAGCCTATTGCCATCTCCCGGGCACAGATCCGGACTCCGTGGCTGCTACTTAGAAATTCCTGATGGAATAACCCAACACTGCCCAACTCGGGAAGCGAACCTAAAACGTCATGCTCAGCAGTCGCACTTGCGACTACAGGACCAACGAGGCAGTTATTTTATACTTACGACATTGTTATTGCCTACAGGGTATACAAACAGACCTGGCAGCAGACGGCACGGTGGACCCTCGCTCCGTGAACGTCTCCCAGTTGCATCAGTCCCGCTTCGGCCTCATCAGCCAGGCGCTGATGCTCATCCTCATCGCCGGCTTCCTCGCTTCGGAGACCCTCAGCGAGTTCTGGAAGACCAAGTGAGTAGACTGAATTATCCACGCCACAAGGATTCCTCGACGCTATGGTACGGTAGACGTGTCCCAGCTGTATCAGTCTAGTTTTGGTTTCATCAGCAAGACTTATCAAAGGCTTCCTAGAGCTCCAAAGACCCTCAGAGAGTCCTGGACAACCAGGTAAGTGACCACCATTTAGGCCCGATTTTACCATTGAAGAAAAAAATTGCGCCCATGGCTAATCTTCACTGAGATTGGCCACCAATAGGACTTTTATTATTAGTAAATCTTTCTTCAGAAGTCTTTTTTTAAAGGTCAATTCAAGTGCAAAATGCCAAAGACTAATGATAGACATACACATGCATCATTATGGCCGCAGCAGTAGTTTCAATTAAGGGAAGCGGTCCATCAGACTACTTCGCTTATTTCGCGAACATTCTGAATCATGCACGCCTACTGCTTGTTATGTGTTCGTTCTAGCTGTTCTTTTAAATAGTTGCATGTTTTGTTCAGGTGTGTTAGGACTGTTTTGAAATGTCGATTGAATTGTTGATAAAACTTCTTTTCTATTTTTAGGTAAGTGTTTTGCCATTTGAAACAGGTAAGGTGTGGGAGGTGTGTCCTCTCTGATTAGATGAAGTCAGCTATTATTTTTGTTGTTTATTGATTGGCTCGCGTTTCACTACTTGCTCGCCGGATAGTAAGCGATGATGTAGTGGATAGTCAACAATCAATCGTTTATTTTATAAAAAGGTGCACAGTTACAATAAAATATCACAACAATTAAAATAGAGCACAGTTGCTTATTTGCCTGAACTAAGTTGAACCTGTGTCTCAGGCTACAAAGTGCAAGTAGACATCTACTTAAAATAAATAAAATTAACAGTAAGTGAAAAGTAAAGTACTAAAATTAAAACTTACATAATTAAAAATAAAAACAGCGTGTTCGCGGATTATTTACAGACAGCAAGTAAATCTTCTGAAGTGAATCTTCTGCTTATAATGATGAAGACTTGCCTAGAAGTACTCAGTAACATAAAATGATACAGTGCACCTGTGTCTGCGCATATACACGGTGGATGGGACACCGAAACTAAAATGGTTATCACGAATTCAGTACATTCTGAACCGATGAAATATTTCATCGGTGATTAAAAAAAAAACCATACATTTTGACCGTGTTTGCAGCTTCGTAGGAAACGGCTGTTTTTTAACCGACTTCTAAAAGGAAGAGGTTCTCAATTCGGTTGTATTTTTTTTTGTGTTTATTACCTCATATCTTCGTTATTTATGAACCGATTTGAAAAATTCTTCTTTTATCTGAAAGGGTATACTTCCCGATTGGTTCCATAGAAATACATCAAAATCAGTTCAGTAGTTTGGTTTTTAAATCAAAATAGCTGGAAAAAATATGTCATCCAAGTAAAAGAAATTGCGAAATTTATTGACAAGGATTTGTGTGTGATACTATCACTGAAAAGGGTAAAATAAAAACTTTTGCAAAAAAAATAAATGACTTCAAAAAAAAAAAAACGTGGAAAATAACTTACTTTCGGGAGTCGGTGACAAAAAAGTCAATGAAACAAATAATTCAAAGCCGGGAGGGGGGTCAGAATAATGTCCTTACTGAACACGTGGTAACCAGTTTAGCGACGGTGTCCCTTCTATTCTGTATTGTGCACTATAATATTTCCCGCGTACATGTCTAAGTTGTGCTCATAGCGAAGATTGTCCCTTTGATGGCTTGTTACTCGCCGCTATTTTGTGAACAAAAACGACGGAAGTTTGGCTGGCCAAATAATTCATCCCTTTAGCAACACATCTCTTATTCACCTCTTTCCCCCACAGAGTCCCAGTGGTATCCCGCAACTGGCACGACCTCGTCTTCCGTCTGGCGGAGATCGGGGTAGCGCTATGGTTCCCGTGCGTGCTTTGGAACTCCATGGCTCCCGAGCGCCTGTGGTTGCTCAACCCGCGCCGCTTGCTGGCCCGTCAGCTCGACGACGCAAAACTCGCGGACTTGCTAGCGAACCATCATGACGCCAAGGTAAGAGAGATGGATAGAGAAATAATCATGGCTCCCGAGCGCCTCTGGTTGATCAATTTTTTTGTACAGCAGACATTTTTTTTACGATTACGTTACTGTATTAGTTTCGCATAAAACGAAATGATATTCGCCATTGTATATGCGTAAACAAACAATCAATCAATTTTCTGTAGTTTTATTTCGCGGTTGTTTTATTAGGACAAATATCTTTAAAATACTAAGTTGTGGCGAAGTAAACCATTGTAATAATAAGTGGGAATCCTTGCAAATGAGCAATTTATCACAATATTTATTATCGGTAAAACAAAATGATATGAACGTTGTCATATATCGATGTCCACCGCGCACAGGATGGAAGAAAAACAACAGAATACCTATGTTCATTTATTCTTGAGCTCCATTGGTGTAATTGCTATGTTTGGCGTTCCAGTGGGAGGATAAATGAATAAATGAATAATTTCGTAAAACTAAAACCGACACCTGCAAGGAATAACATCGTAATTCGTAACTCAGTTTTAGGCAATTTTGAGTTACAATCATATTTTTGCACTCACCCCTGCGGCTAAATTCCTTTACATAAAGATTTTTATAGTGTCAAAACATTGTAAGAGTGAGTCACTGTAGTTAATAAAAGGGTTTTTTAAATCTTTAACGCGCTCTCCTCTAAAGTTGCTAAATATTAGTTACGATGTTATTCCTTGCAGGTGTCGAAACATATGAATCATTTTGTTTTATCGATAGTCAGTATTTTACATTTGATGTGACCTCAACAAAAACCATCAGACGGTATCGTCAGGGGCTTTCTGCAAACTCGATAGTCAAGTAATTGTGTGTATATTCGCAACATTTTCTATAAAAAAAAACCGTTACTTTAACCGTTATTTTTGTAACGATAATTATATCACGTTACCTTTACCTCAATAAGTTATATTTATCTACAGCATGAAAATTGCCACCTGGTAAAAAGTAGGCATTTTGGTACAAGAACAAAACAGTTCATAACATAACAAGCAACAGAGAAGCAGACAATACACAAACTCATTTTATTGCAGTCATGATAACTTGAGATAAACTGCGAACGGTCGGTCGTTGACATTAGAATGTCATCCGACAGGATAACTTAACAGTAGTGTATTTATAACACGTTATATTATGAAAAAAGGCCATTCACGATTAAAAACACTTTCGTCTGTTTAGTTGTAAGTAGAAAGGAGATCCATTGTTTTTCTTCATATTAAGATATCCATAGTTTTATGAAATACTATATACAAGTGTGAGGTCTGTTTAAAAATTGTTTTAGAGCGTCATCATACCTCCTCGACTCCTATACTTTTTAAAACATTTTTTTTAAGCGTTTTAGTAGTATTTTGTGACACGTGTTTATGTCTATGTATCGGAAAATTCGGTGTAAAACGAACTCCGTTGTCCCATATTATTGTCATTATGGTATCGGTTAGAGGGTCTTCAAGCTTAATATGCTTACGCTTTTGTGTTTCAGTATTTATTAGTATTTTTACTTTAAAAGATGTCCCATGTCATTGATTCCCCGTCTCTTGTAGAAAGATAATATGCGTAGATGTTTACAGCATTAAAAAATAATAATTCGAAAAGCTCCCTTTTATAGATATATCTATGTCTATGTATTCTGATACCATATCATCCAGTGAGCCAAAGCGAGTTCATCCCAAATAAATGTCGTCTCCAGCTAAAATTGCTTCATCAATGTTCCATACACATTCTGGTACCGGTGAGCGCACGTGTTGGGCTTAAAATCACCAGTCACCCTTCTAAACCTCAATGGTTTATATTCCCAGACTATAACCCAGTTCTACCGCCAATGTTGGATGGAGAAGGCTCAGATTGTTCTCAAAATAGTCTGGTATTGGCGCTGTGTGATAACGAAGATTATTCTCAAAGTCTTCCGACCACCTTTAGCTATAAAGGAGAACGGAGAGAAACCTATTAATGATGATACGGTCTTGGATTTGCGGAGCAAATCAAGGGTGAGTTGAGGTGTAATCGATGTTCAGGTTATTTGTTTGTGTCCTTATGATATTCAAATTGCTGAAACGTTGTATCGTTGTAGAGAGTTTTATTGTAAAATAGAACGAGGCTGTTCGGGATTCTTCTTTAAGATTATACGGGGTGGAAGGGACACCGACGCGAAAACGGAAACCACATACTCATTACATCATTCTGAACCCCCCCACACATAGAATTTTTTTCGTCGGTTATAAGAAAAAACAGCTGTTTCAGACATTTTGACCGTGTAGGTCACTTTTGTAGGAAACAGCTGATTTCTTATAGATCGAATCGTTTGCAAGTATAATTTAGTTACACATTCTTTTAGATTTTTTTATTCATGTTCTAAATCTTTCGTTTGAAATTTGGACCCGGTTCAGGCTGCATTTGGCTTAGGCCGTGATATGGACCGATTGTGACCATTAAAGTTCTTTGGTAGATCTCATAATTCCCACCCATTTTATGTATCACCTTTTCACAACCAAACAAACAAAAATATGAACAATCCATTTCTCCTAACAGCAGAATGTGGAAACCGATTCGCTGGTGGGCAGCGTGGGATCGGCCCGCGACTGCTGGATCTGCTATGACAGCGCCCGCTCCGAGCCGCTCATCCGCCCGTGTCGCTGCACCGGCGACGTCTCCGCCGTGCACCACGACTGCCTCAGCCGCTGGCTTGTTGAGGTAATAATACACTACTTAAAAGTGTATAACAAATACTAAAATTCATTCCTCTCGGTTTGTGATACCACAAGTTACCTCACCTCGAAAGAAACCGTTTCCACGGACGTATTAGTATCACACTACGTGAGAAGTCAGCTTTAAAATCATAAAAGTGACTGGAATTTCATGATACCATTCGTAGTCAAAGGTCACGTTAGTTAGGACTGGTTATCGTATCGTATCGTAGCGACCGCTACGACCGGTCTACGAAACATGCTACGAGAGTTACTACGTCGAAAAACAGTTTCGTAGCAACTAAATAATTTATTATGATAACTAATTTTTAATGCAATATTTATCTATTTACAGAGCGCGAACAGTCCTGATGGTTTGAAGTGCAAAGTATGCAACACACCCTACATAGTGCAGGAGACTAACAGGTACGTGAAACATTAAAATGTAATCTCCATATTAATTTGCTTACTAACAAGAAATATCTTACTTTCCTGCTTAGGGTTTCATACCTCGTATAAAAAGTCCCTGTAGGGTATATAATGCTTGGTTGACACCGTCCAAGCATTCTGTGCATCAAACCAAGTAACTCTACGCAAAAATAATTGCTGGGAAACGACTTTTTTGGGGTGAAAAATCATGTTTTACGGTATAACTCAATGTGACGCACTCAAAACATTGTGCTGATGGATGCATTGAATAGTACGGGGGTCATGAAGGTAATTAAAATTCTGTTATTATAACATTCAAACTTGTACTTTAAAAATAACTTCAGAAAAAGTTGGAACTTTGACCTCCAATATCTCCGCAACAAGAAGATTCCCAGGTGTGGTCCAGAACAAAAAAATATACAAGGGCCTTTCGGCTTCATTAAGGGTCTTGTTACACCCTTTATATTGCATTTGTTTTAGCAGTATATCTATCCCAGTTTCATAAAATTACGATACTAATTGTGCTCAGTTACTAACTTTAAATTTCTTTTTACAGGGTGGTATGGGAGCGCGGGTTCACGGTAGCGCACTGGGCGCGCACGGCCCTCGCCGTGGCGTGCATGTGCGGCGCGGGCGCCGCCGCGTGGATGTGCGTGCAGCTGGCGGCGTCGCCCGTCGCGCGGGTGCTAGCTGCCGGGGCTGCGCTGTTGGTGTGCTATGTCGCTATCAGGTGAGGGAGGGTGGTCTATGGTCATTCTGATAGGTTGTCCGTGGGTTTGGTTAATTTCTCTTATGTGAACTTGTTTATCTTTAAATTTAAGTATTTTTATTTTCCTTATATAATTACGTCTTCTCGCGTTCATATAAATCTTCCATTTTTTTTTACCTTTTATTATACGAGTAGTCTCACCATTTTTCTGAAGCACGTAGGTATTCTTAAACAACAAAAGTATCTTAAAATGCTGCCAACCTAATGCAAGCATTTCTACTTACAGATTCCTTGGCATGAACACAGTTAGTGCGTACCAGAGAGCAAAGGTGTCATCTCTACGCATTCTGACCGAGCCATTGACAGAAATAACCGGTCACCCCGACAAGGGACAACTGTCAACCATCAGCAATACAGTTACCGTGGAGATAGCATCGAAATGTGTCCTCGATCGCGCGCTGAAAGGCGAAGTGAACAATTAACTGTTAAAAATAACGATTAAAAACTTAAAAATAACGATTACTGTTGCAATAACGATAAAAATAACGGTTACAATAACGGTGATACGTCAGTACAAACGCAGTGAACAGTGATGTGATACAGTGAATGTTACGAACTTGTAATTTATTTTTTCTGGATCTTATCGTGAACTCTTTGAATAATACCAGTTACTGTAAAAACTTCGTATATGACTTGAAAACAATACCGAAGAACTGTATGGAAATTTGATGGGGTTAAAAAATAGTGATGTCCCCAAAACTAGTGGTATATTGTCAAAAATTTGTCGATTGAGACTATCCGACTAACGAGTTTACGGAATAATCGACTAAATACGTCTGTTAAAATTTTATTTTATTTTAATCTTCTTCAATAACTTGGAGTAAGATAATTATTACACACATTGAGTATTGCCTTACAATTTATTTTGTATTTAAATTTGACTTTTATTAGTCTAAGACTCGATGTAAAACTCTTTATGCCAAATTCCTTATTTAATGTTAAAATGTGAAAATTAGGACAGTTGTTTGGAAATAAATTTATGTACAGTTAGTGCAGGCGTAATTTTATCACAAAAAAGATATGTATATTTATTCATTTTTTTAATAAAATATTTGCACGGCACTTTCTTCTTAAGGCAGATATGATAATGTTACCAAAACTAATTACCGCATGAAATTGCTGATTTTTGTTATTTTTATGTTCAAGTCATAGTTGTTTTATAGATCTCAGTGTGTCGTGCCCATAAAATATTAATAAAACTTTTACAGTGCTACAAGGATCTTTTGGCGGTTGCGAGATAATTGTAGAAGGCGCTGTCGGTACACATTAATTTATAAATTCTATTGAAAAACAAAATGTCGGCGTTAGTTCCGATTCTCGCTACGCACCATTAGATACTTGTGCAGCTATGTATACTTTTCATATCCATTCCCTCTTTATTTTTCAATACTATCATTATACGTATTTACAGTTATTTTTGTGAATAGTTATCTGTGGTAACGTAAATTTTTAGTATCGGTGATATATTTTTTATTTATTGTGTGGGTACGGGTCGGTCATAGTGTTATTGGGTGTTGCTAAGGGGAAATTCTCAGTAGCAGCCTCGGCCTTTGTACCCTGTTGATGGTAATAGGCTCGCCCTCTTACACGGGACTTGAGAATAATTGGCAAAATAGAGGTGTAGTCGGATCGGTGTCCAGGGAATACAGGCATGGTGTTCTGTTATGTAAAACCCCGAATGATTCTCGTCACGAGATTCTAAGTCATTAATTTCTACCGATTTTAATTGGTTTCGTTTAAAGAAAAGAATGCGTCTACAAGCCTATATTACGGGCAACTATTCACGAAACTAATTGTATAGTTAAATAAATAAAATAACTATAATAATTGGAAGTAGGAAGTAAATAGAAGAGGCTATGGCGAAGGCGGGGCGCTCGTTCCTATCCGCTGAGTGTTGTGATATTAAAGCAGCGGTGTTCGCCTGATTTATACGGAAACCCTTAGAAATACATAAAAAATATAAAATAAACATAATTTACCTAACCCCTTTTTGTTTTATTTTGATTGGCTTTTCCTTTTTTTAGTTCGAAATCTTTTTATTCAGTTAATTTTTTGCTCCGTGTTCATGTTAAACCAGGTTGTAAATGAAGAATTAAAATGTTCCAAACAACATGTTCACACGTGTTACCACAACATAAATACATTGTGTTGCAACAAACTTGTGCAACTCTCGTTCATCATGGAAACGGAGCTTCTGTTCAATTATTGATTTTCAATTTCTAGTAAAGTATGAAAAAATTTAAAATAAATTAGTCTCATAAATAAGTTAGACTGGTTTTTTATACACATTTCTTTTGTGCTTGAGCACTTTAATGTAGAAGTTAAAATAACAAGTTTTTCTTGCAAAAATGCAGCCCCACTTAAAAATTATGTAGATGTACGTGTATGGTGTCTGTGCCAAAATAGAAGAAATGTTTGGGTAGTCGATAAGTTATTTAGTTTACAGTACATTGTAGCCAGTTTAAATGTTTTGAAAAAAGCTTGAATAGATCTTTATAGATTCACCAGAGAGCATAGACGACGATAGAATCTATCAGCCAGAAAAGCCAAAAATGTACAGTTTTACCACTTTAAGTTTGCAGTTCAAGGTGGCGCTGCTTGTCAAGAAAATATGCATCGATATGTCAAACTTGGTGCATTTATTTTAGTTATCTGTTTTTCCACCTGCACAGATAAGTTGGTTGAAGTGTATTGAATTGAAATAAACTATCGATTTATTCCCATCCTGATAAAAGTCGTTATAGAAATAATAAACGCTTTCTACGAATTGCTTCTTGTCTGTGCCCTCTGAGCTGTAGTAAAAGCTTCTAATGTTTTGAGTTAAAGATTTAAAAAGTGAGTTTTAGCTTATACGGCTTTGCTTCGTTTTAAAAAAATCGATGATTGGATAAATTCCGAATAGTAATAATGTTAATAAAGCTTATTTTTACGTGTGCTAGCGACTTTTATGTATATAGACTTACACGCTACGGTCCACTTGAAAGTAATAAGATCGAAATTTGAGAAGTTTCCGCATTTGCAGACTTGCATGCGCATGAGCTTTGTTCAGATTTTACTAGCCTGGGAAATATTAGACGGGTAAGAACGATGTAGGATGCATTTGGGTACATTATTAAAGTCGTTTTTGTGACGTTTTTTACTATAAACCTGAATCCTAACTAAAGCGATCGCCTTCCGTTTTTCCAAACAAATGTATTATATATATTAAAATCGATTATCGCTTTGATAATAATATGTTTATTATCAAAGCGATGATCGATTTTCGCGCGACTGATCGCTTCGATTAGGACACGGGGTAGTGCTGCTTCTGCTTGCTGAAGCTAATATTGCATCGCGAAATAAAATCAATGTAAATGTTTAGACAAAAAACATAATTACCTATTATTTTAAGTAATTTAGTAACGAGGAGATTATTTTTATAATATAATTCGCCAAAAAAGTTCAAAATAGAATATTAAAAAAATATTAGAATTGTGTCTCCATTAGATGACATAATATGTTTGTAAACACATAAAACAGGTAATTTACGATGTTTACTATTCATTTTAAGTTCATGTTAAAGATAATGTTAGTGGTCATGTCAGTTTTAAAAGTTATATCTTTGTAAATATTTCAAAGAGCAGATTTTTTATTTTTAAATATTGCCAAACTGTTAAAATTGTAGTTCAAATATTGTAGGTATAATTGTGTTGTCAAAAGTTCTAGGTCTCTAAAATTACAAAAATGTAGCGTTATAGTTCTGGTTGAATTTAACTTGACTTGGTACCTAATCTTTTCGGCAATTTTTTTTTTTGTGTTATCTAATTTATATATATTTATAGGTATAGTTCAACATATTTTTACAAAAACCGTCACTAAGGCCCGCTTGCACTACTTATCAACTCATTCAAAATATCATCGTCAACTTCAAACGACTTTCATAAATAGAATGATATTCGCGCTTAGCGTCGCCTGTTGTGTGTGGTGGGTCTAAATCGTTAGTTAAAACACGCGCGGGTGCACGGACCGGGTGCCCGCTGTCAAAATATCCTTAAAAAAAACCGTCACACGCGTCCTCGCCTTTTGGCACTGTTCATACTATTTTTCAATATTGGCACGCCAGCCTGCGCCCGCACGTGTATTTGCGGTGTGACGGCCTTACGGTTCTTGAACGTCGGTTAAACCTTACAATTCAAATTGTCTTTCAGATAGTTAGCTTTGGAAATATTCAGTAAATAACTGATTATAAAAGGTGGTAAGGACACCGTTTTGTTTAAGCGTCGGTGTCCCTTCCATCTTGTATAAATCAGCTTTCTTTTGTCATCTACTCGACCAACACTGACCCAAGAGCTCTTCATGCCACATCCTAACCACAGCAACGGCGATCGCGTATTCGCGTGACCGATCGCTATGATTAGGGCGCGGGGTCGGCTCTTCAATATTTTTCAGACATCGCTTAAATTTCCGTCAATTAGTAAATAAATAATATATTTCGCGCCATTAAAATTATATTTTTTAATAATAATATATCTATTTTGCTATTCTATTCTAATATTAGCGGTAGATTGCTAGTTGTGTGTGATCTAAATCTTGTTCAGTAGATTTACTATTTAAGAAAAATACACAACGCTCCTTTTGGAGCAGTCGGGTAAAATTATGGAAATGTAAGATTAAAGGATGACAATAGACATACTTATATAATTATTGTAATGTAAAATGCAATACACATTTTTAATAGAAAATAGAACTGTGACCATGTTTTTGAATTATCTTCAATATATATGAATAATTGAAATAATCAATGTCGTTATGTATACTGTAGATTAGAATGCTAGCCATATCATTATCATCGATATGATCGTTTTTGCAGTTAAACCAAAACTTATTTTATGGAGATCTTAAAATTGTATATGCTATGTCAACGTCAAAAATGCGAAATAATTTGCAACACTGCTATTTTTATGTCTGTATTTATATACTAGCTACGAGTAAATTTGAAAAGAAACTTGTAGGTTGTGTCCTAATCAAAGGGATCGGTCAGAAAAATACGCGATGTCATTCATTCCGTAAACTAAACGAAAGGCGCCATCTGTCTGCGCGACCATGCATTTGGGCTCGGAGAATTAAGGGGGAAGCGCCATGCTAGCCCGCGAAATTCATATTTTCTTACGTTTTTGCAACTTGCCGGTCAGTGCCAGGCTGTATGTTTAACAAAATATAATTTGCGTCGTTAAAACGTATGTATTTACATAATAGTAGTCATCGAAATTATCAATACAATCCCTTTAAGTTCATTTAATCACAATCAATGACTTTTTCATAAAAAAAAAACATGGTATTAAATTAACATAAAGGGTTGTTTTGATGATTTTAATTTAGTAAAGGCATATTTGTTTGGTCGCTCATCATATTTTAATTAACATACAACCCACAACTAACCTGTAATTTGTAAAAAACGAGACAAAAATAAAATTGAATTTCGCGGGCTAGCCTGGCGCTTTCACCTTAAATGAACGCGATGGACGCTTGTTAGCGCATCGATCTCTTTGGTTAGAACGTGGGATTATGTTTTTTCTTAATATTTCATTCCTTCGTGTCTTAAAATCTGCTAACTCAGTCAAATAACGTTAAAATAATTGTTATAACATTAATTATATTGATCTCAGCGATGCGATTCTTCTAAAAGTTAGTGATTCGAATTAAAGTTAGTTTCGGCGAGTTTTGTAAATAATTTAAGTAAAGTTCCAGTTATTTCCTGTATCTGGATGGTCGTGACATAAATAAATCTAAATTAAATAAGATTTGTAAGTAGTATGAATTTGTTTTATTTATTTACCCAATATAAATATCGAAAGTGTATTAATATATGTGCAAGGAATAACACACACTTTCGTACATTTTACAAAAGAATTGCCTTGTTGATCGCTCGATCACTAGCTATAGTGGTCGCAGACGCTAATGCTCTGTATGGAGTCCAGGGTTCGATCCCCTAGTCGGGCAGTGTTACTGTATTTTTCTATCGGAACTTTCTCATTTGCACCCCGTTCTTATTTCTATCTGAGCAGGTACCTACAAGTTCCTATGTACCAGAGCCCTACCAACCAAAATCGGACCGAAGAATGTTAGATTGTTTAATAGATTATTCAATTTACAGACACCAGCACATCAAGCTACAACAATCTGTCAAATTTCTTTAATAGATTTTCAACATTATCATTAAACAATTAGGTTCAAGGTTGATTAGGAATTTTTGATAGTTTCGGGTAGCTCGATGTTCTGGCTGGCGTCTGTGCATACAAAGCCAGTTCCGGTGTGCAGATTTGTGCTCATTTGATGGCAATAGGTTAACTGGCGAAACGACGTATCTGATCCACGTCTGCCTTACCACGGGACGACGACGGCGTGATGTTACGTTAGAAATACAAAACAAAAAATGTTTCGAAACATGCAATCTACCTACCTGCCCCCTACCCTACCGTAAAATGGGTCGATGGGATGCGAAGGTCAATAGTACAACACTTAGGCATCATCTGCCTATCCTTTTCCCAACTATGTTGGGGTCGGCTTCCAGTCTAACCGGATGCAGCTGAATACCAGTATTTTACATGGAGCGACTGCCTATCTGACCTCCACAACCCAGTTAGTACTGGGTAATACGATACCCTTAGGTAAGACTGGTTGTCAGACTTTCGGGCCACTGACTACCTGTAATGATTCTCAAAGATCAACAATTGACAGCCGGGACCAACGGATTAACGTGCTTTCCGAGGCATGAAGGAAACTCGAATGTAATGGGTGGTCACCCATCCACGGAACCTGAAGATCGACCCGATTTGCTGTTATTATTATAGCCACGAGCTCCTTGAAATGTATTTAAACGTTGAATACAAATAATTTGTAACTTAAAAGAAATTGGAATTACAATTGTTTTAATTACTAAATAAAAATGGAGTTATTTCAGGCTACCAATACATTTTAATTAACGTAAAAATACCTTCTCAAGTTTCGTCCAGAGTCACCCCCAAGTCCCTCCCACCCCGTACTACAGTAACTTTCCATCCCGGAAAATTAAAAGTTCACGTGGACGAACCCGTGAAAAGCGAGTTGCGCGCTATATACAAAACGAGTTATATAGGGTGATTCATTTTGAGGTACTTTTTTAGAAAAAAGAAAAAATAAAGAAGATTTACTATTTTAATAAAGAAGTTTTTTTTTGTCTAACACAACTTACCATGGTATTACCATGGTACCTATCATGGTATTTTTGTTCTGTATAGTTTGACATTTCATCGTGGAAAGCCCAGCAGCATCTACAAAATATTAAGCTGTATCACGAAAATCAGCGTTCTACGAGGATTGTGTTTCGTGCACTTAAAAGCAACTTATGGTCAACATAATCGGCCTACCGAACTCACGAATCTCTATACTTACCATCGAAAAGTTTGAAAGCCCACTTGCCACACAGCACGTGAAACAAAGGCTTTATTGTGGGAAAAATAACTAATTTCGCGCTTCGGACCGGTGAATTGCCTGCTTAGATCCCGTTACATCACAGCCATAGACTTTTTCTTTTGGTGCTATGTAAAGTCCAAAGTCTATATAGATAAGTCGTGTACGATTGAGCAATTGGAAGTCAACAATGCTCGCGTTATTCGCCAAATAATAATAATATAGCATTTTATTCAGATTCACTTAAACCTAATACAATATTTAAGTTTTAATAATTATGTGCTAGCACAAATATGTACAGATAAAAGAAGAAAAGTCATAATTATTAAAACTTATTCTTAACTTTGAAACTTATTCTAGTATTTGTTGCTTATTTATGTTCTGAAAACCTGTTTGTAAACAAAGGCCGACAAAGCCTTGTCGACAAAGGCCTCCACCAACCTTTTCCATTCTAATCTTTCTCATGCTATTCTGTTCCACATCACCCCTTCCACTTCTCTGATGTCATCACGGCAGACCGTAGAAAAGGTGGGATGATTTGCCAAATATGTTACCCGCAGTTACGGACAGCATTTGAAAGAAATAATCTTGTATGATAATAAAGGATAACCCGATAAAATTGTTTTTGTTTTTAAATAATTTGTGAAGCTTTAAAAAAAGTGTCTCCAAATGAATCACCCGTTATATAGGCACCACACCACCTTACAAAGTTGCGACACATCTACCCACGGCACCTAGGGTTATCAATTTCAAAAGTCCTGATAAAAAGGCGGATATTATACATTTACTTAGATTCTATTTTTTCCGCATTTATTTAACTTTTTAAACTTCATTAGATATATCACGCCTGTAGTCTTCGAAGGGTTAGACAGAGGTGTACCTACTTGTTACGGGTAATGCTAGAAGAAGAGGTAAACCTAGGTTTACCCGGGTTAACTTAATATTATCCGAGTTTTTTGGGTAAAGTTCGAAAAGTAATTATGTAACGGCTAAAAGCCGAAGTAAGAAGTGTTTATTTGACTCGCACACGACAAAACACGGTTACACACTGTTCTAGCCGGCCAAGTCTGGACAAATTCGAGCAAATGGTAACCCTATACCCAATCCACGTGAGAAAGTATTTTCTCTTCCCCCCACCAAACGACGCAATTAAAGTTTCAATTAGAGATGAATTGCGTTCTACTTCTGAAAAACGTCACGTGATTGGTTTTGTGACAAATTAGTAGGTATGTTGTTTTTACAAGCTTTTATTTAACTTGCAATGGTTGTGGGTACGTTTGTTTAGGTCAAATCTTGTAACTAAATTTTAAAACAGTTATCCCCAACCGATTGAGCTGAAATGTTGCACACACGTTTTGTTTGGCTGACAATGCATGGTTAGCTAAATGACGTCATTCTAAATCCAATATGGCGGACTTCCAAAGATGGCGTATTATTTATTTTTTAATGCCTCCCCATGATATCGATACCCCACCGAATCGATCTCATTTCTTGGGTGTTAGTAGGTGCAAATCTTCCACCTGGACACGAGTTGCCATGGCTGACCTGGAAGTCTTTGAATAGAGTCCGGACATAGGTTGGCCGATGCAAGGAGAACCTGTATTTTTTTTTTTTTCCAGATGGGAAATCATCAAATGACTTCTCCCGCTCTGAGCTGAGCGGGAGGGAGTGTCAGACTTTTACTGACTAAAACCCACCCAAGTTCCTTCATCGCCCTTTGTGTTCCGGGGCCGCGGTATCTCTTTCGAACAACCCGCAGCACCCGGCAGGCATCGGCCCTTGCGGGCCCCTTCCCTATGCTGACATCTCTTTGAGGCGCACGTGGAACACGAACGCGCCGTCGACACGGCCTGTCGTCCTAAAACGGAGGGACGGCGAGCTAGCCCATAGCTCACCGTCCACAGGCCCGCGAGGAGAACCTGTTCAGGTGGAAATTTATAGATGACTCTGCCCTGTAATGTAGGTAAATGTGGTGTTGCCCCACAAACGATGGGACAGCTGATATGGTGTCCTACTTGTCCTGTTGCCTGCACATCACAGGAGCTGTTGGACGCTACAGAAAGTCCCAAACTGACTGGCTGACTCTGATTTAAATTGTCATCGACACGATAAAAAGAAG
This sequence comes from Standfussiana lucernea, assembly GCA_964057025.1. NCBI lineage: Eukaryota > Metazoa > Arthropoda > Insecta > Lepidoptera > Noctuidae > Standfussiana > Standfussiana lucernea. The sequence goes on along the minus strand of OZ059798.1, from coordinate 12,889,087 downwards.
TAGGTGCATATAACGTAGGCCGTATGGCCTGGCACGCGAAGCTCCAGTGCATCGATTTTACCCATTTTTGGCAGCGAGCCAGCCCAGTACTGCTCCCTCAAGGTCATGGGAATAACTGTCTGTTTTTAGTACCTAGTGCTTAGTTTTAGGTTTTGTCTTGTAGGCTATGATTGGGTGAAATAGTTTTTGTTGGTAATCATGGAATACTCAATATCGTGTTGTCGATAACTTTTAGGAACTAATGGACGTTATGGAGTGCGTCAAACTGGTGGCTAAATTCTGGGCCGACTTAATTTAGATAGTTATTTTAACAATAAAGTAAAAGATTGCGTCAAAAAACGTCCGCCTCAACGGCTGTCAAACTGGTAATCTATATACTAATATAATAGCTGAAGAGTTTGTTTGTTTGGTTGAACGCGCTAATCTCAAGAACTACTGGTTCGAATCGAAAAATTGTTTTAGTGTCGGATAGCCCATTTATCGAGGAAGGGTATGGCTATATAAAATCACGCTGCGACTAAAAATTGTTACGCAGACGAAGTTGCGCAGTTCAGCTAGTGTCTAGATATAAGTACTTTACACTTTGGTAATGTCCCCAAGAGACTGGCATTGCCAGGTTGAAGATACGCTAGAAGTTATCAAATGGAAAAAAATGTCCCATTCTTTTTTCGCCTATTAAAGTAGGTTCTTCTACGCTCTTTTACAGGTGGAAGATAAATGCCTACTTACTAACACTTTGAAAAAACAAGCCCTCGAATTATTTTTTTTGTACTTGGCACATGCAAAGTCAAGGAAATATTTCATAATACATTACATAAAATATGAATAGTATACATTTTTGACTCATTAAATAAATTCAATTTTCTTGTAAATTCTGACATTCAAAGGTGCCTCTTATAATGCCCTCATTAAATTAATGGTTTGGATTTGACTTTGATTACCTAGGCACAATAATAATGTAAAAATGCAAGTTAGATGCCACTTGGCGTCTCGAGTTCTCTCGAAGATTGGCCTACTGCCAAACACCAACAATTCAGATGATTGAATTTTTCTACCAACTTATGTAAAGTGCACTTTTTCACTTCCTCGCGCGCGTGTAAGTTTAAGAAGATGACTAAGCATACAACCTGATAATTTTATGACTATGCAATCTACAACCAAAGAGGTTAATCAATTTGTGTGCCTACCTACGTAGTATCCACCAATAAAACTAAAATTATTTAAGAAAAATGTATACTGCATGTCGATTATTATTTACAAACATTTACCAAATAGTCTTTAAGACTTACGTCTGACAATGTTTAAAAAAATACTCTTCAAACTATTGCTATTTCAAATATATTATACCATTATGGACTATTTAGAAGACAGATTAATAGAATCTGTAATTTCTAAGCTAGATTAATTGACATCGCTGATTGTGAATACATTTGCACGCCATGTTATGGCAAGATATGCTGAAACAAAAATACTATAACACCCTATGTACCATATTCTAGCAAATAAATATTTTGATTTGATTTATCTATTATAAGTTGCAAGGCTCCTGGTAAGTGTAATAAACAAGCTTTAAACTAAGCTACCTCGGGTCACTCTATTAAAAATGTATTTTCAACAACTTAATCAACAAGACGCATTGTGACAAGTCAGCTGTTTCCTGCATTTTGACAACTGATTTCTTTCCTCAACTACGAAAGAAGGACATAGGTTGTTTACCATCCAGTGAATCATAACTTCGAAGTGAATTGATGGAATAACATCGTCATCTTCCAGCCCTTGTCTCATTCTACTTGGGGTCGACGCAACACGTTTTCTTCTTCCATTCTCCCCTGTCAGACTTCACGGCACCATTTACTCCTTTCTCTTTCATATCATTCCTCACATAATGCACAATTGATGGAGTAACGTACTAACTATCACATTCATAAAAAATATAGAAGCCTCTCCCAATCGTTGAACAGACAAACCGCAATTTTTCAGCTGAATTCAAAAGACAAACCAAATAGAAATGGCAATGTTATTAGCTGAATTCAAAATTCTCCAGGAGTGTGACTGTGCGGTTCAGGTATTTGAATAGCATTCGAGTAACTTTTCGTCGTTTAAGTTCTAACAACACGTAAGTAATTTTTTGGCGGTTTTGACATTTTGATGCCGTTTCCTCGAGAATCGGAAGACGCGTTGTTCCAGTCAATCAGAAACAAGCAAAGTCTATAACTAATTTAAGTGAACACAATCTATACAATGGTATTGTATCATTACCTAGGTATAGCTATGCAGTTTTTTCACTCTCCTGTAAAATTGGTATTTTGAACTTACGTGGTGTTAGAACTCAAGCGACGTTTACATTGCATTGGTCGGGCGCTGCTGGCTTAAGGATTAGGTTAGGTTGTTAGCCACGAATGACAGGACTATGCTATTAGAGTCTGCTCCCATTATGTGACTAGCTTTTCCCTAAATAGGTAAGTTACGATTGGTTTTCAGACTAACCGGATGCAGCTGAATACGAGAATTTCACATGGAGCGAGTGAGAGAGCTTATCTGATCTCTCAACTTTTGCCTAGCCTTATCCCAACTATGTTGATTTATTCCCGACTGCCACCACCGGTTTGCCACCAGTGGTGGCAATCGCAACTAATTTTCTCGTCTGATTTAGTCGCATTGGCCAACCCTCTTTGCCACCACTGGTGGCAAACACGACGATCAAGTAGGCTCCATCTGACACCGCCAAGTATTTCAACTAACAAACAGAAAGAAGGATGGACTTTCCGAAAGTCCATCCTTCCTAAATCAGTCGCATCCAGCACCAGTGGTAGTAGACGAGAAAAATAGTTGCAATTGCCACCACAGGTGGCAGACCGGTGGTGGCAGTCGGGAATAAACCTCTATGTTGGGGTCGCCTTCCAGTCTATTCGGATGTAGCAGGGAGCACTACCTATCTGACCTCCACAACCCAGTTCTTACTGGCTAATACGATACTCTTTGGTAAGACTGGTTGTCAGACTTTCGCGCCACTGACTCCCTGTAACGACTGCCAAAAATCTTCAAATGATAGCCGGGACTAACGACTTACCGTGAAATGTGAGTGTACTATGAGGTACACCTCTGCCTAACCCTTCAGAGATTACAGGCGTGATGTTATGTATGTTTGTAAATTATTATTAACAGATATATACCCATATATTTTTTATACTCAAAGCTCAGGTTAGCCAACTTACTATCTAACGGTTAATTAACTTACAAAGGACAGTAGCGGACAGCTGGCCAACAACCGACATTTAGTTTCAAAAAGCTTCAAACTTTTCGTAACATTCTCACAGAGGGATATTATACAATTTTCATTTTGTAACTTCGACCGGTTGGAGTTTGTTCGTATTCTCAGGGTGCCATCAATAATGAAGGGGCTGTTGCACTCGTGTGTCGTATGTAGGTAACTGTAGCAAAGTACAGGTTAACCTGAGAAAGTATGCGCGTCAGTAATTTTAGTTTTAACGTACGAACGTCGCGTCACAGGGTGTAGATATAGAGGCTAAAGGCTCAAGTTTTGTACTGGCGAGCTTTGTCGTAGAGCCCTAATATTCATAACGCGTTTTTAAAATGAATTTTCTCACTGTTGAATTATCTGTTCTGGTTACACCTTGTCATATTTCACACACAAGTTTTGCGTAGCTCTTTGGGGTGCATAGAATTGAAAGTCTCCAATGTTGTAACCAATACATTAAAGACAAATACACTAATATCAAACCAAGGCAATGCAAAATAGGTAACTTCCTTGGTTGAAGTAGTTCTACAGTACTTCCACATTTATTGTACCTCTCATTTAGCGTCACTGTCAAAATCACAGTGATTTTTAATTCCGTTGAAATATGGTGGCTGCCGCCGACAATTCTGTCAAAATCATAGTGACCTTGCATTGAGAATTATTAATAAATACTACTGTCAGAGGTAAAAAAAAACTGTGCATGCACTGTAGAACGCATAATCGCTCTTTCGTATTTCCGAAAATGGACGATGATTACCGAAACGTATACTTTTCCTGGGTTATTTGTACTACCACGTGTATTGTATGAATGATTTAGTAGCTCAGTATACATATTGCCCGTACGTTAGTCACGCCACGAAGCGCCTTAGGCTCTATGTAAATGTTTAAACATCTGTTGTGGTGTTTGTATATGTCGGAGAAAGCGATAGCTTTTAAACATCAAGTTGCTGATTTGACCATTGTAGTAGGGGTAAACGCCGTGACGTCAGATGTTGTTTTAATGGCGGCACGTGGACAGAGTCGTTTTGTAGAGTGGGGATTGTGCCGAGATCACTTTTGCTCGGAACTCCAACCAAGTCACTCCTTCAGAACGAAACTGTCGGTTTGCCCATTTTGTGGAGATTATTTGTTAGTGTTATTTAATGTAAATTTGTGTTAAATAATAAACTGTGATTTTTGTGTACCGAAACCGAAACTATTATTTTAACATTTCATCATGAACCCGGTACCACCGAACCCTAATGACAACGGCGCTATCGCTCAGCCATCGCTTACGCCGTCATCAGAATTGGGATCTGGACTCGATTCCCACTGGCGTGCTATGTTCGAGATGCAGCAGAAGAACATGATGCAGCTGATCGAAGCCATCAGGACACCAACAGTGGCACCTCAGATCATGCTGCCAGAAATTAATCCGGAGCTACCAGATACCGATCCACGTGCTTGGTGCGATACTATCGATATTTGCCTCGACGAACGTCCACTGGAGGGTGCATCGCTTATTATAGCTCTGAGCAAAGCCCTGAAAGGTAATGCGTCATCGTGGCTGTCGCAGATTTCGCATGCAGGCATGACGTGGCAGCATTTCCGCGACTTATTCCTTGCGCGTTATGCATCCACTGAAACTCTTGCTGCATCGCTTGTTAACATCCACAACGGCCGGCCGAAGGAGGGCGAATGTCTCGCAGCGTACGCCAGCCGCCTAATGACTACCCTGTTGGCTCGATGGAAGAATCGAAGCCATGAAGAAATAGCCACGTCGTATGTGCTCGCTCATGTCTCTCAGTTCGACTCTCGGCTTAATCGCTTGGCGTTTACTAGCGAAATAACGTCACGCAACAAGTTACTGCAGGAGATTAAGGCGAGTGCAAGTCTGAAGCGGAAGTTCGATCGCAGTACCGGTGATGGCGCCACTGATGCAAAGCGTTTAAAGCCACAAACTTCCACTATGTTCACGTGCCATAAGTGCGGAAAACCGGGACACAAAGCGGTGAACTGTCGTTCGAAGTTTACGCAGCCTGCTGGAGCTAACACCCAGAAAACTACACCGGCGGCGACTTCATCGGGTTCCAGCAAAAGAATAACGTGTTTCCGTTGTGGAGAAGCCGGACACATCTCTACGAACTGCCAACGCGGCAGTGCGGGTGGCGCGTCATCGTCGGCGGGCAGCGCTGCCAACGCAACGGCGGAGCGACGCGTCGATAGCTGCGAAATAGCAGGTGTTTGCGGGCAATTGGAACAATCCGGTGAGTCGTTTTCATTTTGTTTTGATTCCGGCGCCAAATGTTCTCTCGTTAAACAAAGTGTAGCTTATAAATTCTCGGGCAAACGTTCACTTTCAACCGTGCAAGTAATTGGTATCGGTAATAATTCGAATGTTTTTAGCACTGAACAAATTCTTAGTGATGTTGTGGTCGACAATAACGAACTGTCAATTTTATTTTACGTACTACCCGACGATTGTATGAAATACGATGTTATGATCGGACGCGATATTTTGACACTTTGCTATACGGTACATTTAACTGAATCTACCCTACGTATTTCGAAAGTCACAAATGTAGGTTGTTGCGATTTACCTCCCGTAATTGATCTTTACAATGTTGATTCTGATATTTCAAACGAAAACAAGGACCGGTTGACGTCCCTTTTGAATGAGTATTCGAATGCTTTTATCAATGGCTTATAACGACGATGATGAAACCGGAATTGACCTAACAGAGGCGAGAGAACACGCGGTGGACGGTATTAAGAAGTGTGCGGCTTATGAAAAAGCCCGTTTTGACAAAAATAAGGCCAAGTAGTTAATTTCAGTGTTGATGATTTGGTATTAATCAAAAATGAAAAAAAAAAAGAAACCAAAGTAAACCCAAATTTAAAGGTCCTTTCAAAATTTTAGAGTTGCTTGAAAACGATCGCTATGTTTTAAAATCACTGACAGGAAATAGAACCTACAAGTACGCTCACGATCGTATACGAAAGATGCCTCTAAGTAGTGTTCCTAATGAGTTAAACGTAGAGGACGGTGATGAAAGTACCTCCACCGAGTAGTAGACACATACCATGGCTATTTGGTCGCACCGTACGCACTAGTCTGTAGTCGTAACTGCAGCTCACTTGTGAGCTGTTCAGGGGACGATGGGCAGCTGGTGGTACGGCGGGGACCTGGGTCTCAATGGAGACTATTGTTGTTTTGGTCATGTACTGACCTGGGAGTCGCAGACTCTATGTGATGTGTGTGGTCGTATCACATGAGGTGATGACGATATGGGTGGCATAAGTGTCACTAGCTGCTGCGGCAGCTGGGCCATGAGCGTTGTATGTGATCGAAGTTGATTTAGTTGCTGAGTAAATATGATTGAGACTTAGAGGAACCTTTTGTTTGACAACTGTTATTTTCAAGTTATGCTATTCCATAAAGATGTGGTCAGGTTGACCGAGCCTGTACTGTTGCTCCAAATTTGACTGTTTGGTTACAGGTACTCACGAGGACGTGTAACTTGTCAGGCTGGCCGTGTCGGAGAAAGCGATAGCTTTTAAACATCAAGTTGCTGATTTGACCATTGTAGTAGGGGTAAACGCCGTGACGTCAGATGTTGTTTTAATGGCGGCACGTGGACAGAGTCGTTTTGTAGAGTGGGGATTGTGCCGAGATCACTTTTGCTCGGAACTCCAACCAAGTCACTCCTTCAGAACGAAACTGTCGGTTTGCCCATTTTGTGGAGATTATTTGTTAGTGTTATTTAATGTAAATTTGTGTTAAATAATAAACTGTGATTTTTGTGTACCGAAACCGAAACTATTATTTTAACATTTCATCATGAACCCGGTACCACCGAACCCTAATGACAACGGCGCTATCGCTCAGCCATCGCTTACGCCGTCATATATATTGTGAACTGCTCCTACGTAAAGTTACACTCTCACTTACGGGATATCTTCCGTGATTATCAATTATTGTGAGCTCCCGATATTTCGACGCTGTTGCAGGCGCCATGATCGCGGGATGACATAAAATAATTCTCAAAAAATCATAATAATAAATCAATCACGGAACATATCCCTTAAGTGACAGAATGACAGTGTAAGTTTAATTATAAACCGTGAAAGCTCAAAACAGCGTTATTCCTACGTACTTCTACTGCTCGTCAAAGTAAATTTTTTTTAGTGGAACTATTTTGTCCCACGGCTGGGCAAAGACCTCCTCATTCCCACAAAAGAATTGACATAGTAAGGTATTCAGTAGCTTATGTCAAAACAAATTTTTGACTTTTCTGTCGTCGACACCGCTGGTAGAATGTCACCATGTCTGTTTTTTTTTTGGTTTTAGGTCTACCGCGTTCATGGTCGACCAGTTTTCAACCTTATTCCTCAGGGCATAAGGTTGAAAAGTGTCAAACAATTAATTGTCAAGCTTATTGACACCCTAGGTTCATTTGTCGAGTTTAGCCATGTCATACAACTGTCAAATAAGGGCTGTTGGACTATTCAAGTTGGTTAGCATAATATAACGTCTGTAATCCCCGAAGGGTAAGGCAGAGATGTACCTTATATAGTACACCCGTCACCCACATTTCGCCAGTTATGTCCAAGTCCCAGGTAATAGCGGGCGCGTATTGCCATCAACCGGGTACAAACCCAGACTCCGTGGCTGCTACTGAAAAATCAATGACAGGCAACCCAACAACATTTTGCCCGACCCGGGAATCGCAGCCAGGACCTCATGTTCAGTAGTCGCGCTTGGGCCCGCTAGACCAATGAGGCAGGCGAGGAGGAGTACCTATTTAAGTTTGTGGTCAAGCAATAAAATATTCCCAGCTTTACATTAACCTTTGGCTACCAAGATTTTGTAAAAACATATTGATTTAAAAGAGTGTCCATGGAGTTTCTTGCCCATTATTCTCCATAGGATCTACGCTTTCGAATGGGCAACTACAGTACTTTCACAAGTTATTATGCCCTGTGACAGGGACTGTAGCTTAGTTTATTTTTTTTTGTGTTTTGACATTCAAAAGTGCCTGTAATGGTCTAATTGAAATAAATGCTTTGAGTTTGAGTTTGGTATTATAATCAAAACATTCCGTTCGCAAAATACGCGCTTTGTGCTTTGAGCGACGACGTGAAGATGCGGAGACCATTACGAAAACGTTGGACAACGGTTATACATAGTTTTTAAATAACAGTTAAATCGTACAATGCTGATAGTACTACAATTAAAACAATGATGGTCGTCTTAATGGAAATAGACCGTCTGAGTCACATAGAGCACCTCGTATAGCTGCGTATTTTGCGATGACCTCAAAGGGCACGTCCTCGCTGGCTCATCGTAGTGACGGCCCACGCTTTGTGCTGTTTTGCCGGTCACAGCATGATATGAATGAATTTATTATGGTGGGTCGTGGATTCATTTACACCCGTTCACACGTTGCATGGCAGTTTTGCAAGGTGTAAACCTTGGTGGACCTTTCACGAAGCCGTTAACCAGGTAAGTACATCAAACTAAGTAACCCTACGAAAAAATTGTTGCTGGGATACGAATTTTTTTTTGGGGGGTGAAAAACCACGTTTAACGGTAAAACTCAATGTAACACACACAAAACATTGTGCTGGTGGACGCCGTCTCTGGAGAAACGGGCTCTGGAGGTATTTAAAGTAACGTTAAAATCTTAAAACTGTTACTGTTAGCCTGTATCATCCCACTGCTGGGCAAAGGCCTCTCCCCATGACTTCCAAATTCTTCGATCCAGGGTTAAGGTGGACCACTGATCGTTGGTTCTGTCCAGCTCGTCCCGCCATCTCCTGCGAGGTCTACCGCGTCGCCTTCTGGCTGTGTCAGGGCTCCACATCGTGGTTATTTTGGCCCACAGCTCGTCGGCCATACGGCAAACATGGCCAGCCCAGTCCCACTTCAGCTTAGCAGCTTTTTGAGCAACGTCAGTAATTTGTGTTTTGGAGCGCAGTGTGGTGTTGCGTACATGGTCGGTAAGTTTGACGCCTATGATACTAATTAGTATTAAAAAAAAAACTTCTAAAAAAGTTGAAACTTTGACTTTCAATATCTCCGTAACTAGAAGGTTCCCAGGTATGGTCCAGAACCAAAAAAAATTTGCAATAACGGTGAGAGAAAAAGTGCCTTGCGTCATCGTCAAGGATCTTGTTACACCCTTTATATGGCATTTGTTTTCAACCGTATGATCGTTGGGTTATTGAAGTGTGATCACAACTTTGTACATATTATACAATGTCGTGCATTACAGCGCAATTTAGAGAGCCGCTCAGGTGTGTAGATGCTGGAAAACCTGGATGTCTTGCCTTTTTAGGGGTATGAAGAACAGGGTGTAAAGTTCTTCATCCTCCATAAAACGGGAAACCTTCGGCCAGACGGTTGTCATGTCTGGTGAACTACTGCTCGATAGTTATTCTCGGGTTTTTCCATGTTTTCTTAAGTCGGGGATAACTTCAACTGTGCGATTTAGGATTTTGATATTAGTTCTCCATCTGTGTCACAGATGGCGCTGTAGTACTTTTTGTCCTATGCTGCTGTGGTAATTTTTTGTGGTGCCGCTACACCTTTAAACAGACTTCAGATCCAGGTTGGCCGAAGTAAGGAGGATCTGGTCAGGCGGAGTGTAAATGGCGCCTCTGGAGCAACTTAGATTGCCGTCAAAGCGATTAATTTATTTGGACGTCGCTTTAGCAGTTAGTGAGCACGGGTTATGAAACTAAATCAGAACGACCGGAATTTGGCGGCCTCATAAATATGGAAGGTGTTCCCAAGAGGAGAACAACATTCAAATAAAAACGATCGTGGCAGAAGGCTCTTTCAAATCAAAAAAACTTTCTTCTTTAAAAGGCACTAGCTATGGCAGCGGCTTCGCTTGCATTAAATTCGTAAGCCTATGTGTTATTCCAGGTCATAGCGTAGCTGTTAAAAAAAAATGTTATCCATATACGTTCAGCTGTTTTATCGTAAAGGAGTAACAAACATACTCACAAAACATTCGCATCAATTTTCACTAGCACTAAACGACACCCAAATGAATGCCTAAGTACTATTGTACTTTTGGTAAGTATTACGACACCATCAGTGTGCATATATGTATTTAGGCACTATCTGACCCGCGCAACTTAGTCTGCGTTACATTTTTATGGATGCTCCGCTCCTTTTCGTCGCAGCGTGATGTTATATAGCCTATAGCCTTCCTCAGTAAACGGGCTAACCAACATTAAAAGAATTTTTCAATTCGAACCAGTAGTTCCTGAGATTAGCGCGCTCAACCAAACAAACAAAAAAACTCTTCAGGTTTATAATATTAGTTTATATTATAATGAAGTCTTGTGATAGTGAAATACGGCGCTAGTAAATTTTCTTCGTTGCGTTATATAAGCCTTCTGCATAAATTTAACTTCACAATGGCCAAGCCATCGCAGAAAAAGTACAACAGAATTGTGTTTACATATGATGAGTTGTTGAGGCTGTGTAGTTCATATTGGCTGATATCGTTCGAAAACAAGTGACTGTCGACGGCTTTTCAATTTTCAGCCAATCATTTCTTGTTTAATTGTTTTTTTTTTGTTTTACCTATATGAATATTGATTATGTTACAAAAAATTCTTACGTTCTTTCACATTGTTATTTATTTAACAATTTATGTACACACTAAATACAGAAATCAAGAAAGGAACAGAAATGAGTACAAAGGCAATGCTTATTTCTAATGAAATCTCTTCCAGCATACCTGCGAAAGGAGATACAAAAAAAAAGATATAGACATAATGTGTAAAAGAAGAAGAGACAATGGCAGAATGTACTTACATACGTATAAATACAAAGATACATACAACAATACTATAAAATAAATAATAAGGAAGGTTGTGATCATTAGACTAGCACTTACATTGGACCACCAAGGTATTTCCAAAACTTTAGAAGCTAGCAAAACCCAAACTAGTCGAAACGAGTCCGTGGCGACTCAGTTGCAGCCCCCCTCTTACTTCAATGACGTTGCGACACGTAGAGAGAAGTGACGCGTGCGGTTGTGTTTGTTGTCAAAATCTTATAATTTCACTCAGGACAATTTGACGTAAGTATCATTGTATGTTCATATTTGTCTGCGGGCACTGTTATGAAATATTGGACAGTTTATTTAAGATTCCATGAGTATTATTCAATTTTGTCTAATCAGGACCATGTAGGTATATTATAGTTTAGTTTTTCTTAACCAGTACCTTGTTGCCATCAATGGACCTCAAGAGAGTTCCACTGTTGGACCGGTCCATTCATAGCAACTTTTTATTGGACTTTTTGGTCATAATAATTAATATAAATTTAAGATTCCCGAATGTCGCCAAATAAAAGAAAGTACTTTGCATGGAATGTAACAAGTCTGAACCTTGCTTTGGAATCAGTAAGGAAACAAAGAATTGGTTCAAATGGAGCAAGCAGAATATACGGAGTGCCGAAAGCAACTCTTATGCGAAGATTAGATGGAGTTAACTAGAAAGCTAAAGAACACGTCCAAATACCGGGTTATGTTGATTGTTATATTTGTGAAATAAATATTAAGTAGAAATTATGATTTAATCACTCTTAATGTAACCTTTTATAGTCTGTAACTTAATTTTGATGACTTATTGATCCTACTACATGTGCCAAATGTAAAATTTATATACTAATTAAGTAGCCTATATATAGTTTGTTTGCTTGTCGTATGTGTATAAGTATTGTTTGTTTCTCCTTATGTCTCAAAATTTAGTAATATAGATAATTATAATTAGTTGCCTCGATTGGACCTCTAGAACAAATTTCTCGAAGTCCATTGATGGCAACTTGGTGGTTCAATGAAGGTGCTCATGGTCCAAGAAGGCGACAGCTAAAGATTTGGTTCTTCGTTTGTATAAAAAAGTGTTAGTCCGAATTGTTTGCGCGTTTGATTATTACAAATAAAGACGAATCTTACGAAATAAAAATAATAAACTGCTTTCATTTTAACACTTTTACTTTTTGAGATTTGAGGTCGTAAAGTGAAGTGGTCCATTCATAGCAACCTTGCTTCAACTTGCTTCGGTGAAGGAAACCATCTTGAGGAAACCAGCATACCTGAGAGATATTTATCGACGGTATGTAAAGCCAAGTCAGAGGCCCATGGGCGGCATAAAAACTCTGACACCAGGTTAGGCACTAACCACACGATAAAGAAAGAGAAAGATAGCAACCTTCCCTAAATACTTATGCAACTATGGCGAAATGTTCACTCATTTCACTCTTCTTTTGAAAACTGCAATAGTTTGGCAGTCCCTAATGTCAGGAGGAAGTGAACTCCACAACCGCACGGCGTGCACAGTGAAGGAGTAGGAGTAGACATCGGTAGAGTGGGGAGGGGGCTTAAGGAGGTTCCTAAGATGCGACCTGCAAGGTGCATCAGAAGGACGGGAGTAGGAAAAGCGTTCCCGCAAATAGGATGGCGTTTTAGGATTGTGAAGGATGTTAAATAACAGACACAATATCCGAGAGTTCCTGCCAAGTCGAATCTTCACATCTTATGGAGAAGAATGGGTAAGAAACTTCTCAACTGCCCAAGATAACAAATCTTCAGATGCTTTTCGTTTGAAATAACTCTCTTTGTATGTACATTCTTGTCTAAGTACCTTACTACCTGCTTTATTAAGAATACAGTTAATGTATTCTATAAAGCTTGTATTCGAAATGAGCTATTTACTTTCTACCTATGTTATGTAGAATTGTAGATATATAGCAATACATGACCACACCTAACTGACTTTCAGTTGTGCAGCAAATGCAACTTATGTAGGTAAACACCCACTCTCATGAATAAAGCATTAGTAATGCTTATGTGTATTTAAAACCATATAGAGTGAGTGGAAAAAGAAATGATTACATAATATAAACTCCGCATTTTATACTGAATTACCTTGACATTGTATCGTGCACTTAGTACGCAATAAAAGTTGAATTGTATGACGCAAATTCATACCAATAAAGATAGAAAACCTTTCATTGCACCAAATCCTCGACACCACACTTCAAAATAAACTTAAAAGTGACAGATCTATAGTTCAAATTCCTCTGCATAAACATTTTCAGTTTCGCTGCGACCGATGGATGGATGTGACCTCATCCTACGAAAATAGCCGAAGCTTCACGAAATCGCGCGAACGGGAGCAAGATGGCGGAATATTTCCCGCGCATGCTCACCCCTCGTCTGAAGTGACGTCAGTTAGAAATAGGGATGGGGTAGGCACAACATCCCTTGCGAGTTATCGATGTTTTTGAGGATCTGGATTCTGGAATATAAAATAATAAATAGTTATTATTTTATATTCCAGAATCCAGAATCCAGATCCTTTTGGATAATTATTCTTATACGGTGTAGACACCTGGTACTTAAAATAATATTGTGTCATAAATAAATAGTTAATAAGTTACGGTATATAATGCCAAGTGTATTTTTTAAAAGAAATGCTAACTGTTATAGCTTTATACGTAGTATTAGGACCGGTAAAGATTTTCGTTTTTTGAAAAATGGTACAAGTTTTTCTAGTTTTTCTTTAAAAATATCTTGCACCTTTTATGCAGTTTTATAGTAGGCATGACTCAGTCCACAATCAACCGTCCTACAGGTTATAATCAGTGTACATTTTGCAGGGAGATGTCATCTTTATTGAGCTATCATAACATCAGTCTAGCTAGGGGGAACTGCATGAAGATTAATTATTTTGATAGTTCGCTACGTGGTGCAGGTCATTACTGGTGTTGTTCAAACCTTGACTGTACGTATACTACAGGTATCTTAGCTTCAGCGTCGGTCAGTGTGTTATAAGATTTTATAAAGTACTTGAATACATTGACGAAAACGGACAGTCTTAACTACTGGGTGTAGAAATTATGTGGCGACGCGTCACCACGCCAACAGTCGGTCTGACCCAACCGACGCTATAGATGCTTCACATCAAACTCATTAAAACAATTCGATTGCGCATGGCGACGCGTCGCCAAACCGTACACACTACTGCATATAGACTGTATATATATACCATCATATAGCGTGGCGACGCGTCGCCACGGCATGAGTCCCCACGCCAGAAATCGGTTTTACGTGCGGCTATAGATGTTTCACATCAAAATGCACTAAGGAGAGATTTTTGGAAATAATCATCCCTTAATCGGGTTATGATAACAGTTGAAGTTTATCATTTGTGCATTTGAGAAATCACATCGTTGGCACAGGTCTTGTGAGAGATGAAGTCGCATAATATACCATAACTCATTATCTCCGCTAATAGGCAATCAATTTTGAAATACCTACGCATTTTTGTGACGCGACAACGTCTTCGTAAACATTATAATTAATATAGTGAAGAGTTATGAGCGTAAAAATAGCTTCCTATGACATGGAGCTAATTGTGTCCTTCAAAATGAGGTAGATAATATAATTATAATCTCGTAAAAAAACATTTTGGAAGGTAAATGTTATTTGGCCTTTAGTTCCACTATCGAGGCAATTAAAACTCTTAGTTAGCCTTTTCCCAACTATGTTCGGGTCTGCTTTCAGTCTAACCGGATACAGTTGAATACCAGTATTTTACATGGAGCGACTGCCTATCTGACCTCCACAACCCAGATCGTACTGGGAAATACGATACCCCTTGGTAAGACTGATTGTCAGACTTTCGGGTCACTGACTACCTGTAACGACTGTCAAAGATCTACAAATGGCAGCCGGGACCAACGGCTTAACGTGCTTTCCGAGGCACGGCGGAAACTCGGTATGTAATGTGTGGTCAGCCATCCACGGACCAACCCAGGCAAGCGCGGCTTATCCTGACCACCGACCCAAGCGGCTGTTATTATTTAGCCATGAGCTCCTCCACGAATCCCTTTCAGTAAATATCAATAATTGATCTTATCTAGTAGACGTTGACAGGAAATACTGATACAAAAGTAAATAACCAGGAAATACATACAATATCAAATGCCATGTAAAAGGGACGAGCCATAACATAACTGGCGAAATATGGGTGTGCTATTAGGTACGCCTCTGCCTAACCTTTTCGGGGATTACTGGCGTGATATTATGTTACGTACGGTATTAATATTATAAATGCTTAGGTAGGTAAGTAACTATGTTTCTCTGGTGTGTCTTTTACCTTTTCATTTAACCACTGAACCGATTGTTACAGAATAGAATATTAATTTATTTGCTCAGAATGTAGGTATTTACAATAAGGTGGTTACAATAATATTAAGGAATCCTTGTACATTCTACCATTTTGGCATGCAAACATAGAAATTTAATAGACTACCTGTCTGTTGCTTGTCTGGGATCCTAAAAAGGATGTGGGCTACTTTTCATCTCAAATTGCAGAAAAAGACATGGGCAAACAGCTAGTATACCAAGCAACTGGACGAAGTAACATTTACTAGACTGATTATGAGCAGTAACAAGTACTCTTGTTAATACGAGTAGGTACAGGCTATAATTGGTAGGCAAGAAACCGATTAATTTTTATTACAATTTAATTAGCTAATTATACGCTGCGTTCTTTAGATTGCTAGTTTTTGCAACTTGTTAAGAACGATTTAACTTGTATGTTTGTTGATGGCGCGTATCAACAGTCTCATCGTTTTATTTAGCCTGTCAAGCTTTGATTAATGATATCAGATAATTACTACTTCGTTCTAGTGGTCGCAAGCGCGACTGCTGAGCACGAGGCACTGGGTTCGATTCCCAGGTCGGTCAAAAAGTGTTATTGGGTTTTTCCATCAGGAGTTTCTCAGAAGCAGCCACGGAGTCTGGATTTGTGCCCGGTTGATGTCAATAAGCTGCCCCCCTATTGCATGGGACTTAAACCTAACTGGTGAAATGTGTATACCTCTGCCTAACCCTTCGGCTATTAAAGGCGTGATGTAGTGTTAATATGTCTCTTTTGTCAGATCAGGATACTCCTGGCACACGTGCGAATATAAATATTTTTTGGGAATTCGGCGAATATATAAGAAACAGCGAAGGTGTTTGATTTTAAATATCGAATCTAATTTATGCCATTTATGGTCTTATTAATAAAAACCAAGAAAAAAAGAAAATCAAAATTATACTGCGTGTCAGCACTTTTTTTTGTCAAAATTACATAAGACACCCTAAACGCCTGCACTCCGCAATTTAGGTACGCAAAATTCTAGAGATTCCTGAGCTACTTTGTAGCAGAAAATAAAAAGGTAACCTGGACTGACTGCCCACGGGACGAGCTGTAATTAGTAATTAAGATATAGCGTCAAAGGTCACGGTATCAATGGAACACTCGGTTTATTAATACAAGCATCACAAGCATGGTATCTGTACATTCTTGATACACTGGTCATTTGCATTTTATAGATTAAGGTAGATTTCTGGGAAAAAATCAGCAAAAAAAATATCTGAACGGGTCGTCAACTGTTAGGCCTCACTGAAATAAAAAAAAGCCAATCAGACCTCGTAGCAGCAGTTTAATTTAAGAATACCCGGTTTTCAGACTGATCATTAATGACCAATTTTGATACTTTAAAGTTAGAACTACGAAAAAAACTTAAAAACACTGAAAATGTCGTCCGATTTTTAATGAAACCTACTTCTTTCGATTTTTCGTCGCCCTTTGTAAATGTTTGTAAGATACTTCAATCTATAAGTATTCCCACTATTCTGTTATTTTTCCATAACATTGTGTCTAGTGGCATTACTACTACATGCTTCGAAGTATGCAGCACATCATCATTATGAAGGTTAATGGTTATTTTAACACTGCGGTTATGTTGTGTTCAGGAAGAGTCGTTTAATAAACGTTAACATGATTGTTTACTTCAGACATTTACAGGTGATATATTATATATCGCATAACCAAAAGATTAGTCCTTGGCCGCACTCCTCTTCTGTAAACACATATGTACGTTACTATAATATTGTTTTTAAATAGATCGCCAATATCACAAAACCATACCTAATTTATGTTTTTTACTTTCACGCACCATTTTATTATAACTCCTTTAATAATCCATTAATAATAAATTAAATAAGTAATAATAATAATCCATTTTTACACGAGCGTAAAATCTCCTTTGAACAAAAATAAAATCTTTTGAATATAACAAATGCATGCGTTGCGATGTCCATTTTGTAAACGGCTAATATCGATGTTCATCTAAAAAAGTGTGTCTCACCTCTAGTTCACCGTCGATGTCGGCAGTCAGTAGAGCACGCCCGACGCATAAGTGCGCGCGCCGCGAACCGATTAAAAAAAGGAATTTTCGAAAAAAAATACTGAAATTGTAATTATATTTATTTATTCGATTCAGTTTAAAAACTGACGCTGTTGAGTGATTTCGAGTTGGATTTTGTAAGTTTCAACTTTTTTTTTACATAATTTCACGTAAGTAAGTTTAATTTAATTAGAATGTATCTTTGCAATTTGATATTACTTCCGTCTATAGTTTAATTAAAACATAGGTTACCTACGAAAACGAATTAGCAGATAAAAGTCCAATTTTCCAACCAAAAAGCTTAATCGCGGATATCGATGCGACATTTTAATTTGATCTTCATAAAACGTAGAGCAGGGTCAATTAAAATCTATAAACAGACAATTTTCGTGAAAAAATATCAAAACAGAAAACCTCAAGTGTTATGTAAACTTACCCAAGTAGGCACAAAGGTATACCAAAACCAGACACGAAACCCAAAAAAAAAAGGAAAAATGGCCTCTTTGTTTTTAAACGACACCTTAAAAAAGCAAAGGTAACATTCTAATCAGCCTGCAGAAAAGAGGTTATAAATAAGTAGGCCTGAAGTCCACATGTTGAAAGGTGTATTTATTGATTGCGCGCGGCTGGCAGGGGTGAGGGGTAGGGGGTGTACTGGGGATGCGCATAGGAGCCTAGGGAAGGTCAGGAGAAGCCCTCACGTGAATATTTCACGTGGGCAGTGTTTGATAAGGAAGAAGGACCTAGTTACATACATAATAATCATATAGAGTATCGATTTAGAGTGAATTTTACTACTAAAACCAAACTGGTTCAGCACATTTAAATCGCGTTCAAGAGCTGTCAGTATTTCATATTGGGCGTTAAGTTTCAGTTTAATTCGATCTTACTACCAATTTTAGATTTAAGTATTTGATTATGTAACTAATAAAACTCTACATAAGGTGGTTCGGTATGCAAAATACGCGCTTTGACGTGGAGTTGCGGACACTAGCCCGTCACACATTAGAATTATTATAAAAATAATGATGTCCTAAACTTCAAATACTTTACGCAATTAGTCACCTACATATTTTCTGTATTCCTTTATTGTAATACTTACCAGGATGAATAGAAAGGTAGTATACGTCCTTCTCCAAAACAAAGACTATCTTGATGGTAATCGTTTCAGTGGTTTAGTCGTAAAAACGTTAGACAAACATTGATAATGGATATTACGGATTAGTTTTTATGCTAAGCCAAATGTTCCGTTTTTACATAGAAACAGTTTCTTCAAAAAAAACCTCGCTGAAATGTTGTAAGCTATACATTATGCACACGCTTCCTGAAAACGATAATTGCAAGTTTGTTATTGGTCATAACAATTTGTATCTACACAACATCACGCCTGTAATCTTCGAAGAGTTCAGCAGAGGCACCAGTACACTCACATTTAGCCAGTTGTTTTTAAGTCCCATGTAATAGAGGGCGAGCCTCTTGCCATCTACCGCGCACAAATCCAGACTTCGTGGCTGCTACTGAGAAAAGGCTGATGAAAAAATCCAATAACACTACCCGACCTGCGAATCGAACTCAGAACTTCATGGTTAGCAGTCGCGCTTGCAACTACTGAATGCCCCTGCGACAAATGAATATTTTATTTATTCAAATTAGGCTGAGACGAGCACTAAAGAACGTCAAAAATTTCATAAAATTTGCCCCCCCCCCCCCCCCCCCGAAACGCCCACCTTTCAACACATCTCCCCAACAACACATCGGTCTGTTAAGAAGCGCAGATATGAAAAACAGGAAAGTATCGTAAAAAACTCGGCGAATTTTGTTTGATTCATTGATTTTTTTGCCACCGACTTCCAGAAGTAAAGTTATTTCCAGGTTTTTTTTTTTTTTAGTTTCGGTTAAGTATTTTTTTTTGGCAAAATTGTTTCTTAATTCAGGCTTTTTAATTGTGGTATGATGGTATCTCACACAAATAGTTGTCGGATATTCATTATCCATTGTTACTAAAAAGTTATTAGCAGATCAAGAAAAAATATGTTTTTACAGATAAATAAACTACCCAAAAAATACTTGAATAAATATATATAGAACCACCGCGCGAGCTACCTCTACCAAACGAAAAATTAATTTTGTAAATCGGACATGCAATCACGGAGTTATGAGGTAACAAACATTAAAAAAAAAGTAAAACTGAATTGAGAACTTCCTCCTATTTTGAAGTCGGTTAAAAAAGGAGAGGACTCGGGTCTATAGTGGTGATTCCAGGCTGAAATGATGATGAATGATGAAGAAAACCAGCCAACAAAGTCGCTAAGTCAGGACAAAGTTGTTTAGCCACACAGATCAATGAAAAGGTTTTCGATTCAGGAAGTTACAGCGTCATGCGGTTACCGTAATCATAAAATGCATTCAGGTGACCACTACAATGCCGCGAACAAAGATTTGCGGACATCAAGGACGATGTACAATGCGCGTATAAATAGCACACTGGTATTATCTTGATTGTATGTATGTAGTAGGCTCATAAGCTCTATTTATAGGTACTTGAATTAGGTATGGCCTCGTTGGCGTAGTGATCACGACTGCTGAGATGAGTTCCTGGGCTCGATTACCAGGTCTGGCAAAGTGATTGGGCTTTTCCATCAGGAATTTCTCAGTAGCAGCCATGGAATCTGGACTTGCGCTTGGTTGATGGCAATAAGCTTCAAAAACATTAATAATCATCTATCAAATCAATCTTGAAGCAAAAAAGGTGTTTTTGTACAAAGTTACGACGGTATGGGAGAGCGCAGACAACCGTAAATAAACGGAAACGGCAGACAAATTTTTAATTTTCGTTTTAGTGCTTATTTTCGAGGGTGTACTTCAGATCTGTCTGAAAACTAACTATAGAATGAAATTAAAACAAAACACGGTTTCAAATTCACAGCCGTCGCTGATGAACACAGTAATAAACTGTCGGACTTTCCACTCAAAGGGGAATTACAATACACAATGAACAGGCTTGCATGAGATTACTAACTGTTACCCGCAACTTCGTTCGCGTGGACGAAGTTTCATACAAACTTTAAACCCCTATTTTAACCCCTCAGCGTGAATTACCAAACATCCGCACACTTACGTCATTTAGGGAACGTTTGTGCAAAATTTCATGCTTCTAGACCCAGCGGTTTCAGCTGTGCGTTGATCGATCAGTCAGTGAATCAGTCAGCCGGTCAGTTTTTCACTTTATATATTATATAGATAAGATAGATATATATACATATATGTACAGATAACAGTGTGTATTACCTGCCTTAACCAATTTTAGTCGCAACGAGTTTATCCTAGGCCAAATATACCAGACTAGAGAGGTTGGGTTAGGCTAGAACTGTGACCTGCTGCGGTGTGACATGTTTGGGTACACATTTGCAATGATAAATTATGTTTATTTTGTAAATAGGTTTTTACAAACACTTTTACACGTCTTCTTTTTTAAAACTAGATGAGGCCGGTGTTTCGTATCTGACTACTCTGAGAAGAAACAGCCGAAACAAACTCAGAGGTCATAGTCTCTTTTAGGGTCCAGACATAATCTTGATAAACTCACATGAGGACTATGCAGATGAGTGTCTGAGATGGTCTTTTGAAGAAAGAACCACACAGATTTGAGTGGACTTGTCCAGCCAGTGCAAGCATTTGTCAGTTATCGTGTAGCTCGACTCATAATCAATCTACGCAATCACCTCCAGCCAGAAGTGACGAGGAGCAACACGGTGTTGTTCTTATCAGTAAGAGTCTGACCGACCCCTCCCACCACACAGCGGAGGTCATTCGTGAGGATTCCCGCAACCAATGTGACGAGCAACGTTACATTTTCTTTAAACCTTGCCCCTAACTAAGAATTTGTCCTACAAACATACACAAACAGACACAAACATCTAAGTTGGTTACAGTGTAATTGTTTTGTTTGGGTTTTTATATAATCCTGACACGATAAACCCGTAAAAAATTAAGCACAATACAAACTAGTTTGGCCTGAAATCGGGTTTGGGTGGGTAACATAATTATGTCTAAATGCAAACATTGCGAAACTACAAGGACATGTGTCATAGTGTGGTCAAGGACGCCCATGGCGCTCAGCTCATAAATATCGTAGGAAACTATCAATAAAATCTGCAATAAGTGGAAACAATCTGATATCGTCAATCAAATTTTACTGCCAATGAATAATATCGGACATCGTAAAATATGAACCAGTTTGTACACCCACACCTATTGTAAGTGTAGGTGTACCATGTCTTTGGCTTTTCTCTATGCACGAATAATGTTACCTGTTGGTTTCTTTCTATAAAGCCCAGTTAGTACTGGGTAATACAATACCCTCAATTTGAAAGTATGTAGCACACCCTTAACCTATATACTTTCTGATTACCTCTATATATAAAAATACTAGACTGATATCATCACTACACTACATAGTATAAAACAAAGTAGCTTCCCGCTGTCTGTCCCTATGTATGCTTAGATCTTTAAAACTACGCAACGGATTATGATGTGGTATTTTTTTAATAGATAGTGTGATTCAAGAGGAAGGTTTATAAGTAACATGCACATTATAGTAGAGAAAACATTAGTATCTACATAACTACATTGCACCCGTGCGAAGCCGGGGCGGGTCGCTAGTACTTTTTAATTTATGATTAAAGATACAGTGCGATATCTAAAACCATCGCTTTTAGCGATAAGACCACCATTGTTAGCCCGTGACAAAAATAAATGCACTGTATCCTCCGTGACTGTATCCTGTACCTACATACGTGAGCTATTTGTTTAGCTTTAGCGTAGTTATCTGAACATAACGCGATCGATGACCGAGTTATGTAAGTACGTATGATGTTTTTTGATAAATCATTGACTACAATAATTACGAGTATTTATGACCATGTCTCCTTTGATTTTTATCTTGAAATTGTTTCAGAATTATCTACACTTTTTACGCTTCTCAACGGATCATCCATTATAGATTCTAAGAAGCTTTTATCTGTATTTCAAACTGGATTACAGTAGTCACATAACATCACGCATGTAATCCCAGAAGGGTTAGTCAGAGGTGTACCTAATAGTACACCCACATTTCGCCAGTTATGTTTACGTCCCGTGTAATAGGGGGCGAGCCTATTGCTATCAACCGGGCACAAATCCATACACCTTGTTTGCTACTGACAAATTCCTTATGGAAAAACCCAATAACCCTTTGCCCGACCTGGGAATCAAACCCAGGACTTCATGATTAGCAGTCGCGCTTGCGTGCACCAGACCAACGAGGTAGTTGAAAAAGTCGTTTTGAAGCGCTTGTCAAGAATAAGTAAGAAATCTATTCACTTTTAATCAAAATTAAATGTGAGTACTTAATTCCTGACCTAATTTCCCCCAAATACATATAGCGATACATAATTTTAAAAAGGGTGAATTTGCAGATTTGTTTTTGATCAAGATTTTATCAGTTGCAGCCCGAGTCTGGTGAGTTTTTGGTTGACGGCCATAGGTTTGTCTCACATAATATGAGGCGAAATCTCCCCTTGGCTACCCTTCGGGTAAACAGCCTTAATGATGTCACGTACATATTAAGGTTTTTCTTACTATAAAATCAATGTCCGGACATTATTTACTTATTTATAATTTGCCCAGTTAAGCCATTACAATAAACTATTGAATACGAGTACGTCTACTCCGAGATATCAAGATGATGGATCGTTCTATACCTCGTATATACAGATATATATATATTCAGCACATATGTGGTTATATACAAACAGTATATGATGGATCCGTCCCTAAGATTAATTTGATAGATTGTAAAACTAAAATAGAGGCCGTAGGCGCGATGCCCACTGTAAACCTTTTTTTTATCATTTCGGGTCGATCTTCAAGCAGCGCTTGCCAAGGTCGGCCCGTGGATGGGTGTCCAGATTACATACACAGTTTCCTCTGTGCTAGTTAAGCCGTTGGTGCCGGCTGTCATTTGTAAATCTTTCACAGTCGTTATAGATAGTCAGTGGCCTGAAAGTCTGACAACCAGTCTTACCAAGGGGCACCTATCGTATTGCCCAGTACTAACTGGGTTGTGAAAGTCAGATAGGTAGTCGCTCCATGGAAAATAATGGTATTCAGGTGTAATCCGGTAAGACTGGAAGCCGACCCCAATATTGTTGGGAAAACGGTTGATGATGGTGTACATTACAATGTGTTTCAATGTGTGTTTACCGGACATAATCAGTATAAGTAATAATATGACTACAATGAGATATACAAACTGTTCGTTCATTCATGCGCCTTTTGTTACAGCCACAATCTTGTACTTAAGTATTTAATTTTTCTTTTGTTTTTTTTTTACTTAATTTCCCTCTAACTCTAATGTGATCGCACCTTTAGATAAATAGCGCACGGCCGCAGGCATTAAGTCAAGGTTTCAGCCTTGTAACGGACTAAGTTCTAGATCAATGAGCAGATGTATAGATATTCGTTTTAAAACTATAGAAAATTGAAAAGATCCCGTTTTTGAAAGCGTAGCCTTTTACTTTTTTTAATTTCGTACTCCAAACATTCGGCATCAATAAACGGAATACATATTTCGGAGACAAGTGAATCGGAACTGCTAATTTACAGGTGAATCCTCGCGGTGAGCAGAAAACAGCAGCAAACAAAAAACAGAGGTGTTTTAGACAGTTATGCTATTAAAACAACTATCAAATTAAATTATAAAGGGAAATAAGTGAGGGTGAGTCCCAAAAGTATGAGTTGATGACGCAAGATGTTGTGACATCATCCGAAAAGTTTCCACGGCATCGAGCCCTCTTTTACTGTGGATACGATGACCCAACAAACATTGTTACTACTCTATAATACCAGTAATAAACACGGAAGTGTCTGTTTGTTGCTTCTTGATGCTTCAAGTTCAGAGTGAAGAAAAATTGAGCATCATCAATTGTCACAAACTGCTGTGGACAAACATCATCATTATTCCACATCATATTCATCTTATCTTTTTTTTTATTTATCTTATTCATCATTTTTGCCTACAGCAGTCCACTGAAGAACATAGGCCTCCTCAATCGCACGCCACTCAACTCGATTTTCGGCAATTCTCACCAATTGCTACCAGCCACCCTGCGAAGATCGAACAAACGAGAGACACAAATTCCGGTTTTTACAAGTGAATAAAATAGTTTCAATTGGTTGCACCACTATTGTCATTTGCTTCGGTGACGGAAAACATCGTGAGGTAACCAGCGATATTTCTCGACGGCACGTAAAGCCAAGTCAGAGGCCCATGGGCGGCATAAAAACTCTGATACCAGGTTAGGCACTAACCACACGATAAAGAAGAATAGGTTGAAAATGGAACCTTAGACAATATCTAGTTAACAATAAAATCTACGCGCTTTAAATAAATAGGTACATGAAATACATACTCGCAAACACAATTTTAAACGAAAAATGGCCAACTATCTCGTCGACTCATAAACAAGGAGGAGCAAAAATAATGTCACAGCGTGAATCATGTGAATGCGCCATATTTTTTGCAAATGGCATCACATGTCAGGTGCTCGTGATTTGGCGTGTAAGTTGTAGACAAAATAGAGATTCAGTCCACAATAAGCAATGGAGCTATACACATCTGAAGAACATGGAGTTATTGTTACTGCTTATGTAGGACCTTTTAGACAACACCTATCACACAGCTAAACGGAATAGTCTTTGAACTCCTTGCGTTTCAGTGGTTCGGTATAATTACGGTGTACAATAATAATGGCGATGGATATAATTGATTTGACAGTTGACTGCTTCGTTAGTCTAGGCTTCTAGAGTCTACTGGTCTCAACTGCTGAGCTTGGGATTCTGAGCTCAATTCCCCGGTAAGGAATTGAATTTTTCAAGTTTTCCATAAGAAGATTTATCTCAGTAGCGGCATCTGGACTGGAGTACAGAGGAGAATGGAAGAAAAAAACGCGTGGCACCGACCCTAAGTAACATGGGACAAGGGCAGGAAACAGACTGGAGGGCCCCCTATTACGGAATTTTGACCTACTTAAGGACCTGCTAAATGAATGATTCAACTCAAAATACTGAAAATCCTACAAATTCTACGAACATGAATAAAATATCAAGTAGAATTTATGCTAATTATTTTCACCAGAAAAAAAAAATGCTACATAAATAAAATTGCAGTGTATGTTTGTTATGTCAAAATAACAGTTTTTTACTGAATGCATATGAAAGTACTGTATGGATCAGAATGCTGGGCTGTCAAACAGATGAATGAAAAACGATTGCATGTTGCGGAGATGAGAATGTTGAGATGGATGTGTGGACATTTAATAAAATATAGAAACTTAAAATAAATATTACAAATATGTGCATAGATAAAAGAAGAAAAGCATTAAACAAAAAATTCGTCCACATCGCTGTCAACAGGAATAGTGCCCAGAAGGCTGGCAGCATTGCCACGTTGAATGGCAATGCTGATTCTTTGACCCAAAAATAGGCCAGCCCTCTGGTCACGAGAGTCTGGATGCGTGGAGTAACAAGAATGGATAAAGTAAGGAATGAGTTTATTGGAGGAAGTTTGAAAGTAGCGCCTGTTACAGAAACATTGAAAGGAAGTCATCTGTCTTGGTATGGACATGTAATGAGGAGGGATGAAACGCATGTTACTAAAAGAGTGATGGATATAAATGTTGTTGGATGGAGAGGGAGAGGAAGGCCAAAGAAAATATCGACGGATTGTGTGAGGAATGATATGAAAGAGAAAGGAGTAAATGATGCCGTGACGTCTGACAGGGGAGAATGGAAGAAGAAAGCGTGTTGCGCCGACACCAAGTAGAATGAGACAAGGGCTGGAAGATGATGATGATATGAAAGTATATCCTTTTTTTCCATCTGTTTGTACATACGTCTGTCTGTCTGTCCGTCTATCTGTCTGTTTGTTCCGGCTAATCTCCGAAACGGGTGGATGGTTTGTGACAGGAAACTTTTAGTGACAACTAACTTAGGCTATGTTTATTTAATAAAATGATTAGGGTTCTGTGCAAAAAAATATTAACCCTTGAAATTGTTAACAAAATTCGATTAAAAAAAATTGGTTTAAAAGTGGTTGACCGTCAGTGAACTCGGTAGTGTCTACCTACCTCTCTATTCTTTTACACTCTTAATGTCTCACTTAACATGGTAGATGGTACCACCACCGGTTATGGTGGTACCACCTAGCTCCTAGGACCTAGCTCTTTGCGTGCCTGACTATTGCATTTTATATTCAGACTTTCAGAGGTTTCTGAAAACTTTTCTTTTTTCATTGTGTCATTTGCGTGTCGTTCAATAAACAAAATAATAGGGCGTGCTATTCAGAATGCTTCTAATCAGTGCGTGCTGGTAATATTTACCGATACTACACTATACTTTAGGCACACTTCTGCCTAAAACTTCGGGAATAATAGGCGTGTTTTTAAGTTATTATTACATAGCATATAATCACATCATGATTTCATTTAATGGATCTTTCTATTAAATGAAAATTTGCCATGTATTCTTCCGGGTTACTACTGAGAATTTGTTTTTTGGGAGAACCCAAACTTCTAACATTTTCGCCCCGACTGCTGTCTTTTTTCTTTAGTTTTTGTTTATTAAGTGTAACGATAGCCGCAGTAGCAGTGATAGCCTAGTGGTGTGACCTTTGGACTGCCAAATCATAGGTCTCGAGTTCCAAACCAAGACCCCCACGTCTGATTTTACGTATTCATGTGCGTATTGTATAATTTATCACTTGGTTCAGTGAAGGAAAACATCGTGATGACACCAGCATGCTTGAGAGATATTTCTCGACGGCATGTAAAGCCAAGTCGGAGGTCCATGGGCGGAATAAACATTCTGACACCAGGTTAGGCACTAACCACACGATAAAGAAAGTAGAAGAATTGCAGATAAAGTTCTTTTCTAAAATACTTATTTTCCAAGAAGAAAGTGTGCGAAACCATTATATTGTACACAATATGGCTGACGGCTTCGTTCTGGTATCTACGTGTGAAAATTGCTAAAGTTTGCGCAAGGCAAAGTGCAAAGTTTCCTAGATCTTGTATAGAAGAACTTTAGTTCTTAGCCGTAAAGTATCAACGTTGTAGGTGCCGTGTTTCGAACTGAGTTTTTGTTTTTCGTCTGTAAATGAAATTGTTGCCATTATTAGTAGCGATTTGCCGAGTACGACTTTGGCTGTCTAGCCGAATGGCCGACAAGTCGGTTGCAAAAAGGCCGACTATTTGGCCAAGTCAATTATTGCTGTCGGTAGCGTTCAGGCGCTATCGGCATTAAAATAAATAAAAATTGGTTCCTACATTATATGACAAAATGTAAGACTGATTATTAAAAAAAGTAATAATAAAGGTTACAATTTTATTTAAATCACTCGTCTTGATTATTCGGAACTTTTTGCTAACTAGTCGCCGACTACAAATATGGTGACATACTGAAACTGAATACGTCCGTACATCGTAATCGTTTGTGGGTCTATGCCCCTTCCACCATGTGTAATATAGGAAACGGAACTCTTCCTTTGGTATTCAGTAATTTAACTAAAATCGAGAAACATAATTTAACATAATACAGAAAAAAATAAGTTAGAATTTCTATGACCGCACGATGGGTGCGAGAGAGCGATATGATGTAACTCCTCAATGTACGGACTCAGCTGTACCTACATGAAACGCCGTGGACATAGCCGATGCCCTCTGAACTGTATGGAAAGAAATGATATTGATTGGCTTGGCCGAATACCAGTCGGCCTTTTTGGAACCGACTAGTCGGCCAATCGGCCAAAGTCATAGTCAGCCCATCTCTACTATAAACAAATTTTGTCTTAAAAAATTTTTTCTAAATTCGGTTAGAAAAAACGTCACGAGAAGAGAGTATGATTTGCGTTTGAGACAGAAACTAGTTTTTAAAATCAACAGAATTGGGGGAGAAATCTACAATTCACCGTGTTTTTTTTTCTCAATATGCGGCGACTCGTTTGCAAAAAACTAAAAGCATTGCTGTTGTACAAATAAAAACTAGTTTCCTTTCAATTTAGCGATTTTAAATAAATGGTGGTAAAAAAAAGGGGAGCTAGCCATTGAAATACGTTTAAATGCACACCTGGCAGAGTGGCTACCATGGGGTTTTCAATTCAATAAGACTAGCCCTTAATTCAAAAGTAGTAGGTTTCAAAATAGAACTTGGGGTCTTTAATACTGATTGTTCTGAATGTGACTGACTCTCTTTTCTGGTCAAGTGGTCGGAAGCGTTACCTCGGAGCTCCTGGATTCGATTTCCAGATCAGGTAAAGTGTTTATAAGTTTTTCTATTAGGAATTAAATAAATTGACATTCAACGTGGCAATGCTGCCAGACTTCTGGGCACTATTCCTGTTGACAGCGATGTGGACGAATTTTTTGACGCCCTTTAATACTTTCCTTCTTTTATCTGTACATATTTGTATTATTATTTTAAATAAAAGTGGATCAAGAATTTCTCAAATCTACCTAGAGTCCAGATTTCTAGTTAATGACAACAAGCTCGCCTCGTATGACATTCTGCTCAAATTAAACTAGCGAATTGTGCGTTATACGTTACGGACAGTCTGCACCTCTGCCTACCCATTTGAGGATTACTGGTTTGATATTATACGATTCCTTCACGAAGCCGTCAACCAAAAATTCTGTACATCAAACTGAGTAAAACTACGAAAAAATTATAGCTGGGAAACGACTTTTTTTTGAAAAACCACGTTTTACGGTAAAACTCAATGTAACACACACAAATCATTGTGCTGGTGGACCCATTGAATAGTAAACGGGTTCAGGAAGTATTCAAAGTAAAGTTACAACCTTAAAACTAGTATTTAAAAACGTTGACCTACAATATCTCTGTAACTAGAAGTGCCAGAAACCAAAAAAAGGAAGGGCCAGAACAAAAAAAAAATATCGCAGTAACGGGGAAAACAGTGCCATTCGGCTTCGCTAGGGATCATTTTACACCCATTATGTTATTCAAGTTCAAATACAATATCATGTTACGAGTACCAGGTAAAATTACAAAGTCTGTCTTTTTCAAATCAGCAGCAATGACAACAAGGAAATTAGAAAACCACCCCACACCATTAATTTCATAAAATTCTCCTTTATCTTGCCCTCCTAAGATCCTCAGACACATGTCAGTCCACGCCGACTTCCATAGTATGGCAGGCAGCTGTCAAACACAATATAGCGGTCAGTGGGTCGGCAGATCGATAGCTATACAGCCAATGATACAAACTGGGTCTCTGCTGAAAGATTCACGAATTATAATTGGTTTGTGGTGGTTGGGAACAATTTTGTTAGGAATTATGTATGTAAGGTGGGTGGGGCTTTGTTTTGTTGACGTTTTCTTTTTTGTGTCACTAGTTCGATATTATTTCAAATTGTTTCTTTCTTTTATTTTATTTCGTCTCGTATTCTGGACGGGCTAATTAAAGAGGTTGTGGTCAGCTCCAAAATGCATTTTGTTAGCAAACAAAGTCAATTGAGCTACTGTTAGCGATCGGCGAGAATAACTAAATTGATCAGCAAGTAATGTGGTATTGGCCAACCTTTAAATTTATGTCATAGGGAATTAAATATATCTGCAGCAATACTAGTAATTAATATTAGTAAATTTGCAACAATTTCTAACAATTTATATAGTCTCAAGCTATTCGTTCGAAAAAAAAACCATAGAAGGTACATTTCTGCGAAAAATATAAAGTTCAGGGAATATTGACAAACATTTTAACAGTTCACATAAAATATTCCAAATAGAAAATCGAAAAGCGGATATACGTTGAAACCGCTCCGATGACCGATGCGAATGAAATCGGTCGAGATAGCGAGAGGGAACCGCGACACCAATTCGTTGAGTTCGAGCATGATATTGGCCGAACATAATCGGTATCGTGCTTATCATATAGAAGTGGCAGAAGTATTGGGAAAATATCTGATGGTTGTGCTGAAATTGCCCCATGGCACTTAAACGTAACTGTCGAAACGTGGGAGTACTATTAGGTACTCTGCCTAACCCTTATGGCTTGAAGGGGGGTTATGGCCATGATGTCATTTCATGTACGTTGCACTGAAATGCCAACATTTGTGTCTGGGCTAGCTTCTGACTTTTCATATGTGGTACCGTATATAATGTAAAACCGTATAACACCTTTCTTGCACTATGGTCCTAGTTTATCATTTGTCGCTTCAAGTTACTGCTAAATGTATAACCCAACATTGCACGTGTAAGCGGGCACGCCCTTCATGCTTGGTGGCTTTATTTATATATATATATTTATTTTATTTGTATATATATATACTCATATTCAAATAAAACATTAACATGTATTACATCATACATGTTAATGTTTTATTTTATTATTGGTGTGTGCTAGCTGACATGTCACAATTATTGAATGCAATTGATTCGTTGTTTATATATTTTACACGCTATTGTATAGAATCTGGTTCTTCTAACCTAACAGGCAGATGTGTTGCTGGGGAGTTTGTTCCGCCACTTCTTCTTCCCAGCAAAAACACTAGGAAGTGGCGAAGGGCGGGCGTTTTGGGGCACTGTCTCTTGTAAACTCGACGTTCGAAGTGCTGATTATAAATTATCAGCCTAATTTGAATAAATGATTGATTTGATTTGATTTTCGAGTTCTTAGCAGCCCATGGTCTGGATTCGCACCCGGTTGATGGCAATATGCTTCTTTCTTTATCGTGTGTTTAGCGCCAAACCTGGTGTCACAGTTCTTATGGGCCTTGACCTCCCATGGGCCTCTGACTTGGCTTTAAGTGCTGTCGATATATCACTCAGGCACGCCGGTTACCTCACGATGTTTTCCTTCACCGAAGCAAGTGATAATTATGTAATACGCACATGATACCGAAAAATCAGAGGTGCGTGTCTTGGGTTCGAACTCAAGACCTATGACTTGGCAGTCCAACGGTCACACCACTAGGTTATCACTGCTCAATAAAACTGCGCAATATGCTCAATAGGATAGATTTTTCGTAGAATATAGTAAATCGACCTGGACAGTGACTGCTCTGCTCTTCACCACAAACAGGAATGAGATATGATCACTTACGTATACGCATAGCAATGGTTCTTTGATGGCTGTGGTATTTATAACAGACTAGCTTTGCCCGTTGCTTAGCCCGGGAGGGAGGGCGCTTGCGTGGCATAGCATCTCCTCAGGTCCTACATAATAAATATTGTAAGTGGAACGAGTATTTTAATTTTTAAACAGCTCAAAGTTGCGTTACGTCTACTTACTACCCCGGCCTGGTTACATAAAATAACAACATCACGCCTGTTAGTAAGTGTTAGGCAGAGTGAGAGGTGTACTCATTGGTACACCCACATTACGCTAGTTATGTTTAAGTCTCATGTAACAGAGGGCGGGTCTATTGCCATCAACTGGTCACAAATCCAGACTCCGTGGCTGCTAAAATTCCTGATGGAAAAACCCAATAACACTTTGCCCGATCCGGGAATCGAAAGCAGGACCTCATTCATGCTCAGCAGTCGCGCTTGCGATCACTAGAACCAACTAGACGAAGCAGATCATAAAGGTTGGGACTTGTAATTCAGAAACAGAAGGTAGTCGTCAAAAGCACTCACTCAGCCCGAGTTTCCTTGTTTGTTACCTCATATCTTCGTCATTTATGAACCGATTTGAAAAAATCTTCTTTTATCTGAATGGATACACTTCCCGATTGGTCCCATAGAAATTTCTTCAAAATCGGTTCAGCAGTTTGGTTTTGAAATCAAAATAACTGGAAAAAATGTCATCCAAGTAAAAGGAATTGCGAAATTGATACCTGACAAGGATTTGTGTGTGATGCGATAACTAAAAATGGTAAAATAAAAACGGTTTTGCAAAAAAATAACCGACTTCCAAAAAAAAACACAAAAAAAAGTAACTTTACTTTCGGAAGTCAGTGACTATTGTTTGTTTCATTAACTTTTTTGGCACCGACTTCCGAAAGTAATTTCCCACCTTTTTTAGTGTTGTTTTTGGAAGTCGGTTATTTTTTTGCGAAAACGTTTTTATTTTTCTATTTTGTATTGTGCACTGGAATTTATACTTGTGTGTAGGATGTTGATACTATCTCCAATAGAGCTCGCTACTTTAATCGATAAAAGCTTTTATGTACAGCGTAAAGCTTTTGTGGTCAAAGCTTTCGTGTAACGCTTTGTATAATGCTACTCTAGCCATTGTCAGTTAATTCTGTTGGGGGTGTTCGAGGTCAGATCTTCACCACCCACTGGCGTTATCGTGATTTTATACAGCGTGTATCTGGGGGGGGGGGGGCTAAAAGGCCTCATTAGCAGAAATATAGATACTTAGAGAACCGCTAAGCGTGCGTCAGAGCGTCTTTACCTGTTCTTAACTAATTATTACCTCCAAATTAATATTATTATACGTAAATATCGGTGGTAGAGTTTCGGGAGGTATGACATTGTTTTAGGAAATTTCCTGTTCTTTATGAATCTTTTTTTTTCAATTTCCGATATCTGCAATAATTAGTTTCTGAGTTATTTGTAAAACTCTCTATTTTTCTTTTTTAATTGTTTATTACTTTTGCAATTGGTTTATGCGGGACTTCAAGTTTTTCAAAAACTTTCTAGATGAAATTACGAATCGAAAGTTACAGTAAAATTATGATCATGGTGTCAGATCATAAATTTCTGAGAAGGCGAACTGAAATTCGAGAAAAATGCACATGTTAACTATAGTTAGACTATAGTGTAAACGGGTGGTCTTATTGTACAGGGCGACCTCTTTAGCATGTTTTTTGACTCCCAGAAGTCCCAGACTTCGCGACTTCAAATAACAAGAACAAAATTGCACTGAAATATCTCCCCCCGTATTTTTACAACGAAACTCGCAAACCAAACTCACATTAGCCTAACAACTGTATACCTAACTACCAAATCTATACAAATCGTTTCCTTTCATGGCTCACCCCTTTAAATTCGTCCCCATCTTCCAAACGGGTTTAACGGAGGGTACATCCCTTCTGCGAGACCTTGACATAGTTCGGTTCTGACTGCCTTTTATCAGATCCAACTGGATTGAACTGGTTAAATGGTCGAGCGAAAGTGCAGAAGTTTCGCTTTGAACAACAATTTTTGGTCAGACGGTACATTAACGGTCTGTTTGATGTTGTATGCAGCTGTGGGGTTGGTGCATTGAGGGAAAGGACTCGTGGCGAATAAAACACGTGTTTTTCCTTTAAAGAGTACATGCAAGAGGAGATTCACAGGTTAATGACAGACTCATTTGTGTGTTGCAAGAATAAAAAAAAATGTTGCGGATGACAACACGGTCTTCTTTGTTTGTATTGGCACAAACTGAACTCGTGAGCAATGAATTCGCGCCAACAGACAACGATAAGTCGGCTATCTTTTGCCGTTTTACAAAAATGGGAGAATATTCCCCTACATCACTTTAGAAACTTGGTGAATACACATAACATAACGCCTGTAATCCCCGAAGTGTTAGGCAGAGGTGTACCTAATAGTACACCCACATTTCGCCAGTTATGGTAAGTATAGTAAGAGTCTGACACGCCCTCCAGCTCCGCCCAGAGCGGGAGAGGTCATTAGATGATTTCCCACTCAAACAAAAAAAAAAAGGGCACGAACGAAAACTAAAGTCTTGAATAATTCTGATACAGGTCAGTACATTCCCATATGTCGCCACGAGTGGAGGCTATTTCAACAAAATTTTAATAGCTAAGGGGGTGTAAGACAAGGAGTCGTTCGTGGCTAAGTTACAACGGCCGCATGGCCCGATCATCGAGATTGTGCGACGTCATTCCATCTACCTATAACATAGTGAGACCCTGATGGTTGTTTTTTTATCACAGTTCATCATTTG
Organism: Standfussiana lucernea; assembly: GCA_964057025.1. NCBI lineage: Eukaryota > Metazoa > Arthropoda > Insecta > Lepidoptera > Noctuidae > Standfussiana > Standfussiana lucernea. Next base: position 12,854,617 of record OZ059798.1, on the reverse strand, counting down.
CTTATCCTTTTCCCAACTATCTTGGGGTCGGCTTCCAGTCTAACCGGATGAAAAGAATACCAGTATTTTACATGGAGCGACTGCCTATCTGACCTCCACAACCCAGTTAGTACTGGGTTATACGATACCCCTCAGCAAGACTGGTTGTCAGACTTTCGGGCCACTGACTACCTGTAACGACGGTCAAAGATCTACAAATCACAGCAAGGACTAAGTGCTTAACGTGCTTTCCGAGGCACGAAGGAAACTCACCCATCCACGGGCCAACCTAGGCAAGCGCGGCTTAACCTGAAGATTGGCCAGAGCGGCTGTTATTATTTTTAGTAGCTACGAATAGTCATAATCCTAAGTCTTAACAACCAGTCTTACCAAGGGATACATTTATGTTTGGAGGTTTTATTTGTGCTTAAGTATTTTTCATGTTTTGTTTTTATTATTGGTGTGTCCGCTAGGACATACAAATATAAAATAATTTATGGTCACAATTAGCTTAACTCAATACACATGTGTCAATAATTTAATACTTATAATGAATTATTTGTTCATATTTACTTACACACTATTGTATAAAATCTGGTTCTTCTAACCTAACAGACAGATGTGTTGCTGGGGGTTTGTTCCGTCACTTCTTCTTCCCAGCTAAAGCACTAGGAAGTGGCGAAGGGTGGGCGTTTTAGTGGACTGTCTCTTGTAAAGTGTGACGTTTAAAAAATCCTGATTGATAGCCTTATTTGAATAAATGGCTTTTGATTTTGATATCATATTTCCCAGCAAATGGGTTGTGGTGTTGTACCACAAACGATGGGACACTTGATATCGTGTCCTGCCTGTCTTGTTGTTTGCTCATCACAGGAGCTGATGGACGCTACTGAAAGAGCCAAATTCGTCGCCAAATTTGTCGCCAAATTCGGGCTGACTCAATTTGAGTTGTCACCGACACGCTAAGGAGAATGGGTTTCGGAGTCAGATAAGCAGCCTTTCTATATAAACTACTGGTTATCCTATTCAACTTCTATCTTACCAGGTTAGACTGGATGTTGATCTCAACCAAGTCGGGAAAAGATGGTGGGAGTTTAAAAGACGTTCCTTGTTCAGCAGAGTCGTTCCGACGGAAAAATAAAATTGCACTTCTGTTCTTTTTATAGTATGGCGTAGGTATTGTAATCAAAATACATAGCTGTTATTGTTATTACCGTTTTATTACGTGGCTAACGGTAATTTGAGCTTGAGCAGTTACTTGTTTTATTTCGGTAGTGCCGTTTACACGTGTTCTCTGACGGAATCAATAAGGACAATAGTTATCAAGGGTTCGTGAAATAATCTATAGATATAAAACACAAAAATTGTTTCTACCTATGTCCGTTATAAACTTTGAAACCAATCAATCGATATGCCCCAAACCGTTTTCATTAGTTAGGCAATAATGCGAAGATGGATTAGGCACTATATCGTAGTAGCACACGCCGGGTATCCGCTAGTTTATTCTAGAAGTGCTTAGCTCAAAAAAGGTAAATTTAAAAAAATCAGAGTGCAAATTTAGTATTTGAAACTCGCACAGGCGATACAGACAAAATGTTATAAACATACATCAACTGCTGAAATCGTAATCTTTCTTTGGCTTTACCGTAGTGGAGCAAAAAAGGAATATTTAAAGCTTAGTCATAAAAAAAAACCTATTCGAGGTTCAAAAGGCTCTTGTCTCAGTTTAAGAGCGTTGTTCCAAATCTACGCGCTCGGGTTTTAGGTTTTTATCGCTCGACGCCGCTTAGTGTGCGTTTTTCCTCATGTACGGCACACAGTTGCGACGCTGCGACGACTAAACGGTCTTGATCTGTAGCTATGGCGTACCGCGTACCTATATTTTATTGAAGTAAAAAGCTAAAAGTTTTCGGAGAAAATAAAAAGACTGTCCACAATAGATTATTAGTGTATTTTAATTAAATTTATACAAATATGGATGAAGAAAATAACATTATGTAGCTACTTATAATACAAATAAACTCATTTTATTTGTTTATTTTTATAAGTACCTACTTAATTGAAGTTTTTAAAACTATTTGTCTAATGGGCATCGCTCGACTTTTCCTTGGATCTATAATTGCTAGGAGAACACAATCAAAATAAAATGTTGTTAATCGTGGAGCCATCTTCTGTCCCCAGAAATTATCATCTCTGAAAACTTTGAAGACTTTTATGTTAAATTGACAGCCACACAGCAAACAAACACACTGAAATATCTGTACTGAAATCACTGAAATAATAATAACAATTTTCTACTAACGATGTTTAATTATTGAGGTTATTGGTACTAGGTGTTTTTCTGGGTAAATCAAAAGTCACGTTTGGGTTTCGTCCTTCAATTAAACGAAGGTCCATGTTTTCAGTCCTACAAATAAAATTGCTGATATTAAAGAAAATAAAACAAAACAAAAGTTCATCTACTAGAATAAAAACAACTAGTTTCAACTTACGATATTTGATGATAAGTGATATCAGATTCTTCTCTTATATCCGTGGATGAGTCAAAAGTTGGGAGCGAGTCGGAAGCTACATTTTTGGATGAGCCAGAAGTTAAATTTACTGGTTATACAGTAGGAAGGAAGACAGAAGTTACAGTTGAGGATGCATCGGGGATTATATTATTTACCAAAGATGCTCTTAATTTTGATCTGAAAGAAAAACATAGAAAATTATTAAGTTAGTTATTAATAAGTAATTTAATTTAACTATTAGTAAGTAATTTAATCAGTAATAGTCATACATTTTAAATAATTTTGTATAGTTTAAAAAACTAAAATCACACTTTAATTCTTACATGTAAGTACGCAACAGTTCAACTTAATAGAAAACCGGGAAGTGGGTCAAATTTTACTTCTAAGATTTGCTTTCATAGTTAGAAGTGAAGGTTATACATATAAGTGTGTTCAAAAGAAACGGTTACGGTTGATGGGTCACCGCTAGTGGATTTGCCATTTACCTGACTACGAGTGTTGTGTTGGTAGAAAAACAATAATTTACACAAATGTATTGACCCCCTGTTAAAAAATTAAATAAGTACTTACGCAGCTTCTCTTGCCTTCTGCAAATTATTAATCATTTTACTTTTTCGTGCCTTAACAGATTTCTTTGATCCAAAGTAATATGTTTTGTTTATTCTACCCATGTTCTGTAAGTAAAATAATAACAAGTTTGTAGAGAAAATAGTTTTAAGTACATAGTTCCACTTTACCTAATTATTAAAATATTACTTAAATGAAGAACCTCATTCAGATTCACAAATAAAATAAATAATACTTACGGATCAAAAATATTTGGTCGCACTATAATTTACGTATATATCACGCGTGGCGCTTGCGCAGCGGCGGGAGGTAAACCGACATAGGTCCTACGTCGACGAGCGCCAGAGCGCGACTGATTTAGGCCGTAAGATTCAACCGATTTTATACTTACTTTGAAAAATTATTTTCATAAATGATTGAAGACATATATTTTTTCTTTTTTACACATTTATGGTGCAATGTTTCTTCTTACATATAAAATTATTTGTGTTGCCAAATGACTTTTAGATTATGAGATATGACGTGTTTTTTTGTGGTCGATTTCTCGATTTTTTATTTTTTTTGACGTGATAAAACTACAAGTTCATGAATTAAAAATCGATTTTTTCTCAATGCATTTTAAATTTCAGGGTATGCCTCTTCGTATGAATACCTTTTTACCTTCTTACTTAGTAATAATATTTGGTGTAAGATTACTTCAAAGTTGTGCCCTCGCGCGTCATCTGGAAATCGCACCTTCGAAATCCGCTATTTTCATAGTCAATAATCCAATTTGAACGAGTTTTTGTTAATAGAATTCAAACAAAAATCTATGATAATTACGATGTTTGAAGTCAAAAGAAGCTAAAACAATAAATTATGTGACTAAAATCACTTCAAAATCTCCCAAGATCGCGATTTACGTTTGTAAAATGCTAACACGCTCTTAAAGCTGTAAAAATATTTACAACCTACAACCTAAGCAGCACGAACCGTTGGAGACATCAATAAAACAGCCCATTTAGAAATGAGACTTGTAAGAGTGTAAAACGCCGTTTTTGTCTTTATAAGAGAATGTTGCAACTCTACTAAACAACGTTACGTATTTTTAACCGACTTCAAAAAAAGGAGGAGGTTCTCAATTCAGTTGTATGTTTTTTTTTGTGTTTATTACCTCATATCTCCGTCATTTATAAACCGATTTGAAAAATTCTTCTTTTATCTGAATGGATTTACTTCCCGATTGGTCCCATAGAAATTTCATCAAAATCGGTTCAGCAGTTTGGTTTTGAATTCAAAATAACTGGAAAAAATGTCATCCAAGTAATAGAAATTGCGAAATTGATACTTGACAAGGATTTGTGTGTGATCCGATAACTAAAAAGGGTAAAATAAAAACTACTGATGACTATTGTTTGTTTCATTGACTTTTTTGCCATCGACTTCCGAAAGTAAAGTTATTTTCCACTTTTTTAGTGTTTTTTTGGAAGTCGGTTTTTTTTTTGCAAAAAAGTTTTTGTTAAAGGCACTATATAGTTCTCCCTTTCATTTCAATATTTTTTTTTGTTCAAGTAGACCTTCTAGTTACCTCCAGATATATTGGGGGTCAGAGTTCCAACTTTTTTTTACAAGTTTTTAATGTTATAACTTTACTTTAAATTATAAATACTTCCACAACCCCCGTAATATTCATTCCATCCATCACCACAACATTTTGAGTGCGTTACTTTGAGTCTTACCGTAAAACGTGATTTTTCACCACAAAAAAAAATCGTTCGCCAACAATTTTGCGTAGGTTTACATAGTTTGATGTACAGAATGCTTGGTTGACGGCTTCGTGAAGGGTCCGTTTACACCTTGTATAAGTTATGTTAGCAGTAGGGGCTAGTTTTACAGTACCAATTGTAATCGGAGCAATCAATTTAGTTGATTCACCACCTGCCTAGCCTTTTCCTAACTATGTTGGGGTCGGCTTCCAGTCTAACTGAATGCAGCTATGTAAATACCAGTATTTTCATGAAGCGACTGCCTATCTGACCTCCACAACCCAGTTACTACTGGGTAATACGATACCCCTGGAAAGACACGTGCAGATTGAATAAGACTCTGTTGGCCCCACTGGGCACGTTCCGAGTGATCCACCTTTTAGTCCATACAATCACGGTATTGATTCAGAGCAATCGTATTTTACGGCATTGCCATTGTTTTTATTGCTCGGTGGGCTATTTTTAACCGACTTCAAAAAAAGGACGAGGTTCTCAATTCGGTTGTTTTTTTTGTGTTTGTTACCTCATATCTTCGTATTCTTCTTTTATCTGAATGGATCTACTTCCCAATTGGTCCCATAGAAATTTCATCAAAATCGGTTCAGCAGTTTGGTTTTTAAATCAAAATAGCTGGAAAAAATACGTCATCCAAGTGAAAGAAATTGCGAAATTGATACTTGACAAGGATTTGTGTGTGAAGTCGGTTATTTTTTTTTTGTGTCTGTCGGTACGCCCGTGGACACTAGACACATTAGGTACACTTATATCAAGCAAACAGTTTTTTTGCCCTTTATTTCTTCAGTGGCTAAATAAAAACATCTAGAATAGAACTTGAGATCATCGACACGCTAAGAAGAAGAACAAAACAAAAAGATCCATATTACTTTATAAATTGAGTCAAGTGATGTTAACACAGAACTAAAATAAATGTACCAAGTTTGACATATCGATGCAAATTTTCTTAACAAGCAACGCCACCTTGAACTGCACACTTAAAGTGGATATACTATACGAGCGATTTAGTACACTAAACACAAAGCCTCAGAGCCTTGATTGCCAAATTGGTACATTTGTCACAAAGGCTGTCGTCCAATTTCGTTGGGCCACGTCTGTGACGTCAGAGATGGGCTCAAAGCACGCTCTAATGAAAGGTTGTATTTCAGCTTACGACTCTGTCTGACTACATATGTACATATGTGATGATATCTAATAATATTCTTTCGCTCGTATGTTTAACTTGCTACTTAGGTACATAAAGTACCGTTTTGGGTTTTAAATAGTCAAGGATAGACTGGAAGCCGATCGCAATATATTTGGGAAAAGGCTAGGCAGATGATTAAGGCTCGACTAAAAAGAAAAACTTAATTCATTCTCTCTATTTTTAATCGACTCCCGGAAGCCTTGTATCGCTTAGTGAATTGTTGATGACTTAACATTTTCTTTTAGAATTTAACTGTATTGAAGTCAAATGAAAATTAATTGTCTTTCTTTTGTTTCAGACAACCGGACTCCTTCCTTGGATGAAACCTAATTTCAAAGATGTCTAAATTAAAATAACAAAAGTTGTTTTCTCGATCAACAATAGAGTGAAGACGCGATTTTCTCGATCAGCAACAGTGTGAAGACGCGATGTTGTATTCATATTGACGGCAAAATAACCATCTCATATGCACAGAGAAACCGACAACGTGTTCAGAGATTCGCTAAAATTACGTCAAAAACTACTTCAGAGAAAAACAACGTATTTTAAAGTAGTCGAATTCGTAAAAAAAGACGCAATCCGATACTTCACGTACGATTACGAAATACATCAATAGAGTATTATGAACATATTCATAGGAAATCATTCTAATAATCTTGTTAAACTTAAACATTGAAAAAGACAATAAAAAAAATACATAAAAGTAAATAAAGAAAACAATTAATAATTTTAAGTAGACGGAAAATCGAATTGATTCTGAAATCGACTAAAAATTAAAAGCTAACGAATAGACTAAAACATACCATAGATAAAAAAGAGCAAAGGGATATTGACAGCTAAAATGGCGGGAAAAGCTGAAGCTATTGGGCCACGCAATGGCCATGAGTTGGCGCCTTTGAACGCACGCGCTGACGGTAGCGAGCGACCCCATGGGGTCACCATCGTGCTGCAGGGGTCCAGGGGTTCACTACAACATGAGGCTCCGGATGAAGACCGTGCAGCGTGGTCAGGGAAGCTGCAGTTCTTCTTGTCTATCATCGGATACTCTGTGGGACTGGGCAACATTTGGCGGTTCCCGTATTTGTGCCAGCAGAATGGAGGAGGTGAGTATTTTTTTTGTTCAATTCACAATATTCAAACCCTAAAACTTGATTTCGTTTTTATATTACTGTGCCCGCAACTATGCTCACGTGGAGTTTTATTATTTACTTTGTCTATCATAATGGTGCTCAATATTTTAGGGCAAAATAAGATTTTATTTATTCAATTTCTGTTAAAAATAAAACAATAAAATAACCTTAACTTACAAAAACCTAAAACAACACAACTTCAAGCGGCGTACCTAAATATAGTGCCCTTGTGGGTATCGAAATTTTCGAGCCATTTGGGTTGAAATTTAACCCTTGGGCCGTAGGGTCCGACTGCTCGTAACCTTTTGCACGAAATATCCCAACTTTTAGATGACGCTTTCCGTGACACAAGGGCTGACTTATACCTTGGCCAAAGCATTGCCATACAGCGTGGCAATGCGGCCAGTCTCTTGGGCACATTACCAGTTGACAGCGTTGAGGAGGAGTTTTTGGATGCTATGTTGTAGGTATTAATTAGTGTAAAAACACAATTTCAAAGGCGACAACAACAGCTGTAAAGCCGCAATCACACAGCGACAAACCGCAGCGACAAAACTAGTTCCTATGAAACTCCCTGGAGACGACAACAGTCGGCAATGTCGTTAGCAACGAAAGCGTTTTCATACAGTTACCTACATGGAAACCAGTCGTGTTGCTAGCAGACTGTCAATGTCATAGTCATTGGACCGCTTTGCCGTTGCAGTCGCCTTAAGTATTCTTTTCATACCTTTACATACAAAAATGAATCAAAACGTTATGTAATAGAGCTTGAAATCATACAAGTTTCATATAAGACACGACAGGCTTTTACCAAGATTTGACAGATTGTAAGGAGACATTCTGGCTTCCATGTTACCAGGAAAAGCTATAACATTTTAGTGAAATATTGCATTTCGTTAGCTCGTGCAGCGCAGCATTCTAGGCGTCAAACTAACCGACCATGTACGCAACACCATACAGCACTCCAAAACACAAATTACTGACGTTGCTCAAAAGGCCGCTAAGCTGAAGTGGGTCTGGACTGGACATGATTGCCGCATTCCCAATGAGCTGTGGGCCAAATAGCCACTTGACAGCCAGAAAGCGTAGCGGCAGACCTCTAGAATATGGCGAGACGAGCTGGACAAAACCAACGAACAGTGTTCCACATTAGCCCTAGATCGAAACAACCGGAAGTCAAGGGCCTTTGCCTAGCAGTGGGATGACGCAGGCTAACAGTATCAATATTGCATTTCAACTGACCTTCATTTCCTAATTTAAACATTCTGCAAAGCGATTACCAGCATTGAACTTGATTTTCCCGAAATGGCGTGCGCCTAATGTCAATAATTGTTGGTTCGCGTGATTGTCATTTGTAATACAGTTTGCTTAGAATTAGAAATTATGTTTAGATTTTTCCACAACTGACATGATTAGGGCTTTAGCAGCAGTGATAGTCTAGTGGTGTGACCGTTGGACTGCCGAGTCATAGGTCTCGAGTTCGAACCCAAGACACGCACCTCTGATTTTTCCGAATTATGTGCGTATTGTACCTATAATTATCACTTGCTTCGGTGATGGAAAACATCGTGAGGAAACCAGCATGCCTGAGAGATATTTCTCGACGGCATGTAAAAGCCAAGTCAGAGGCCCATGGGTGGCATAAAAACTCTGACACCAGGTTAGGCACTAACCACACGATAAAGAAGAAAGAGGGGCTTTACATTTGCAAAATATATTTATATCTAGTTTAATTAGGGCAGGCGAATAATGATGAAAATAATATTATGAAAATGGGAAACACAACTCCTTGAATATTTGCAGTCATAGTTATCTATCAACTAATGTTTGAGGAGCTCGTGACTGAACAATATTCAGGCTAAGCCGCGCTTGCCTAGGTTCGTTTATGGATGGGTCCACCCATTACATGTCGAGTTTCCTCCGTGCCTCGGAAAGCACGTTAAGTCGTTGGTCCCGGCTGTCATTTGTAGATCTTTGACAGTCGTTACAGGTAGTCAGTGGCCCGAAAGTCTGACAACCAGTCTTACGAAGGGCTATAGGCTGTTGATCCTTGTAAAATACCTATTGAGCTGCATTCGGTTAGACTGGAAGCCGACCTCTGAATAGTAGGGAAACGGCGACGCAGACGATGTCTGTATCAGCAACCTAACACCAACCTTTTTTTAATGAGAATAAGGATTACTGTGATGCAAAGGAGAAAGATTCGGCTCCATTCTGTACTTGGCCTAGGTGTTAACTAAATCAAACGAAGCTTATTTGAGCGAGGACATAATAACATGTCCTTACTGAAAATTTAGTGGAATATAGTAATGTGAGAAGAACACACGAAAGAACACTTACGATTGTCGCTTTTTAGATATTCATCCCGAATACGGAACCCTTAACTGTATGGATCACTTGGCCGATTTTTTGTCATTTGTCAGTCGCTGTGAAATAATCATGGAACTAATAAGTACTAAAGAAATAATTTAAAGTAACTTCATAACGTTCCATCGATTAATAAGCAGTTGACACTCAATTTCCATACCGATCTATTCACTCTCAATAACTAACTATGTACATATTTAATCGATTATTTTTCTGGTTCTTTTCTCGCTTCCTAGATTGTAAAGTGCTGCTGTATTTTTGGAGTCTACTTAACACTGGTCATTTTCCCTCACTCGTCAGTTTATCCGTCAGTTTCGCTGATTGGACAGTTGTATGAATTCGACAGATGCGTCAAGTCGACAGTTTCCATTTGTGATTTCCTTGAGAAAAAAGAATAACGAATTTTTGGTACTAAACGAGTATTTCAACTTGTTAACAGCTGCACATAGAAAAGCTATCCTCCTTGATCTGTGAAAATCCTGTACTGCATGTATGCAGTAATAAAGGGTTGATTTTATAGTACTGTCGACAGACTGAACGTCATACTACCCGCAATTGTTCAAATAGTACTTACTCTACCTTGTTATTTGCTTTATTATGTTGGGGTTTTGTTCTTACATTGAAAACAAGTCATTATTCATACGGAGGGGCTAGACGAGTGGCGATCAAACACTGTTTTTTTAAGTATATAAGCTTTCACGGCTTATAACTAAACTTAAGCTGTCACTTACGGATTGTGAGCTCCCGATATTTCGACGCTCTTGTAAGCCCCATGATCTCGGGATGGTTAATAAATAACCAATCATAAGTGAGAGTTTAAGTTAGATTTCAATCACTTTCAAAGTGTTTCGTATTTCTACAACGACTTTCAACAGCATTGACATACAGTATGACCAGTTTTAGTTTGCACTTCAAGGTGGCGCTGCTTGTCAAGAAAAAAAGGCATCGATATGTCAAATTTGGTACATTTATTTTAGTTCTGTAATTTTCCGCCGGCATAGATAAGTTTGTTGAAGTGTAAGTTGGCATTATATGTCATTCCAATACATTTTTATTTTTCCATTTTCCATCATCCCGTTATTGCTGACATAATGTTTACACTTTGTCTTCTATTATGGCAGTAATTTATAGATGAATAAGTCCTAACTATAAATGGAACCTTTTTTTTCGGAAAATGCAATAATTATCTTTCTTACACAGAATATTGGCACCTTTCTTAGCACCATTCTATTTCCGTCTATTTCACACAAAAGATCCTCCACATAAACGGGCCATTCACAAAGCCATCAACCAAGCATTCTGTACATCACACTAAGTAACTCCACGCAAAAATGATTGGGGTGAAAAGTCACGTTTTACGGTAGTACACAATGTAACGCACTCAAAACATTGTGCCGATGGACGCAAAGAATAGTATGGCAACCGCAAATAACTCCAGAATTTAAAGTAAGGTTATTTTTATTTATAAAAAATACTATATATTTTAATACTATAATTATATTTTTACATGAAAAACTTGTATTTAAAAAAAAATACTTGTCGAAAAGTAAGAACTTTGATCCCCAATATCTCCACAACTAGAAGGATTTCATGTGGTCTAGAAAAAAAAACTTGATCGCAATAACGGAGAGAACTTTTACACCCATTTTAAAAAGCTACTTATCGTCGCTGTAGAATGATAACCTCGTATGTCCAGGAAACCAAACTTCACAGGTTCAACAAAAAAGTTTAATTTTGTCAATGTTTAAAATATTTTTACGTGCTTTTGTCTCATGTTTTGAATATAATAGATGGCACTAGTAGTCATATACTGGGTTCACAGTTTCGCCGTATTATAAAATACGTGGTTTTCATACGATTTTTACCAAAAAAAAAAAAAAAGAATTTTTGACATACGAGGTATTCATTCTACAGCGACGTTATGAAGGTATAATATTCTTTATTTATCGTCAAACATAAAGCAAGCTTAGCACCCACACTTCACTACGCCTGACTTCCGCAGAGAAAAGCAAATTTAAACATAGTCAAAGAGAAAAATTACCACATCTTTGTAAAAACTGTTTTTTGCCGGAACAATTTGCGTGGTATACGAGGAGCGATAAAAGGGGGTGCGTCTCCTTTGGTACCTACATACATACTTATATACATAGATATGGATGTGTGTGGGTGGTGGGTGTGTGTATGCGTGTGAGCCTGTCTGGCCCGGCTACGGATCAAATATAATTACGCGGTTTCATTCATGTAACATGGAGGAATGAATAATGGAGTGCTGATGCTAATTTTTGTGAGGATTATTGAAGCTTTTGTGGGTAATATAGCGAGTTATGTAATGTTACAAGTAAACGTGTAAGTGAGATGAAAAATATCAGAATAACAATAAATAATGTTAAAGTAAAATTCAAAAATAATATTCCTTTTTATTTAGTTGTGTTAAAAATTGGTAGATTCCAGAAAACTCACAAACAACGTTATTAGATTGGCTTATATTAATTATTTATTTTTAAATATGTAACTAATTCACTATTTGAATAGTGTTTTCCGACTTCGGTTATCCAAAGTCGCAAAACACTATTCACTCACTGTTCACTCGCACGTTAGCACTCCATTTCTTTCTACTCCATGACTTACCTACATCGATATAACTATAGCCTATAAATACAATTTAGCCTGCAGTCACGGTGCCCGCGAAACGCAGTTTGCACCTATCTAGTAACATGTACATGCCTAGTGGCGGCCGGGGCAAAGATAGCCAGGTAAACAGGCAGGTGATATTGAATCCTGTATGCAAAGGAATAAAATTGATATTGCAGTGTTGTTGTTGAGAAAGGGTCTAGATTCTAACTGGCGCTGCATCGATTTATTGAAGAGAGGGCTGTTAACAAGCACTCGATGATATGAGAACGAGGGAAGAAGACATAAAGGTTTTGTAGTTTTAATTTGTCATAAACAAAAATTGTACATTTTCTTATAAGTGGGGAAAGTTTGTTATTGCGGCCGAGGTGAAATACACACACGAGCCGCAGGCGAGGGTGTTATGGAGCCGAGAACTGCAGTAACAAATGCCCACGTGTATCAAACGACGTTTTTCAATTCACTTTTAGTTTTTTGGTTTTTGTTTTTAGTCCAAAGTTCAAAGTCCAAATTGATTCAATGGAATAGAAAAAAGATAAAAATGCGTGTAGGGGCGAGCCGCCTCACTGTGAAATTTTTATTTCCGCACTATAGTGCAGGAATACAAGAAGAAAACCACGAGGGTGAAATCCATAGCATGTTGAACTTAATCGTAGTGCGATAAGAGCCAGTTTTCGAGGAAGTGTATTGAAAAATAGATTCCTCATGCCTAGGAGTTAGTTACCTCATGTATGTACTGAGATTCTTGATAGTTTTCGAGCTATCATTATTTCTATTAAATTTCTTACAATGACAAACGATTTAAAAAATCGTTGAATAAAATCACAGAAAAACTACGAAACGTGGCAAGTTCTGCATTCCATGCAACGTGGCAAGATTTTTTCATTACTAGAGGTATTTTCTAATCTCGTTAGAATCAAGAGTTACAAAAATAAGCAAAATAACATGATCTCGAATCTATACTAGTTAGTTAGCTAGCTAGGCAGAAATGCTAAAATACCGACATTTCACTAGTCATGTTTAAGTCCCATCTAATAAGCTCACCGCCTTACCATCAACCGGGCACAAATCCACACTCCAGAGAGTGAGAGAAATGAGTTTAATTTCGAGGTAAGCGTACATAATTATGTAAGTACATAGTTGGTCCCTCTAAAAAAAACCTTTAAAACCTTATTATGCCTGAAAAATTAGAGTAATGCTGTCAAATGACCATCTGACTCATACGCCCGTTAAACTCAGTGTGCTCACCTCTATAAATAAATTTAATTCTAACGAATGACATCATCATCATTAATCTTGCCTTTTTCAAAGCACAATTTGAGGAAAGTTTTGAATATGAATGTATGTTGTATGGCTGTAAGAGTAGATCAGGTAGACCAAAGAAACGATTGATGGACTGTGTGAAGGATGATATGGTTAGAAAGGAGGTGTCTGATGAGATGACGAGTAATAGAGAAGTATGGAAGAAGAAGACGAGACTAACGAGATATTTACCATGTTTACTATGTTTTGATTTGTTTTTAGTTCCCGATATTTAGGCGCTGTTGCAAGCACGTCAACAACAGCTTGGGAGTGTTAATGATAGTCCTAGTGTTGTTGTTGTCTTCCTTTTCAAGGTGTACGAAGATGGGCAAAGCAAACGGAGTATGTTAGGAAGAATCGTAGCAGCTGGTGATCTCTAGTTTCTGCAGTATGTATGGCATGCGGAAGTTCCATACCTATTCCTGCCATACCTTTATTATATTCCGGATTGGTGGAAAGGTTTGGTAGGGCCTCTGAGGGTATATGAGACATTCCAGCTTTGTCTCCAGGATGGCATCGCACCTACGAAGCCTCATGAATTTCAGACGGCATATTATCAGGAGGATTACCTTGTACGTGAATCCGACAAATTATGGAGGTTTTTTAAACTTCTAGTCTAACGCCATTCAGCGAAATATACCATCTTTCTTTCTTGTTTAGCCTGTACTGTCCCACTGTTGGGCAAAGGCCTCTCCAAGTCCTTCCACGAGCTCTTTTCCCGTGCCTCCTCTAACTAGCCCTCGCGGTACGGGCTCGGCGGCGCCGTCCATCTTCCGGCATCCATCGTCTGCAGACTTTTGCTTGACTTTGTGAAATATACATATCAATAGAAATATTGCTACTCCATTAGAAGCAGAATGAGTGGGATGAACACCAACGGGGTCCAAGTAACGCTGATTCAGAAGCCAGATAGCCCGTTTCTTGCACATATCGACGGCGAAGTGCCAATACCTCCTAACTGACATTTTTCGAGAAATTCACTTTTTTATCGTTTTGAATTTAAATGTGTTATTCGCATGTTTTATTGAAATCTCCTAGGTTTATTGGTGTTTTGTTAAATCCATAATCTTCTAAATATCACAACATTATCACATAAAAAGAATAAGTACAAAATTAAAACCTCTTATCTAACCGAATACCTACTACACTATAATAAAATATACGAATTCAGCATAATATATAAATCCAACATAATTATTATTCAAAATAAATAAATAAAATAACAAAATTTTAACTTCTTAAGAAATTAAGCGTTTTTTTCAGTTTGTGTAAAATTTTGACTTCGTCAGTTAGGTGTTATTGGCACTTCGCCGTCGATATATGACAACTACAAGCGTATGGCGAATGTGTTGTGCCAAATAAAATAAATATAATGTTGTTATAATATTTTACTAACAGATGTAAGAAATTGTAATGCTAACAATATCACTATATGAGCTTATTTACGTAGCAAAGTCTTCTACTACTACGTCATCTCATGTTGAACACAGTAAATGGATTGTGGAAAGTTAGATGGGCAGTCGCTCCATACAAATTACTGTTATTCAGCTGCATCCGGTAAGACTGGAAGCTGACCCTAATATATGTAGTTGGGAAGAAGGCTAGGCAGATCATGACGATGTTGTGGGGAATTAGAAATTCTAACTCTATCATTACTATGGATATTTGTAATAGGTATCCTGAATAAAGTTATGTAAAATACACCCTTCACTTTACATAAACCAACTTGAAATTATACATTAGCAACATACATTCTACATTCGTAGCAAAGAGCAAAGGCAGGCGTAGCACGTCTACGGGCTACGAGCTACGTCGCCATTTCGTAGCAGCGCCGTAGCTATCTAAAATCGATATCATTCGACCCAGACAAGGCGGCAGCGCTAAATATAGAATTGATTGTTTATGTTATTAGGTTGGATATAAATATCTGGTTTTATATCTATGGTACCTTCATTATAAAAGGTTTTGAAAGGTCATGTATTTTTGATTGTGAATTTTATTTCCGTGGCAAAGCTACTGTAATTAGTGTGTAACACAGTAAGTGGGTTTTGGAAGTTAGATAGATAGTCACTCCTTGAAAAGTACTGTTTGATGTTGATTTGTTTGCATTCCGTTATACTGTTAGTCGACCACAACATTTAGTTCGGAAAAGACTAGACAATAAACGATGATGAAGAAAAATAATTATTTTTTATGAGCTTCATCTGCCTAGCCTCTTCCCAACTTTGTTATGGTCGGTTTCCAATCTAACCGGATGCAGCTGAATACCAGTATTTTGCATGAAGCGACTGCCTGTCTGACCTCCACAACCCAGTTAGTACTGGGTAATGCGATACCCTTTAGTAAGACTGGTTGTCAGACTTTCGGGCCACTGACTACCTGTAACGACTGTCAAAGATCTACAAATGACAGCCGGGACCAACGGTTTATCGTGCTTTCCGAGGCACGGAGGAGAATCGACCACCCACCCATCCTCCGACCAACCTAGGCAAGCACGGCTTAACCTGAATATTGAACCGAGTGGCAGTTATTACTTATTTTTATGAGCTTGATGTATTGAATTTTCAAGGGCAATTTGTTGAGCAATAAATTACGTTGTGGAGCTATTTTTATTGCTGTAGTAACTTTTGCTCCGAAAACTGACCTGGCTCTTAGGAAGAACATCACACCTTTCACTAGAAAACAAAGTGCGCATCTACAAAGCAGCATTAAAACCTGTCTGGACATACGGAGTTGAGCTGTGGGGTTCTGCGAAAAACTCAAATGCAGAAATTCAAGCTATTCCAAAACAAAGGTCTCAGACTTATATCAAATGCTTCTTGGTTTATGAAAACCTCAGAATTACACGAGCGTCTACAAATCAGAACCATAAAAGAGAAGTAGAACATCTACTAAATACATACAAATGCCAAATAAAGTCACATACCAACACCTTAGCGATCCAATTTATATGAAAAGCCTCAACTTAAGGGACTTTACGGATTACAGCAAAGTCAATAATTTTGAGAGGCAGATTCTTCGCTAGAAGAATGGACCTCAACATCTACTAAACTTACGACCGATCGCTAGATGAATTAGGAAAAAAAAGTAAGATTTGCTTTACACACTTCAACAGTTTAGTTTCTTAATTGGACACTTGTTTCGTAAGTGAGCAAACGTCAAAGTGGGGTTTAACTTTGTCTTTTGGTAATTTGCGGATGCAAATGGAGAGGGCCTAATTACTGTCTGTCATACGTATACATGTTAAACTTTTGGGTATATTTTAATATTGTTAGGCGACGTAACACATGTCGTTTAAGCTTGTATAGACGTTTCAGTACAACCAAATTTAGTGAGGTCCAATTCATTTTGTCTCTTTATTGTTCTTTTTACTAGTGAGAGTTTAATTGATGCGCGGTATACATATCACTGTTGGATATATCGGACAACGCAATTGTGAAAATGGTTTCCTTGAAAATAAACGTATTAATTCTTAGTTTTTGCTGATTTATAGACGAAAACCGGCAACCTGCGCTTATCCAGCGTGGTGATCAATGCTTGACAATGTTCATAGCTGTTCATACGAAGCCTCGTATGACAAAAGTGGCATTTACCCTGCAGTAAGACATTTTTGCCTACAAAAAAGCTGTGTGTTGATGAACCAACATAATTCAAAATAACAAAGTGTGAAAGCTTTTATATCTCCGATTTAAAACAAAACGTGGTTGTGTGTAGTGATGTAAAACAAAGAGTGCAACGCACCGAATCCCTGGCAAACAAGCGGCTTGATCAAACAGCGTCCAGCGGTCGTAACGTTCATATTGAATCTGTGTGGCAGCGCAATAGCGGCTTAAATGTGCTGTGTGGTTTAATGTTCAAAGAGTATGTACAAACATTGGTCTTACGTGCTGGAAGCTTTAGAGCATTTCATTATGTTTCACGCAAACTTTTAATATGGGGCTTGAGGATCAGCGTACCTAACAGCCACACGGGTCGATTGTCATGGATCAGCAACTCTTGCTGAGTTCGATACGTGGATGGGAAACCCCCCTGTGGCCCAAAAAGCATGTTACGTTGGCACTTGCTCGCTCTCGCTGTCATTCGTAGATCTTGGCAGTCGTTACTGGTAGTCGGAAGCCCTGTAACTGGGTTGTGGACGATAGATAGGTGGCTCGACGTAGAATGATGGTGTTCTGCTGCATAGACAGAAAAAGGCTAGGCTGATGATGATGTATTTTTTTATTTAACTATCTGTATATCCAAAAAAATTAGGCGGAGGTCACTTTTACGCTTAAACTTCGCTGGTGAATTTTATGATTCGAAACGTCAGCGAACAAAGACAATATCTGGGGGTTCATGGATGGCTCAGAACTTCAGTGCGTATGCGGCGTCTCCCCACAGACAATGGCACACCTTCCATCTTGCACCGGTGACAGGTCACCTGCGCACTTGATGTTCCACTTACTGCATCAGTGGGCGGAGTTTTAGGCTAAAGACATTTGAACTTTTTTTGCCATCGATACGCTAAGAAGCACACAGTAATACATGCAGTTATTTTTTAATTCAAATATATGTTCGTCGCCACACGAGATTTTCTGCGGGCACAGCTTGTAATTTTTCTTATTTTGTTAAATAAAACTTCTACTCTCGCATACCGAGTTTTCTCCAGCTCTAAATAAAATATTTCTCTATCCACAGGTGCCTTCCTAATTCCGTTCCTCATAATGTTAATACTGGAAGGCATACCCCTGTTCCTGATCGAGATGGCCATCGGTCAGAAGATGCGTCTCGGCTCCCTCGGAGTCTGGAACACCATCCATCCTTGGCTGGGCGGCATTGGGATCTCAAGCTGCGTAGTGACGCTCTTCGTGGCTCTGTACTACAATGTCATCATCACTTGGGTGTTCTTCTATCTATTTAATAGTATTCGGGTGAGTACATAGCATTTTTATACAATTAAAACCAGAGACCCAAAAGGTTACCCGTAGGTGTATGGGTTTTAATAGGTTTATTTTTTAAATCCTAGAGTTAAAGGTTAACCCGTATTATAGGGATAATCAGCTTAGAATAACCGGTTTACGCAAAGGGTTTTTGAACATTTTTGTAGCCGCTTGCACATCTTTTATGTACAAAAATGTGTAGGTACATGAAAAATGTGCTAGTGGCTACAAAAAAAAATATACGGGTCGAATTGCGAACCTTTTTTCTTTTTTTTCGTCGGTTGATAATGTGGCGGACAGTGCTAGACCGTCCGACCGGTTTTGTCTCTTTCATTCCAGTTAATCAGCAATGGTTAACCCATTATTATAAAGGTTAACACAAATAATGGTTAATAACACATACGGATTACTTATAGGTCCAACCGGTTGACCTTTTAACCCGATTAATCGGTCCATGCTTCATACAAGTTGAAATAAACACTTTTTAAGTTTTTTGAGGGAACCCAGGTGCCGAAGTCAGTGTTGCATAATGTCGTTGTACTCGTTATTCATTTAGCATAACATCAAACCTATAATCCCCAGAGGTGTACCCATATTTCGCGAGTTTAGTTTAAGTCCCGCGTAAAGGGGCGAGTAGGTAGGGGTGAGCAGTGGTAGCCTAGTGGTGTGACCAATGGACTGCCAAGTCATAGGTCTCAAGTTCGAACCCAAGACACGCACCTCTGGGTTTTCTGAATCTTGTGCGTATTGTGTAATTATCACTTGCTTCGGTGAAGGAAGATGTTCTCAGCATTTAAGCCTAACGGTTTTATAAAGAAACGTGACGTCAGTAAGAACATCGCAGCTAAAGCTAACTTTTTTAATTCTGCCACAAAATTGTAGCAATGGCAAATTAGCCCCAATGGTTTTAAACAAACATAATTCCTTCACATCAGTTAAAAATCAAAAGTCATATATTCAAACTAGGCTAAAGATCAGCACTTTTTACAGAACTTTTTAAGACAAACAACGCCCTTCGCCACTTCCTAGAGATTTAGCGGGTAGAAGAAGCGTCAGAACAAACTTCCGAGCAAAGTAACCTAATCAAATTACCCTAGCTTAGTCCACTGCTGGACATTGGCATCTCCCAAGCTACGCCAAAACATCCTGTCCTCAGTAATCACCTAACCCCCTTTATTTTGCCCACCAGCTCTCCGCGGACACTCTACCCTGGGCCCACTGCCCCGTCGACAATGGCACCCGCGAAGCTGAATGCAACAAGGCATCATCAACGGTCTACTTCTGGTACCGAGAGGCGTTGGACGCGTCTCCCAGCATTGATGAGCCTGGAGTGCCGCGGTGGTGGATCGTGCTGTACCTGCTTCTGGCCTGGATAATTGTCTTCTTTATCGTGATGAAGGGGATTCAGAGCAGTGGGAAGGTAAGTTCCTTAGATACAGGGCTTTCTTCTTCGAAGCCAAAACATCTAGAAAGACAAACCATCATCATCATCTTCACTCTCCTGCCACCACCACACCACGTCACCATACCACGTGGCAAACTGGTGGTGGAAGTCGGGAATGAACCTTTATTTGGGGTCGGCGCAGCATGTCTTCTGCTTCCATACTTCCCTATTACTCGTCGTCTCATCAGATACCTCAAAGAAGAAAATCACCTTGAAAGACAAATCAATATTAATTTATTCAAATTGGGCTGAGAGTTAGCAGTTTTTGATCATCAAAATTACACAAGACAGTTACTGAAAGCGCCTGCGTTTTACCAGTTCCTAGTGCTTTCACTGTTTTGGAGGAAAAACTCCTCAACAACAACAAACGTACGAAACCCCCTTGTTACGAAACTAAGGAAAGTTTACCCCCATGGATTTTAAGTGGCTTTCTTTTGCGACATCAGTTTAACGAAAAAATTGCTAAACAAAGAAAACAAGATTTTAAGGCCCAACTTACGAAAACTTGGAGAATGGCCATGGGCAACTTAAACGTTTTGTTTGTATATTTTGTATTATTTTTACAGGAATGTGTGTATTTATAACAATGTCGTACATTCCTATGGGAACCGGAACTGCCCCGTTCTGCGGCTCCTGAGCTTTGGTCCTAGGATCAATTCCTTGGACGGGCATGGTGAGTTTTTCCTTTAGGAATTTCTCTTTAGCAGCCCGCAGTTTGGAAGTTGTTGCTCCTTTGGAAAGCTCGTAAAGCCGTGGGCCCTGTGCCTGTCTAGTCGGATTGCCGTCCCATCAGATTATGAGGGTAAAAGATGAGAGAGTGCACCTGAGCTTACGCACACATTTGTGCACTATAATATCTCCTGCGACAATTGCTAGTATCAGCTAAGCATCAGCCGGTGTGGCCAAAATTCAGTCAGGGGGACTATCATAGGAACCGGTACTAACCCACCATGGCTTACAAAACATTGAACCTCAAACCATTGTTCCAGGTGGTATACTTCACGTCGCTGTTTCCGTACATCGTCTTGACGATTTTCTTCGTTCGTGGCGTCACCCTGCCTGGTTCTGCTGACGGCATCATCCACATGTATAAGCCGAAGGTAAGGAATTAAAACTGCTGAAAGTCCTCCTTTTTTATCCGGTCTATCTTAAAACAACAAGTCATGTCGTGGTTATGAATACTAGCCATTGGCTACTCAGCAAAGCAATTCTCCATTGTTGTATTTGTTTTCAAAGGAATGAAGTACTTACTCAGTTTATTGTTGTTAGATAAGGGAACGTACACATACTACGTGACCTGTTCAGGGGGGAAGGGTCTTCAAAATACTACGCTTGGTCACAGAGACTCTCGGGAAATCTTTTTCGAGCTATATTCAAGTATGGCGCGTAATGTTTAGCGCTTTTTAGGCTCACAGGTGGCAACATTGACGCACACTGTTGTCGTCACGCGGCAACGCCGTATTAATAAAGACAATAATTAGGAGCCTACTTATATTTTTTTTAGTTTCTCTTTGCAAAAAAAATATTTAAAACCATATTTATGAATTTCTACGTGAAAACTTGAAGGGGAGGGAGGTAAAAAGTTGTGAAAAATGGGTCACGTAGTATGGGTACGTTCCCTAAGGTCCATAAGCGTTATTATTATCCTTGACAGATGTTGTCTTCTATTCACCCCGTTTTTTTCCTACTAATAATTATCTAAATCACCTGACCCTGTAGCTTGGACCCTGTTCCCGATACCGGTGGGCTACTATTTTTTATATTTTTAAATGTTTTTTTTTTTATAATTATTTAATATGCGAATATTTAAAAATTTTAAAAATAAGAATCTAAAATAAATAAAGAAATCTAAATCATAGAAACTATGCTAACTGTTTTTATAAGTTTTATAAAACATGGAATAATTCCAAAATTATAAAGAGAATATCACTTCCGGTATCTCTAAACAATGGAATATTATAAAATAACAATCTTGAGAAACAAAAACAAGAACTCCAATTCCAAAAAGTTTGATTAATCTCAAGAAGTTCAACCGCTTTCGCTACGTTTTAGCTGAATATTAATTAATTGTTTACGCACTTCCGTTGTTTACAATTATAACTTTGTCAAAAGTACAGTGTTGCAAGGATATTTTGGCGTATGATTTACATAAACTGGGAGTGCTTTTGGTAAACATAAAAAACAAGCAGGTATCGCTACTTACAATTTTAGCCACGTACCAAAAGATAGCACAGCTTCAAGACCCCTTAGATACGTACATACTACTATAGTCAAGTTAAAGTAATTACTTGAGTGTAAGTAATTACTTATGCAACCATTTTATGCAATAGACAAGAATTTGAATAAAGTACGAACCGTCAAAGAAAGCAAAGCTAAGAATTCTAACTTTTGACAGTTCTAACGTCAAGCAAACTTAAGATATAAAGAAGAGTGAAAGAACATTATCTTTCCATTTCGTCATAGTTGCATTAGTATCTATTATTATTTATTATATTGTATTTATAGGATTGTTGTATGTATCTTTGTATTTATATGTATGTAAGTATATTCTTATATTGTATATTATATTTAAAATAGTTATCTGATTTATGTTTTATGTCTTCCATTTTCTCTTTTTCTTTTACACACTTTGTCTACATCTCTTTTTTTAGTATCTCCTTTCGCAGGTTTGCTGGAAGAGATTTCATTAGAAATAAGCAATACCTTTGTACTCTCTTTTCTGTTCCTTTCTTGATTTCTGTATTTAGTGTGTACATAAATTGTTAAATAAATAATAAATAAATATATCTTAGGTTAATATTACTTTTACTCGAGCAATCACTTGACTTGTTTATAGATATGGGTTTTGAAACGTCACGTCTTCATGCTCATCTTTTTTATCGCGTTCGAACCGTTAACGTCGTCAAAACGCAATCCAGCATTAATGCGAAGTATCATGTCTCTATGGCCCTAACATAAAATTCTCCCCGAAAATTTCGCCTGACATGAAACCTAAAGAACATACAAAAATACTTCAATCTCCAGAAGCTAAAAATAGCATCTCTTTTGATGTTCTGTTATGCAAGGGGTACTAAAGTGTTTGTTTTCTTTTACGAGTCGCTTGGGGGCGTATGACCTTCGTCGCTGGAAATATGAGCACTAAGAACTGAAATAGTAGGTCTGTATTAAAGTAGGTCCCGAAATATTTAAAGTATGGGCTGGCCCCATGCATTTTTTATAAGAGAGCACTAGTCTTCTACACACATCAACATCATCATCATCACCTGCCTAGCCTTTTCCCAACTATGTTGGGGTCGGCTTCCAGTCTAACCGAATGCAGCTGACTACCAGTATTTTACATGGAGCGACTGCCTATCTGACCTCCACAACCCAGTTAGTAGGTACTGTCTAATACGATACCCCTTTTAAAGACTGGTTACACAATATAATACAACATAAATCAACCCAGTACCTATCTTGTTTCTCTGGAGCTGGCATCAGTTTCTGATATGGTGTTGGAAAATAATTTCTGCTTTTTAGCGTATCGAAGGCAGTAAGGGTGGACTCAAGAATCGGATACGAATTTAAGGCCTACAGTTGCTTCTATCAGTTCTGGTAACGTGAGGGTAACAGGACACGCAGGAGATGATATTATGTGACCTATCCTTTGTGGAGTAGGACTATTTTTACATTCCAAAGCGAAGTCATCTATGAATCTCCATCTAAGTAGATTTTTTTTTGCCTGTGAAAATAATATTAAGTAGGTATTAGTTCGCGAATATAACCAGTGAAGACATTGTTCTAGAAACCTAGAATAATTTAAGAAGGCGCTTACGCTAAATAACTTTCCGGCGCCGTGGGTTATTTGCATAGTGTCTACGCATTAACACATTGTTCGTTCACATAATTAATGAGGACGGGAGTATTATTAAGGCGCTTTGTTGTTTGAGGTTAAAATTTGCTTCGCGGTTCGTACTCGTTACGTACTGTTGAGGTTTTGAATATAATTGCAATTGGTTTTCCATGTTTCAATTTTGAATTTAAGTAGGTATGTAAAGAGTCATTCAAATTCAAAATATTTTGTTCCACATTTGCAGTTCGGGAAACAACTTCAAACATTTTTATGACTTTTCCAATCGTAATAGTTGTTCAGATTTCTGAAATAATGGCAAAATCGTTACAATAGAGTGAAATTACTCCTGCGAAATTAAACTTTGACCTTGAATCTTTTCTTTGCAGCTCGAAAAACTCCTGGACCCAACCGTCTGGCTAGACGCAGCGACCCAAGTGTTCTACTCCTTCGGCCTTGCATTCGGCTCGCTGATCGCGTTCGGCTCCTACAACCCACCGAACAACAACTGCGTAAGAGATGTGCTACTGGTGTCCGTCTGTAACGCTCTGACGGCCATTTACGCGTCTGTGGTGATCTTTAGTATCCTCGGCTTCAAGGCCTTTACTATGGTGGAGACTTGCATGACTAAGTAAGTACCTATTGTGTTTTATTTTCGTCTTTCTTTCTTTTTCGTGTGGTTTGTGCCTAACCTGGTGTCAGTGTTTTTATGCCGCCCATGAGCCTCTGACTTGGTAAAAATATTATCTCTCAGGCGTGCTGGTTTCCTTACAATGTTTTCCTTCACCGAAGCTAGCGATAGTTATACAATACGCACCTGAATCCGAAAAATTAGAGGTGTCTTGGGTCCGAACTCGAGACCTATATTTTGGTAGTCCGACGGTCACACCAATAGGCTATCACTGCTACATTATACTATTTAATTGGAAGGGCTCGTGGCTTATATTAATAAGAGTCACACGGGTCGATTTTCAAGGTAAGCTGGCCGAGGTTAGTCTGTGGTTCGCTGACCATCTATTACATAGCGAGTTCTCTCAGTGCCTCAGAAAGCACTACCTAACTTTCGTTCTCAAACTCTACCGTTATAAATATTTATATAATATACACTAATATAAAGTTACTGAGGTAATGTAATGTACTTAAAATCTTAAAGTACGTTAAAGGATATTAGATGGCGCTTCCACAGTTTCATATCTCAAGTTATGTTTACAAGTCAAAGTCTGTAGAACATAACATCACGCCTGTAATCTTCGGAGGGTCAGGTACAGGTGTAGCCATAATACACCCACATTTCGCCATTGCCAACTGTGAAGATTCTTCTAGAATATTAATAGGATTACAGAACAAGAAAGAAAGAAGAAACAAAATACATAACATCACTTGTATATCCCAAATGGGTAGAGGGGCAGAGGTGCACATGGACACTCACATTTACACGTGTTAAGAATAGACTACAATCTACATAAAGCCTTTTCACACGCCGGCGTACTTTATACGCGCCGACCGACGACGACACGCGTTTCACGAACGCGCGTTTACGGCGGCGCTACTGACTTTCTGAACGAATTCTGAGGTTTACTGGTGCGCGTAATCTGTGCCGAGAAAAAACACCGTGTAAAACAAACCCTTGGTTTGTTTTTGTGCGAGTCACAACAAATCCTTGTTTTTCGGTATCAACACAATACGTGTGTGTGGAAAAACGACCACATATTTTCTCAAACCACAAAACACTAATAACTAACAATCAATCATATATAATAGACATAAGAGCTCGCCATTGTTTTGATACAAAGCGCAATTTATTTAATTGCTGCCGAATGGAGACCCTATTCCACTATTTGTGGAAGGGCCTTGGCTCGAAATAGTCGGACATGGTGAGAGGGTGAATATTTTAAATTAATGCAAAATGCGAGTATGTAATAGTGGGGTATCCTATATGGGTTTTGAAGTTAATGACTTTGCTGAATTCCTTTTATTTTTTCTGTCTCTTTTCAAGATTTTTTATTAAAATATAAGAACTTAGCTAGGTTATTTACAAATTGGCAAACAAAAAACACATAAAGCAAAGCATCAAATTATTGGGCAGTCTAGACGGGTTAGAAACACAAATTGTAATACGGGGTGGAAGGGACACCGACGCGAACACGGAAACCACATACTCAGTACATCATTCTGAACACCCCCCCCCCCCACAAAGAAATTTGACGAAAAAAAAAAACAGCTTTTCCATACATTTTGACCGTGTAGATATTGCACTTTTGTAGGTAACAGCTGTTTTTTTTTAATAACCGACGACCCCGTATAAAACAATGTTCATCATCATCTGCCTAGCCTTTTCCCAACTTTATTGGGGTCGGCTTTTAGTCTTACCGGATGCAGCTGAATACCAGTTTATTATACAAGGAGCAACTGCCTATCTGATCTCCATAACCCAGTTAGTACTAAGTTTAGTACCTACTAAATAATAAACCCCTTGGTATTGAGTGGAAAGTGGTAAGTCTCGTTGCCAGACTTTCGGGCCACTGACTACCTGTAACGACTGTCAAAGATCGTTACGGGTAGTCAGGTATAAAAACATCGTTATTTACCTAAACTGACATCGTACATAAATACCTACCCATACGGGAGTATACCCGGGTAATGCTAATTATTTTAACATAGTTAAGTATACTTGAAAGACATGGCGAGATGATTTGGACGCGCATCACGGATGTTGATTCGAGGTGGCGCACATGGAATGGTGGAAGAGCACATGGAAGGATATGACTATATGGGGAAGGTCTTTGCCTAGTATTGGGACATACAAGGCTAATAAAAAAATTAAACAATAACCGACTTAAAAAAACACTAAAAAACGTGGAAAATCACTTTATTTTCGGAAGTCGGTGACTATTGTTTGTTTCATTGAATTTTTTGCCACCGACTTCCGAAAGTTAAGTTATTTTGAACGTTTTTTTTTGTTTTTTTTTTTTTTAAGTCGGTTAATTTTTTTTGCAATTTTTTTTTATTTTACCCTTTTTAGTTATTGGAACACATACAAAGCCTTGTCAAGTATCAATTTCGCAATTTCTTTTACTTGGATAAGGTATTTTTACCAGATATTTTGATTTAAAAACCAAACTGTTGAACCGGAAGTATACCCTTTCAAACAAAAAAAAAATCCAAATCGGCCCAGCCATCTTCGAGTAAAAGGTTCCGACGAATTGAGAACCTCCTCCTTTTTGAAGTCGGTTTAAAAAGTATACTTTGTTGTCCGAGAAAAAGCCAATAGTTTACCTGGTGGATACTCTTCATGGGTCTCTAATGTACAAATGAATGCTCTCACCCTTGACAAAATGTTTTGTCCCCCCATTTCAACATTCCTGTTCTTTTCAGGGAGATCAAGATCTTAGCCCGTCTGAACGAAACCGGCTTCACTCCCAACTCGACCCACGACTACTTCCGCGATCATTTCGAGTCAGTGAACGAGAGCATCGTGGCTAAGTACAACCTCACTGGATGCCTCATGAGCCGACAGCTCGAAGAGGTAAGGATAGACCGGTTGTTTTCTGCTGGCCTGGTAGATGGCCCGCGCTTAGGTATGTAGTCATTTGTTCATTTAATCTTCCAAGGACGGCCGGCTGTGTTGAAAACCTCAAACAGCGCAAATACAATAACCCCATCGGTAGTTATGTGTATGAGCCGTTTGGGTTTGAAACACTATGGTCATGGGGTTCGAGTGCCCACCTAGTCTTCGCCAAGCGGTTGGCCGACTCCTCCCGTGACCATAAGGTTGGCTTATTTTTTGGTCAAAGTATCAGGATGTCAATCCATCCAACGTGGCAATGCTGCCAGCCTTCTGGGCACTATTCCTGTTGACAGCGCAGTAGACGAATTTTTTGACGCGCTTTAATGCTTTTCCATACGTACATATTTTTATTATTATTTTAAGTTTAATGCATCCATCAGCACAATGTTTTGAGTGCGTTACATTGAGTCCTACCGTAAAATGCGTTTTATTCCCAAAAAAAAATAGTCGTTTCTAAGCAATAATTTACAGAATGCTTGGTTGGCGGTTTTGTGAAGGGTCTGTTTACACCTAGTATACAAAATTAACTTCGCCGGGGCCGTTACCACTAGGCATCAGTACATCTAGGTTTTATGATTAATCATCAAATTACTTGTCTTTTTTTTTCTCCAGGCCGCCGAAGGAACCGGCCTAGCCTTCATCGTCTTCACCCAAGCGATCCTCAAGCTGACTCCCGCCCCCTTCTGGTCCATCATCTTCTTCTTGATGCTGTTATCACTGGGGCTCGGCAGTCAGATCGGCATCATGGAAGGCATGCTCTGCACTATGTTCGACATCGAGTTCTTCAAGCGGCTCAGCAAGCCTGTCATTACTGGTAAGTGTGCTGAAATGATGGCTTACTTTGAAAGGAGAAAGTGGAAATACAGAAGACGATAGAAAGTGATTACATAACATAACATCACGCCTGTAATCCCCGAAGGGTTAGGCAGCGGTCTACCTAATAGTACACCCACATTTCGCCAGTTATGTTTAAGTCCCATGTAATAGGGGGCGAGCCTATTGCCATCAACCGGCACAAATCCAGACAGTCGCCCGAAAGTTTGACAATCAGTCTTACCAGGGAGCATCGTATTGCGCAGTACTAACTGGGTTGTGAAGCTCAGATAGCCAGTCGCTCCATGTAAAATACTAGTATTCTTTTTGTTATTAAATAATAGTATTCCAACATAGTTGGCAGAAGGCTAGGCAAGCGATGAATGACTAGCTTAGCTCGTAACACTTTTCCATCCTCAGGTTGCGTATGCACCTTCTGTTTCTTCGTGGGTTTGATCTTCACGACGGGCGCGGGCGAGTACTGGCTCAAGATGTTCGACTCGTTCGCCGGTACCATCGGACTCGTGGTCGTCGCTCTGCTCGAGATGGTCTCCGTCGTTTACATTTATGGCCATGAGAGGTACGTAGACTTTGCATGGTCAGCTTAAGATAATATTTGGCTAAATGCCATAACTTGACTTTGAGGGCTGAAGGGACCGGAAAGTTCTCGAAGACACTGGTTGTTGTGGTAGCAACAGCTAATTGGTTGGTGTGTTGATGCTTGGGGGCCTTTGTCCAGCAGGTACTAGGCGTTTTTTGGCTGATAAGACGTTATTATTTAAATAAATACTCGAAATTAACCAGCTAGACTAGATAGTTCATATCTTTCATAACATCGTAAGAAAGCAAGAACCGTTTTAAGAACGTTTTATTTAAAATACAATGTTTTTGACTAAAACATCTTTTCCTTCTTCAACAAAATTAAGAGAGAGACTATTCCATAACTAACCCATTTCAAATGACAAAAACTCTGGTCCTTCGAACCGGATACATATCTAACCCTCCCTTCCAGATTTACCAACGACATATACGAGATGACAGGCTACCGGCCGGGCATCTACTGGCAGGTGACCTGGCGCTACGTCGGCCCCTTCATCGTCACCTGCATCCTGCTGTCGTCGCTGGTCTTCATGCTCATCAACCCTCCGACCTATGGCGCTTGGAATGCTGAAGAGGTGAGTTTTGATGGTGATGCTTTTGTATTTAGTTCTCCTACCTGTCTTCCGTCCGCTCAACTACCTTCACCTTCCAGGACATAAATGAGGCAATCGACAAAGCTGTCTAGGTCGTACGCATTCTGACAAAATCTGAGTCATGGATTGGAGAAGAAACTAACCTATCAACCTATCCAACCTATCTGACCCACAGTTAGTACGGGGTAATATAAAGTTACACTGCATAATAATATTTTAACGTTCCATACTAATAGCAACGCATTTGTAAACGTCTTGGTGTTACAAAAATCTAGGGGGCACTGTGTACACTACACAAGGTAGGTCGTTGGCCTGATGCCCCACGTGAAAAAATAATATTCTCCCATTTTTGTGCCTCGTATCCTATTGAGTACAGTTGGAAATGGTCCTTCTAACGATACGGTTTACATGATGCTGTAATAAGTGCGTTTTAAAGATGAATCGGAGACCGCAATATAATATTATAACCAAGCATTGTGACAGGACGCTCTACAGTCCATCTTTATGTATTCTACGACATCCTAGGGTATCAAGGAAAAACCAAATGTAGTGCAAGAAATATCAGAATGTTGTTCAATAATCAATCTGCCTAGCCTTCTGATCTCCACAACCCAGTTATTGGGTAATTCCCCTCCCTCCCCTTACGGTACGGTAATGTTGTTCAATATAAAAATAAATTTACAGTACAGTCTTTATTAGTCACATCTCAAAAGACAGGAAAAACGTATGCTCCTCATATGACGCCAAAAAAACTAGCTTAACTCTACATCTTTTTCCATCAACTCTTCTTATCATACTTCTGCATGAAGAGGTCCCAGAAGGCGGTCCTCTCCCTGTAGGCGTGGTCCTTCATGGTCATGTTCACGTTGATGTCCAGGTATGGTCGCGAGTTCCCGGTGACAGGTTCCCAGATCACTGGCAGGAGGGTTGTGTTTTGGGGCGTCGGGTTTCTGGAAAGACATTGAATATGACAATTCAGTTCTTTCTTCAAAAGACCATCTCAGACACTAATATGCATAATCCTCATGTGAGTTCATCAACTTATGTCTGGACCTTAAAAAAGAACTATGACTTTTGAGTTTGTTTCGGATGTTTCTTCTCAGAGTAGTCAGGTACGAAACAAAAAAGACGTGTTTGCAAAATAAACATCATTTATCACAACGCATACAAAATAATGATTAGTTGAATATTATGCATTCGATCATTGTTTTAAGCTTTCACGGTTTATAACTGAACTTTCACAATCAATTACGGGATATCTTCCGCGATTAATGTTTATATTGAGCTCCCGGAGCCGAAGATATCCCGTAAGTAATAGTGAAAGTTCATTATGCATTTGATTGAATTTTTATTTGTGGACTGCCAACGTCATTTGTATTTAATTTACGTTATATACTGACGTCCCCATCCTATACAGGGTGGTAAGGATACCGACGCACGAACGGTTACCACGTATTATTCAATACACCATTCTGAACTCCACCACATAGAAATCTTTTATAGGTTAGAATTTTCCGATGAAAAATTTCTATAGGGAGTTCGGAATGATGTAGGTACTGCATGTGTGGTAAGCGTTTGTGCGTCGGTGTCCCTTCCTATCCACCCTGTATTTTATTCTCAATCATTCAACATACAGCGCTATGCTTACTTAATCTTATTACAAACCGTAATAAATACTAAGTGGCAAATTTATAAACATCCATGAGTTCAGAGCAGGAAGCCCTAAGGTACAGATGTCAACATTTCTACTCTCACACTCTTGCAATTGGCCTCGTTTTTCATCTTGAGATTAAGTAATATCCAATAGACAAAGGAAAACATAATGAAATCAGTCAAGAGTCGCGAGTCAGCCTCGCACACAAAGGGTTCCGTACCACCACGGAAAAATACCCGTTTCTTGTATGGGGACCCTTTTGATTTTTTTACTTTAGTTTATTGTTAATATTTATTATTATAGCAGCCATAATAACTAACACTACTATACTTTGTGAAAATTCCAAGTGTCATATTACGGTTAAGTAGATACAGTACTGTGACAGTCGTACGGGCAGTCAACGGAGCCTTAATAATAGGGCATTTCTGGCACCACTGGGTACGAAAAAAAATAAAGGGTAATTAAAAAAAAGGGCAAACGCATAAACTCACCCGAATTTAACAAAGTTAGCCCACAGGGTGGTCATCCTTTCTCTCATCATCTTCTGCTCATCAGAACTCAAAACAGCAGTGGTTTCAAACAAATACTTCAGCTCCTCTCTATGTATCGCTCCGGCTCCCGTCACATTCTGATAAGAACTACCACCAATATATGAGAACATGTACTTATAAGCCGTCCCACCCTGCTCCATATATTTAGACACAGATTTCTCCACAGCATAATTCAGTTTAAAATCAGAAGAATAATCACTCAACTCCAACATGGATTCAACACCAATATTCTTGCTCCCCAAGTAAAAAGTCTTCACTATATCACTCAATCTATCCAATTCGCAATTCCTTAAAACGAAATTGTTCTTCAAATTCCTGTAGAATATATCGCCCAATCTGTGGTAGAAATCATTGTGTTGGTTCACGTATGTACCAAAATCCTCTTTACTGTTGTAACCAATCATGATTTTTACATGTTCGATTCTATCAGGGTTGCTTAAATGATTGATGCATTTGGTGACAAAGTGTTGGATCCCTCTGAATCGCATTTCTTTGCACGGCGTGAGCCTCATGGAAAGATTTCTGGCTGCTGCCATCACATTAATGGGGTTTTGTTTAGCTAGAAGTTTTAATGCTTCTTTGCTCGTTGTTACTGTATGTCCTAGGTGAGCAGCAAGTTTTAAAGGCGCTTCATAGTCTCGATTTCCATAGAAGCCTGGCGTATAAAGTGAACCACTTTGGATAATGGCTTTATCGAATAACGTCTCATACCTTGAATAAAAATGTAGGTCTACTGCCCCGCCGCCATAGCTTTCACCAGCAATGGTAATCTTATTCGGATCTCCACCGAAACCCTTTATATTCTTCTTGATCCACCTCAACGCTGCTATCTGGTCCTTAAGGCCTTGGTTGCCCGGCACGGACTCGTCGTTCAAACACAGAAAACCGTAAGGGCCAAGTCGGTAATTGACGGTGATGACAATAATATCCTGTTTGACTAAATGTTGGCCGCCGTAGTCTCCGGCGCTGCCGAAAACGAAGCCTCCTCCGTAGAACCAGACCAATATTGCCACGTTGTGGTGTAGGTTGGCCGTTTGCGGCACGTACATGTTGAGGGTAAGACACTGGAGTATTCCGCCACGCTTGGAGACTACTTGAGGGCATATTATGGAGGAGTCATTAGCAATAAACGGTTTTCGGAAGTATGGCTGTGGTAAGTTGCTCTGAAATAGAAAAAAAGATGTTAACGTGAGCTCTACGATTTCAGACCATAATTAATATTTTATTGAAGAAATAGTAAATGCGGTCACTTGAGTGAAGTGAACTTCAGAGTTGAACTACAGTCCTCTCACAGAAATGTTACCTCTGATAACAGCAACGCATGACCAACCTTATAACAATGGCAGAAATCCAAAAGCATCCATATTAGAACAAGAATAAAGATGTGTGTAGCTTTGTGATTTTGACAGACAGTTGTGGAAAGTAAAGTATTTAGTATAATGAAGTTAATAAACGTATCATGTAACGTATCATTTATGAATTCAACGTTAAAAATAATAAGCAGTGATAGCCTAGTGGTGTGACCGTCGGCGCCGGACTGCCAAGTCATAGGTCTCAAGTTCGAACCCAAGACACGCACCTCTGATTTTCGGATTCATGTGCGTATTGTATAATTATCATTTGCTTCGGTGAAGAAAAACATCGTGAGAAAACCAGCATGCCTGAGATATATTTCTCGACTGCGTGTAAAGTCAAGTCAGTGGCAGAGGCCCATGGGCGGCATAAAAACTAGGACAGGCACATACCACGCGATAAAGAAGAACAGCGATAAAATTCCCTTCAAATTTTTCGTCTCAACTAACCCCTGGATCACCCTGTTTTACCCGGTACTTAAGATAATACTTTAGAAACCACGAAAAATACAAAAAAAATGTGACTTACTCCAAAAGGGTTATTCTCATTCACTTGCGCGTACGGAACACCAAAAAACGTATTATACCCTTTATTTTTGAAGCCTACTATAGATCCTTTCTTTGTCATGACTGTGACTCTATCGGTCACGGCTTTAGCGCTCACGAGAAGTAACGTTGTTATTAAAATATAGAACATATTGTAATGAAGTTTAGATCAATATTGAACTAAGGTGCGAGAGCTAAGTCTTATTTATAACGTTGAGTGTTCGAGTGCAGTGAATCAGGGTTCCGCGGTTCTTCTTGTAGATCTAGGGACTCCCCGAACCCGCATGTTTCATGATGCATTTGTAATGTTTTTGCATTTAATGTTTTAGAGATCAGGTTTTGCAGTGATGCTGTTTTTGGGCTTTGGAAAATCTACTAGTTATATCTGACAATTTGATTCAGAAAATCTGCTGTTCCATATACATATTGATCGTGTCACTTTTGAATGGAACGGATTATTTTTGTTATAATCGACGGTAAATGAAAAGCTTGTCGCACGAATTTGACCCTTGCAAAAGTGAAGAAACTGAAAGTCATTGTAGAAATACGTAACGCTTTGAAAGGGTTTGACCCTGTTCTAGGCCCTTTAGACAGGCCAAATAATATCAATGGCTCTTTTAAAATGTACCCGATGGATTGGTGTTTAGTCAGCGGTAGAACTTTTTAAGAAGGAAAATACCTACGGAACCAAATGTCACCTTTACTAGTGCATGTTTTCATTAATGAATCATTACACTTAATGATACTTATAATTTAGACATCCTAGCGCGTGAAAGCAACCTCACGACGACCTACTTGTATTGAAAAAGGCATACAATGGTACCTGGGACCTTAAAATATTTACACTAAGTACCTATACAATAATATATACGATAGCCCTCCTGAACGATTGTCACTAACAGCGGCCTGTCTCGTCGGAGACTAGCCATTGGCGTGGGTAATTTTAATGTCCGTAAGGATGGGGAGCCACTTTAAAAGTACTGTATATTCTTGAATATCAATGCGGCCAAACGCAAGCCGATTAAGAGTTAAAAAACATCTCTCAATGTCCGATGGGTCGGTAATCCGACGCGACCGGGGAGAGATTATTGGTACTATAATAATATAGTAGTTGTAGATCCTATTGTAGAAAGATCACGTGGCTAGAAATTAAGTGGCTCATGGGATAACGACAACAGCGATTCTCACACGACACCGCTAATCCGCGCGGTTATGCGGATTTTGGGGCAGTGCGCGGCGCGGACAGGCGGTAAGCGCCCCTCGTCTGTGCGGTCGGGCGGTGTACGTTTGTAAGACATCAACGGATTTCACACAAGCCGTGAAATCCGCTACACCGCGCGGACGAGTTGTGTCGCGTGCAAAACCGCCTAGTAAAGAAATGTGGAAGAAAAAAAAATACTGTGCCAACCCCAAATAAATTTCGACAAGGGCAGGGGAATTTGATGAGTTATAGACACAATTTGTCAAGGTTAAGTTAGGAGAAGTTACTACCGTCATCTCCTGTATTTGTGGCGTGTCCTACCTGCTCGTTTAGGCGCACCTATGATGACATTAACAAAGCCGTTGATGCCGCAATCGACGTAGTTTCATATTGAGCTGATACCCATGTAAAATAGTCAAATCAATACCGTCGCCGCGTAGTGAAGAAAATCTATTCCTGCCGCTACACAGAGTTGATGTAGAAAATAAAGTCAATGAAACTACAAGGATATGGGAGTTTGCAACTCTGCTTGTACAAAAGTTCGATGATTTGTTGTTCTCCCCTGAGAGGTGGTTAGGAGTGGCGAGTGTCCAAAATAACCAATCGCAAACAAAGACAACGTGTTTATTTACATTTGTTTTGGTTTTATTATGGCTAAAGATTATGAAAGAAAACAGCAGGCCAACTATGTGGGTTCGATTTCCGGGTCGGGCAAAGTATAATCGGGTTTTTCCATCAGGAATTTCTCAGTCGCAGCCACGGAGCCTGGATTTGTGCCCGGTTGATGGCAATAGGCTCGCCCCCCATTACATGAGACTTAAACATAACTGGCGAAATGTGAGTGTACTATAAGGTACATCTCTGCCTAACCCTTCGCGATTACAGGCGCACTGTTATGTTATCGATTAGATTTTTGAAAATACTCGTTAAAGACTTAATAAATTAAACACTGTTTTAAGCTTTCACGGTTTATAACTAAACTTACACGATCACTTACGGGATATCTTCCGCGATTAATGTTTATATTGAGCTCCCGATATTTCGACGCTGTTGCAAGCGCCACGATCACGAGATTAGAGGTTTGCACCGGAGCAGTGAGTACCGGAGAATAACCGGTGATTTACCGGTAAAAGTACTCGATTGAAATAATCGGTAATTAACCGATTGATCTCCGGTGATTGTCGCATCTTCTTTTTTTATATATATAATAAAGTTACACAAATAAAAGACAAATTCAGCAATCATTTTTTCATAGACAAACATATTTTTTTAGTCTTTGGTAAAGGGAATTTCCCGAAAGCATTTTATTTGTGAAATATACTATTCACTCGTTCATAATTACATTTGTATTGTAAGTAGTATTTCGTTTGATCGACGAGGTCGAGGTTGTTAATCAATAAATTATTACTACATACAAATATAATAGCGTCACCGTAATTAAATATTTTGAGATAAATACTCTTTCACAATGAAAAACTAAGATTTATTAATAGAAAAAACACACCAGCTTTTACGTAAGTGCCTTTTTGGATTTTATTTTTTAACATCTGTCTAACTTAACATTAACTTCCAGTACTTAAACAAGTTATCAATATGGATATTTTAAACTATTGTGGTACTATTCAAACTTGTTCTTGTTGATATATTTCAGAATGCCGAAAGTTCAGTCAAAAACTAAAGGCCATTTTGAAAAAGTAGATGAAAACGGCAAAAAAGTTAAATGTAAATTATGCAATGCCGTGCTAACCACTGGCGGTGGAACATCAAATATGTTATCACATTTGAAAAGAAAGCATTCTGATCTTATGAGACAAACAGATTCTCCAATGTCATCTGATACAAATGATAGTATAGAGGTATCTACTATGGAGCAGTCCTCGAATCCAAATTTTAAAAAAGTGGACGAAGCTCTAACTTTGATGTTAGCTACAGATTTTCAACCTTTTTCTTTGGTTAATGATAAAGGCTTTAAGAACTTTGTTCATAACATTAACCCAAACTACAAAATTCCAGATAAAAGAACAATACGTTATGAATTAATGCCGAAATTATTTGATGAAGCTAAGACAAAGCTAAAAAAAATCTTATCTGAAGTTGATAACTTGTCACTGACCACAGATATTTGGACGAGTCATTCCATGGAGTCCTACATCACAATCACTGTGCACTTTTTCTTTTCAAATGGCCTTAAAAGTTGTGTACTGACCACTACACCTTTGACAGAGTCGCACACTGCAGATCATTTAAAAGATGTGGTCCATAAAATATTGACGGAGTGGGAAATCCGTGATAAAGTTGTGTGCATCACAACAGATAATGGAGCCAACGTAGTAAAAATGGCTAGACTGTTAGGAGTACGTAGCATGCCTTGTTTTGCACACACTTTGAATTTGGTTGTAAATGATTCCTTAAACATTCCTGAATTAATAAACTTGGTAGAGAAGTGTAAAAAAATTGTTAAATATTTCAAAAAATCTAATACTGCTACACTAACACTCCACAAAGAACAAAAGGAGAGAAATCCTGATATAGAACCTTTACAATTACTACAGGAAGTTCCAACTCGTTGGAATAGCCGTTATTACATGATAAAAAGAATTTTAAAGTTAATTGATAGTATAACCGCCGCACAGAGAAAACTGCCTCAAGCACCTCAAATAATTAGCCCAGAAGAAGAAAAAATATTACAGGATATGGTGCTTTTGCTGGATATATTTGAGCAAGCAACCCAAATGATAAGCGGAGACCAGTATCCAACCTCTACTTTGATTATACCTATTATTTACGGGCTATTCGATAACATTCAAAGTTTTGGTCCCAGAATTTCTACAGCGGTAGGTGAAATATTTTTACAAACATTGAAAAACTGTATGAATGATCGCTTATTGGAATACGAATCTCGAACTGTTTGTCGAATTTCTACTATACTGCATCCCGTTTTTAGAAACAGCTTTAGACAATTGCAAAATAAATTGGCTGCTAAAGATGCTGTAAAGGCAGAAATAAATAATATTTTCCGGATCCGAAACATATCTCAAAGCGCAGAAGAAATAGCCACGTCAAGTGAAAATAGTACAAGAGAAACTGGTCGCCCGGATTTGCTTGGATTTCTAAAAAGAAACACCAGTAATGCAGATATGACATCCGCCACGGCAATGAATTTATTCAAAATGTATACGGAAACACAGTATCCTGAAAAAAGCCACAATTGGGATGAAGTTGTGCAATTCTGGAAATTCAATAAACATTTAAAGCCTTTAGACGAAATAGCCTTTAAATACCTAGCTGTGCCTGCTACTTCTGTAAGGTCAGAGAGAGTATTTTCGACGACAGGACAAATACTAAATGATAGAAGAAACATGTTACGCCATGACGCTGTTGACATGTTGTGTTTCTTAAATCAAAATCAGCATTTGCTAACTTTATAAACGTTTTTTTTTTTTTTTAATAAATGATTATATAATGTATATCAATTGATTATTCTTATTTCTTCATTTTTAATGCATAAATTTATAAAAAGAAACAAAATTTCTTTATTCTCCGGTGACCTCCGGTTTTTCACCGGAGATTGCCCAATCACCGGTGAATTCAATCGGTTGTTAAAATCTCGCTCCGGTGCAAACCTCTACACGAGATGACTGGAGAATGCGGGTGGATGGTAAAAACTTGTTAGGCACAGACAAATCTGTCTACCCTCTTTCTTTGTCTTTTGCTACGCGCACTACTGGAACTCGGTACAAAGTCACGGCAAAACACACTCACAATATCGCTAGGTCTTGTGGATTAATCGCGGAAGATATAGATAGTGAAAGTTTACTTAATAATTTAGTTTCAATATTTTATTTCCAATCATTGAGGAGCTCGCGGCTACATAATAACAGCCGCTCTGGTCGATCGTCAGGTTAAGCCGCGCTTGCCTAGGTTGGTCCATGGATGGGTGACCACCACGGACACACCACCGAGTTTCCTCCGTGCCTCGGAAAGCACGTTAAGCCGTCGGTCCCGGCTGTCATTTGTAGATCTTTGACAGTCGTTACAGGTAGTCAGTGACCCGAAAGTCTGACAACCAGTCTTACCAAGGGGTATCATATTACTCAGTCCGAACTGGGTTGTGGAGGTCAGATAGGCAGTCGCTCCATGTAAAATACTGGTATTCAGCTGCATCCGGTTAGACTGGAAGCCGACCCCAACTTAGTTGGGAAAAGGCTAGGCAGATGATGATTTTATTTGTATTCATTGCAATGGGTAAAAGCTCTCCCTCACTGGGAGCAATTCGCCTGTAATGTAGGTAACGGCTCAGATTCACTTGTTTCTGTACAAAATCAAATCTTGGATTGTAACATTGAGGGGGAGCCGCCAAGGTAGCCCGCAATAAACGCAATTATTTGCAAGTCGTCTTTGCCTGCGAGTTCGTGAGAATCAAATATATATATATATATATATTTAATAACTCCAATGTCCAGATATCGGCCTGTTACAATTCTATTATGTATATGTATACAAGGTGTTCCTTTGCATCCTCGTCAAATTCAAGGAGGTAACTATGCTAATGATTCGCGACCCGAATCAATAATCAAATGGGTAGGTAATTTTTATATTTTTTCTTAATATCGGAAATCGATAAGTGTCCACCCATATTAAAACGCGGCCCGCCTAATACTAGCTATATAACCGCGCTTTCACAAACACAAACAAACGCAGACTTTTATTCGATAAACCGGTGAGTCTCCTCTTTTGAGAAGGGCTTCATTCTGAAATAGTGTCAAATTAAAGCAACTAAAAAAGCAGCGTTTATTATTATTGACCAGGTACCGTAATTTATATTGATTATTTACGTCTTCTATGACAACCTCCTGGATTTTGACGAGGATGCAAAACTACACCTTGTATATACATACATAGATATCTAAACGAAGTACCAAGGACAGTAGAACTGGAGTTACCTTACTCTCCAGCACATGGCATTTCTACTTCTATACTTATGTTTTTGCTAATTAGTACTATTTTGATGATAGCACTTTCATCGTTTAAACTATCGCGAGACCTGCAACCTATTTTCCTTTTTAATAGGAATTACAGAACACGTCTGTTGTTTTTCGATTCGACAACCGTACGTAATGGGTGATCAATAAATAAAACACCATTTAGCAGTAACACGTATAGTAAAAAAAAACCTTAGGTATATTATTTAGCCCATAAATTGGTCCTCCAATCTGCTCAGTCTTTTCTCATGTATCTTCCACCTTCTTTCTATTTCTTTCTTCACCCTAATTCAATAGAATATGATGCTTAAGATGGTCATGCCAGAAAAGTTCCCAGAAGGCCATTCTGTGTCTGTATGCGCGGGCTTTCATTGCCATGTCCACATCTATGTCCATATACGGCCTGGTGGGGCCTGAGACCGGGGTCCACATCACTGGGAGAAGGGCTGATTCTTCAGGCGTTGGATTCCTGAAAATAGAAATGCATTATATAGAATTTGGCTTGAACAAATAGGGTGGTGCGATGTCTGAAAAGTTGCGTGGTAATCGGTTGTCATGATGTTTTTTTTGCACTAAATAGGCTTGTGTTTGGCTACAACTCGCCTGGTTTGAAGCGATGATGCGGCCTAGGGTGGAGCACGCTTGCCGAGAAGAAACTGATTCACTCGAACTTTGAATAGATCCAGATTATAATGGTATGGGCAATGTGCATGTGATGCTGCGGAATGAGGAAAAGGTCGTGAGGAAAGTTTTGAGTATGAATTTGGATGACTATGACTAGAGGAAGACCAAAGAAACGATGGATGGACTGTGTGATATGGCTAGAAAGAACGTGACTGCTGAGATGACGAGTACTAGAGAAGCATGGAACAAGAAGACATGCTGCGCCGACTCCAAATAAAATTAGTATAAAACCAGACGAATGTTGACGGAGTATAAAATATGTTCCACCCAACGTAGAATTCATCTCAAATGTCATATTTTCAACAATAAGTCATTCAATTATTGAGCATTTAGATTTAAACATGCTCATACTTCAGTAAATACATCCTCCTTACAAACGTATAAAACTTTTTTATAACCTGATACTGAACTGTCTATCGCAAAAAAAAAACATTAAAAGTAATAAGTTCCTGGGCATAGATAGGACCTTGATCCAAAAAGAAAGGTTTGAAAGGAGATAAATCTGTGTACCTTAGTTTATTAGTTATAACACACTCCCACCTTGACAGTCACGTTCAACTCCCACGTAATAACAGGCGAGTCTATTGCCATTTAAAAAAAGTATTATAAATAAAGGTGTTTTAAATCAACATACCCGTATTTAACAAAATTCGCCCACATCGTTGTCATTCTCTCTCTCATCATCAATTGCTCGTTACTGGTCAATGGTTTCGCCCAAACCCAGTCGAAGAGATACTTCAGCTCCTCCGTATGCGTTGCCCCTGCACCCGTGACGTTCTGGTATTCACTACCTCCAATATACGAAAACATATACTTATAAACTTGAGCGCCTTGTTCCAAATACCTGTCGACTGACCATTCAACACCATAGTTTATGGCAAAATCTGATAAAAAGTTACTCAGTTCCAATTGTACCTCAGGACCAATTGGCTTTCCTCCTAAATAGAAACCCTGTATTATACCACTAAGCATTTCCAGCTCATGTTTCGATAAAGAGAATGTATTTGTAAGTTGTTGGACAAATGGATTGCCAGATTCATTGTAAAACGGCAGTGGCTTGTTCACGAATTCGTACAGCATTTCTTGGCTGGTGTAACCGATCATTATTTTTGTGTGCTTCACTCTTTCTTTGTTTCTCAGATGGAAAGGGTCTTCCGTCACGAAGTTCGAAACGCCTTTAAACTTCTCCTCCTTACAAAGTGTTAGAATCATCTTCAAGTGTCTGGTTGCTGCATTAACCTCGATAGGATTTGACTTAGCAAGAAATCCGAGAGCTTCTTTCGTCGTAGTAGCCCCACTTCCTAAATGTTTTGCAAGTTTTATTGCAGCTCTATGATCAGGTTGTACGAAAATTCCTTCGGTAACATATATAGAACCACTTTGGACGATAGCTTTGTTAAATAAATGTTCGTATGGTGAGTACAGATGTAGGTCTACACCACCTCCGCCGTAGCTTTCACCAGAAATAGTGACCTGGTTAGCATCACCTCCAAAATTAGCTATGTGTCTTTTAATCCACCTCAAAGCTTCGATCTGGTCCTTCATGCCATGATTGCCTGTGACACTAGGATCGTTCAAACACAAGAATCCATAAGCCCCTAATCTGTAGTTCACTGTTATGACAAGGATGTCTTTTCGGACCAAATATTTGCCGTCATATTCACCGGCGCTGCCGAAGGCGAACCCTCCTCCATGGAACCACACCAATATTGGCAGTGGTTTGGTGCT
Source organism: Standfussiana lucernea (assembly GCA_964057025.1). NCBI lineage: Eukaryota > Metazoa > Arthropoda > Insecta > Lepidoptera > Noctuidae > Standfussiana > Standfussiana lucernea. The sequence continues at coordinate 12,812,718 of OZ059798.1, read as the reverse complement.
GGCTTTATGTGGCACATATATGTTGAGGCGAAGACACTGTATTATTCCTTTGTCGTTGAAATATACTTGAGGGCATAATATTGAAGAGTCGTTGGCGATGAATGGCGTGCCGAATTTTGGATAGTCTAGAGTGGCCTGTAATAAATATAGGACAGTATTATTATTTTGCTATATTTCATAAATCTACACACATTTATAAATATGCCTTTATCGACTGTACTTCGAGTGACGAATTGAATAAAAGTGTCGAATCAGCAAAAGTGACGAATCAGGGAAAGTGTCGAGTTGAAGCAACTGTCGAATTCACACAAGTGTCCAATCAGCGAAAGTGACGAATCAACGATACTGTCTAATTAACTAAAGTGGCGAGTGAGGGAAAGTGACCAGTGTTACGCAGACTCATCGATTTTTATCTATTTTTTATACCCTATCCAGCCGTGGAATATTTATAGCACAATGTTATCCATATATATAATTTTAGCCAGGAATAAAACACGTAACGTAAATACAAAATAACTTTTTATTGTTTAATCACCGTAGCCTATTCACACTTGTAACCTCCTTCAGTGTTCCGCAACGACTGCCCGTAAATGGCGGATGACGCGATTATTATACTCGTAGTAATTTACCCTACCACTCGTTTGGGAACTGGAAGTCAAAATAGTAACCAACAAGTACTTATAAAAACTTGATACTAAACTTAAATACTTTGACAAACTTAATAATATTATTATAACTAATATTACACGATTAATCACACAGATTAATTAATAAATCATTAAGTACATTTAAAAAATAATAAATTCACATTTGCATGACTTCTTACTGACTAACATTTATTTATACGATGATTAACTGTACTATTGACCTAACAATCTGTACTATTGACCTAACAGCTCGGCCATCCTGTTTCAAGCGAGTCCCATCGCTTTTTTTTTTTTTAATTTTAATTTCTTTTTCAATCAGTTAATTTAGTAAATTAAAACATTCAAAATCACAAATCATGATAAATTAATAGCTAAATATTGTGGCTATCTATTCCTTGTTTTTGGCACATATCTGCCCGTCATCACTGACGCAATCATTCCCAGATGAATCGGATTCTAAGTCTCTAGTGAAATTCATCCAGGGTTGAATTTTATCGATTGCCACAATATTTTCATATTTTCTACCATGTTTACGTGTCAGAGGTGTATCCTCAACCAGGAACCTATCGTTAGGGAGTATTTTTATTATGCGATAGGGACCCTGATACCTAACAGTAAGCTTCTGTGACTTACCATCATGCGGCACTTGTCTTTCCACTCTTACTAAGTCGCCCTCTTTATACTGGGTTGAAGGTTTCCTATGTTTATTATAATTAGTAGCGTCTCTTACCTGTTGCTCTCTTATCTTTTCGCCTACATTTTGTCTTAGCTCATTTAGGTCTTCCGCAGGAGTCCTATTGAGAGTTTCTTTGATAATTTCGTTTAACTTACCTTCAGTTCTGCTAGTTATATTATATCCGAATAACAGTTCCGACGGGCTCTTCTGTGTTGTTTTATGTTTTGTTGTGTTAATACCTACCTGTATGTCGGAAATGTGATCATCCCATGACTTATCATCTCCACCGTGACTAGAGGTTGATAAAGCATCTAATATGGTTCTGTTGAACCTTTCCACTTGTCCATTTGCCCTAGGTGTAGCAACGGCATTTTGGACGTGCTTTATGCCATAGGACGCAACAAAGTCCTGAAAATGTTTGCTGGTAAAACTCGAGCCTTTGTCAGTAATTAGGCGTGCTGGAACTCCAAAGTAACTTACAAATTGCCTCATCACCTTTACTGAAGTTACAGCTTTGGTATTTCGAACTGGATTTATACTAACGTATTTTGTAAACCCGTCAATAATTACCAGTAGATAACAATTTCCTGCCTTGCTCTTTACGAATGGTCCTAGATGATCTGCGTGGATGGTATGAAAGGGTATACTGACCTTCTCGATAGGGTGTAATTCACCTTCCCGTTTACCACCAGGAGCCTTGTGGTGAGCGCACTCCAGACAAGAAGAAACATATTTTTTTACAAATCGGCGCATTTTCCTGAACCAGTAATGTTCCCTTATTCTATGTAATGTCTTCTCAAACCCGCAATGACCAACATCATCATGATTCATCTTCAGGATTTGCCAGCGCACGCCCCTTGGTACAAGCCATTTTAAGTCTTCCCCAACAATGCGAAAAACCCTATCGTTTTTTAGTTTATAATTTTTATGAATGTCAATGGCTTCCTCAGTAGACGGATCCAAAAGAATTTCTCTAATTTTCTTAACTTCATCATCAGAGGATTGCACCGTTGAGATCCAGTTTTGGTTACATTGCTGGATTGGTAAGATGTCTAAAATATGTGGTTCGCTTACCGGGTTGTCCACTGGATTCCTGCTGAGGGCGTCTGCGTGCGCCATTCGAGCCCCGGGACGATACTCTATAGTGCAGTCGTACTCTTGAAGTACAACCCACCAACGTGCGATTCGAGGTATGAGGTCCCGCTTTACTAACGTTGACCTGAGTGCATTGCAATCAGTCAGGATTCTGAAGGGAATGCCTACTAGATACACTCTGAAACGATTTAACGAGGAGATCACTGCCAACGTTTCGAGCTCATAAGAATGCATCTTACGTTCGTCAACATTCGTTTTACGGCTGAAGTACGATACTGGTTGCAGTACGCCGTTCACGTTTCGTTGAAGTAATATACCGGCCAAGCCGTCCTTACAAGCATCTGTATGCAACTCTGTCTCGGCTTTTGGATCATATAAAGCAAGTATTGGGCGATTTACAAGCATTTCTTTTACCTTAGTAAATGCTTCTTCTTGATTGTCACTCCAAGTCCATGCCGTGTTTTTTCTTAGTAGATCTGTCAAGGGTGCTGTAATCACAGCATATCCTTTGATAAAACGTCTGAAAAACCCAGAAAGTCCAAGAAACTGTCGTACATCGTGTTGATTTTTAGGTGTTGGGAAATCGGAGACTGCATCAGTCTTTTTGCTACCCGGCCTGATACCACTTGCACTTACATCGAAACCTAGGAAATCTATTGAGTCCAGGAAGAAATGACATTTACAGAGTTTTAAAGTTAACCCACCTTTATTGAGTAACTGTAGTACCTCTTCCAGGCGTTGAAGTCCCTCTCTGAAATCCTTGGATGGAATGAGGATGTCATCCATATATATAATTGCATATTTTATTTTGGCTTCCATTAATATTTTGTTAATGGTGCGCTGAAAAACCGATGGTGCATTAACTAGACCAAACGGCATGCGATTATATTCATATTGCCCGTCAGGAGTTACAAAAGCAGTTTTAGGACGGGACTCTTCAGATACTGGGATCTGGTAATACCCAGAAGCCAGATCTAAGGACGTAAACAAGGCATTACCTGCGAGAAGATCCAGTTGGTCTTCTACCCTGGGCAGCGGGTAGTGGTCCTTCTTGGTTTTTCTATTGAGTGCCCTGTAATCGACACACAACCTCTTGTCACCAGTTTTCTTCTGAACCATGACGATCGGGCTTGCGTAAGGCGACGATGATTCTCTGATTATATCGCTGTCCAACATCTCCTGTATCATGTTTCTTACCATTGACCTTTCAGTAAATGACATGCGATACGGGCGGTACACCACCGGATCAGCATCATTGAGTTCGATGGTCATCTCGGTAACTGGCGTGTAGCCCAAGTCATGAAGTCCACTAGAAAAACAACTACTATATTTTGCAAGCAAACCTTGTAGTTCCTGGAACTGGCCTTTATCTAAACGAGGGTTACAGTCGACTGAGGTCCCCATTTCAGCATCACTAAACGTTACGCTGAACGCATTTAGCATATTACTCGACGAAACTGAGTTTCTCTGTAGAGAGCGAGTTAAAAGAGTACCTTTAGTGATGTGCATAGGAGTCACTGATATATTATACATCAAGACTGCTCCAATTCCTTTTTTGATCTCGTACTGCCCGGGAAATAAATAATGCTCCTGACCTTCAGTACCTCGTAAAGTACCATTTATATAAATATCACAATCCAACTGAGTCTGGGTACAGATTTGTATTGCTTTTAATGCATGCCCAGGAATCTCAGTATCAGTAAACGCCATAATATCTAATTTATTAGGCGGTAGTCTTTGGAATTTGATTACATCTGGAGTTTTAATAATTAATATGTCAGGCCTTTCTGTAAAGGAATGGCCTAACAAAACAGGATGTACCAGTACAAAATCCTCTACAACGTATAAATCTATTATTTCTTTCAGCCCTTGAACTTCGACGGAAGTCACAACGACTCCTAGCGGAATTATCAAGTTACCACCTATGCCTCTGAGTACTGGCAAATTTGCGCGATCCATAATGTGAAGATTTAGGGACTTAGCAACACTTTCCTTAATAAGAGAACATTGACTCCCCAGATCAATGTGACACAAGATTGTTTTTTCGTTCACCTTGATTTCCAACACGTATTTGTTTAAACCGGTATCCTCTGCTGTGACTTCTGAAACCTGTTTTTGTGCCTGATCATTACCTGGTGGGGGTGCTGCTTTGTGTTTATCTGGTTCGTTTGTTGTCCTCTTATTCCTGAAGCAATTAGCGGTCAGATGGCCAGACCGTTCACAATTAGTGCATTTCACGGGAGTTTTTTCACATTTAAAGCTTGGGTGACCAATCTCGTTGCAGTTAAAACATTTTATATTAGAATTAATATTCGTACCTGATTTAGGTGGGCCTGGTCGATGTGAGTTGCTTCCAAACCGTCGATCATTTGGTTTGCGCGTAGAGTCTAGAGTCTCTCTACTCGGACCACTTTTAACTGTCCTTAAATATTTAAGCACCTGTTCTGGTTCTTTGAACTGCGCTGCCTGAGCGCCAATCTTCACCGCACGGTCGTCTATCCCATACAAAAGACAATCTACTGCATGCCTGCCATATATCTTACATCTATTTAATAGGTTAACCTTCGCATAATAATAATTCTCTAGTGACTCGCCATATTTTGCTTTTTTAGATAACATTTCAGTTAGAAGCTCTGCATAATCTTCTCTACACGGGAAAGATTCGATCAGTTTTTTTTTCCATTCTGACCAAGTATGTAATATCGAATTTAGACCCTGATACCATGTTTTTGCTACACCGGTTAACTTGGGCAGAGAGTAGTGGATGATCTCTTTCTCGTCCCAGCCGTAAATTTCGGCACATTCCTCAATTTTGGTAAGCCAAGTTAATATGGTTTGCTCTTTACACAAAGGGTCGAACTCCGGTATTACATTACTGTTAAAAGACATTTTAGGTTTATCAGAACTCTTACATTTGTCTAAAATAGTTAAAAACTTATCCATTAATCTAATGTCAGCTTCTCTTCCAGTTGATCTCCTTTTTCGTTTTGGTGACGGTGACTCACCTTCCGACTCCGAAGACGTAGAATAATAGCGTTTCCTCCTTAGCCGTGATCGTCTTGAAAACTGCTGCCTTCTGCGACTTTCCCTCCCCTCGTCCCATCCCTCATATTCCGTCTGATCCTGAGTCCCTAGTATAATACTGTGGTTTTCATCAGAACTCGTGTCCTCATGTTCTTGCCTTGAGCGTTGTGCACTCGTTTCCAAGTTCAAATCGTCCATGACCTGATTTTGATCCATAACCTGGGGTGCTCCTTCCTGCTCATGTGCCAGTCCTTCCCCTTGACTCGACACATCACAAGTATTCCCTAACCCTTTACCTCGGGTTTGGTTTCCAACAGGGCCCTTACCTCGGGTTCCCTCTTCGTTAGGCCCTTTACCTCGGGTACCTTCATTAAAAGACCCTTTACCTCGGGTTCCTTCATTAAAAGACCCTTTACCTCGGGTTCCTTCATTAAAAGACCCTTTACCTTGGGTTCCTTCATTAAAAGACCCTTTACCTCGGGTTCCCCTTTTGTAAGGCCCTTTACCTCGGGCGTTTCCTTCATATCTATCCATCACAGCGAGGTCTGAAACTTCAGAATAAGCTTAGTATCTGTCATGTCATGCGCTTCCTATTATCAGACATACGATAACATAACGTGACGCTAAGTTGTGCGAATTGATTGGATTAGGCGTATGACAGACCCACATATCAGCAATGTCTAAATTTCATGTAACAAAGTGAGCCCCTTTCCTGACCTGGGTGTTGAACCCAGGTCACCTTACTCAGTGCCTACGTCCACGAGACCAATTAAGTATCCTATATTTACCCAACAGAAAGCTATGAAGTAGCCACAGTAGGTTAATTTAATTCAATCCATTCAAACTTAATCCAAACTAATTTATTTTAATTTAACAATATTTAATACATTTCATTTAACGACATTTTATTTTATTATAAAAGTACCCATCACACAGTCGTTAATAAGCAAATATTATTTTTGTTGTGAAAATTCACGTTTTACGCTACTGCGCAATGCAATTAGCGCGCGTTACACGCTAAATACCGTGCTTATGGGTGCCTGCAACCGCACAGGGGCTATAGGAGCATTTAAATAACATTTTGAAACTCGTATACATAAAAAAAACAATTTTTTTGGTATGGTCCATCTAAAAAATAAAAATCTCACGAACTGGGAGAGCACGTGACATTCGGATTCGTTAAGTGCCCTTTTACATTTGTTATACTAGCTACTTACGTAAGTAGTTAATGAGAAATGCAAGTAGGGAAAATTAGACAAAATATCGTTAATGAACCCTTAACCCCTTCTTACCCTTTTAATATAAACCTTTACAAATTCAAAACAATGATTAAGCACTGGTAATCGATTATTATTTCTCAATTATCTATAATACCCTTGAACAAATTTTTTAAACTTAATTCTCATATTTCATAAGTAGTCCTTTATTAACCAGAAGTGAAGAAAGAGAAAAAAAAAACAAATAAATAAAAGTATAATTTACACTGTATTTTAAACTATTTTTCCAAACGCGTTCCATTCCAATAATTATATTGGAAGAATGCTTAAAAACATCACGTGTGCCATGATCAGGACAACATTAAATAATGCGACCCAAATTAAACAATAACTTTGAAGAAGAAAAAAAAAAATGATTAGTTTACTCAAACCCAAAAAGAATTATAAATGTATTACTTACGTTTGTCCGAGCCGTGAACGTGACAAGAAAATGTGGAATTTTCTTGGATAATCCCACTTCTGACCTTTTAGCCAGGAATAAAACACGTAACGTAAATACAAAATAACTTTTTATTGTTTAATCACCGTAGCCTATTCACACTTGTAACCTCCTTCAGTGTTCCGCAACGACTGCCCGTAAATGGCGGATGACGCGATTATTATACTCGTAGTAATTTACCCTACCACTCGTTTGGGAACTGGAAGTCAAAATAGTAACCAACAAGTACTTATAAAAACTTGATACTAAACTTAAATACTTTGACAAACTTAATAATATTATTATAACTAATATTACACGATTAATCACACAGATTAATTAATAAATCATTAAGTACATTTAAAAAATAATAAATTCACATTTGCATGACTTCTTACTGACTAACATTTATTTATACGATGATTAACTGTACTATTGACCTAACAAACTGTACTATTGACCTAACAATAATTCATACGATGACCTAACTATCCTTAACCGAATCATCAACAGGAAAATGAAACATATATAACATAACATCACGACTGCAATCCCCGAAGGGTTAGGCAAAGGTGTACCTAATATAGCACACCCACCCACGTTTCCCCAGTTATGTTTAAGTCCCATGTAATAGGGGCCGAGTCAATTGCCATCAACCGGGCATAAATCCAGACTCCGTGGCTGCTACTGAGAAATTTTTGAAGGAAAAGCCCAATAATACATTGCCCGACCTGGGAATCGATCCCAACACCTCCTGCTCCGCAGTCGCCCTATCTACCACTCGACCCACGAGGCAGTCCAATGTGAGGAAAATGAAACAATTAATTAAATATCTATGGTATTTCAATAATATTATTGTTTTTGTCAAGCCGTGCAAAATATTTACATTTAAATCATTTATTTGATATAAATACCTAATGTAGATAACCATTATTACAACTTTGGCTAAGTTATATAGTGAACGTAAAGGAAAAATAGGTACTCTTATATATGCTATGAATAGTGATCTTGTTATTGATTTACTATCTGCCCTAAGGTTCAATGTTGCTTGCAGGTCGCAAAACAATAAGATCTAGTTTTGCTTTTATTTCAATGAAACTTGCACAGTGTGACTCACAAAAAAAATATGAACTACATACACTACTATACTACTAGTATGACAAAATGAAAAAAAAACAAAGGCTACTAATAAATCCAGCCTGCTTATATTATACAGAAGGTCATTTCAAATGCATGGTCCTCACATATAAACAATGCCAATGCAATAGATATTAAAAGAAACTGTGACCTCTGTTTCAGTTTGTTTATTCCGGTGTTTTTCCAGATAGGAAACAACAAAAAAACATTACGATGCACGATGTTTAAAAGTGTTTGTACAAACCTACATAAAGAACTATCTCAATACCATCTAATCTGAGGTCCTAGCAAGAACGCGAGGTGTAAACGTAACGTAAACACGTCGGTTTTACAATTAAAAATACTCGTTTCACACATGTTTTCATAATTTTAAGAATTTGTTCATATCTATGAACGATGTACTCGGGATAATTATTTACCATATTTACAATCCATTTTTTTGGAACACACACATTATTGGGAACTCCCCAATATTTCGTTGTGATTGTAGCAAACAATTTAACTTAAATGCTATAAGATAATAGTATTTTCGATTAAAAAATCGACGTATTTACATACGTTACATTTACACCGCGTGGTCGTGCTAGGACAGGGGTGGCGAACCTTTATGGCTCAACGTGACATTTTTCTAAAGAAATGTTTAATGAGGCCATAGATGTGCCGTCAAATAATTTTGACTTAGTGATTATTGGGAAATTAGCGACTCAAAACTCTTTATTTACTACCAAAAAATACAATTCGCACTATATAATGTAACATTAGTGTGACTCCTGTGTTGCAGATTAGACAAATAACTAAAATTAGGGTTGTAAGAGGTTACTTTTAGTAGAATGAATGCTGGAGTCATCTGCCAAACGGTTTCTAAGCGAGTCTTATATTGTTAATCATATCTGAAAATAATGAATCTCAGGCCATCGGTAGATTAGAATATAGTTAAAATCGTCGGCGTGCCCAAAATACTGTGTCGCCATTGGTTCGCCATCCCTGTGTTTGGGCCTCTTATCTAATACTTTACTATAAGATCGCATTTAAACAGAACACTTACCCCAAAAGGATTGTCCTCATTAACCAAAGCGTACGGCACACCATAAAACGTGTTATAACCTTCATGTTTTTGTCCGACAATCACACCTTTTCTAGTGGCTACCATTACATTGTCTGCCCAACACTGTGCAGCGCACAAACACAACAACAATATCAAGTTGACCATTCTAGTAAGAATGTAAACACATACTGAAGATGTACGCAGTGACTGGGCCGTATATATACTTTTACAGTAAATACCCATGAGTAGGGTTCCTTGAATGTTAATGAGAATCTGGTTTTTCCCGAACAGATTATATTTGTACGGTCACGAGCGACTTTTAAAAGTGTCTTTCTGTTAGGTACTGAATTAGTTGTATTGTCTAAGTTGTTACAAATATAATATTTTGGAACCATTATACTTTTATGAAATAAGTCTTCCAAGGTTGCAAGTCACGAGAAATTCGCTTTTTAATTTGGCTAAGTGTAGTATTGGTTTTTCCGATCTAGGGTTAATGTGGACCACGGGTGTTCGTTTTGTCCAGCTTGTCCCTCCATCTCTGGAAATTATGGGAGAGGCCTTTGCCCAGCCGTGGGATGACGCAGGCGAACAGTATTTTACTTAATATATTGTTCTTACACATGACTGTACTTAGCTATATTGTGCGTAGCTTGGTATTGTTACCTATTCTCAGTACCTAGGTATTTTTGTTGGTTTTCCGGTAACAATCATTAGAAACCACGGGTTTATTGTTCGGGAATATTTATGTGATGTGAGTGAAGTATCTGTTCCGTGGAACTATTAATTAATCTGTGGCTTGGCTAAATTTAGAGCAGCAATTAAAAGAAAAAGAAAGAAAGAAAAAACGTTTATTGGCACACGCCACAAGTACACAATACAAAATATAAAAAAGCAAATATAAAATAAAATTTAAAACTAACCAAGAAATATTGTGTGACTTACGGCTGCACCAAATAGGCCCAGTTCAGCAAAATGCCGGACAACTAGTGCCCGACGCATTAAGCAATTAAGCATTTAGAGCAAGCTCTTGCGACTTGAAAATAGCACTCATTCTTAAACTACGACAGATTTGCTTCAGCAAATCGCCTCATACTCATAATTTTCATTTTACCAAAAAGGCGTTCCACTGTGGTCATAAGCCTTCCCCCTAAGCCTCGCCACAATCGATAATAGAAACTGTTTTAGGAAGATGCGCTTAGGGAGCCCGCGAAATTATAATTTGCTTACGGTTTTTTTTGCAATTGGCAAGACAGTGTCAGGTTGTATGTTGATTAAAATATGATTCGCGACCGTAACAAATATGGCTTGGAGTTATAATCATTAAAATCACTCAATATAACCCTCTAAGTTCATTATTTAATCACATTGAATGACTTTTTCATGAAATAGTCATGAATTTTAATGAAAAAATACATACGAGTTACGGTCGCGAATCATAATATTTTGTTCAACATATAGGTTGAGACTGACCGGCAAATTGCAAAAAACCTTGGAAAATTTGACTTTCGCGGGTTACCCTGGAGCTTCCATCTTAACTTTATCCATCAATAATCTTCCCAAAGCTGTGAAAGAGTGGGCCATGATCCACTACACGGGCCAAAAGCCTTTCATCAATCAACATCCTTAAATACTACAATTTGTTTTAAATATTCTATCTATTATACGGAACCATACGTGCATTATATCACAGTTTTCCTCAACGAGACTTCATATGAGTCACATGCATGAGTGTTGCTTCGATAATATGTTTGTTGACAATCAATCGTAACTGTGTGCCGTAATGAATATAACAACATAATCAGTCGCTGTTGTTCCTACTGCTCTAATCTCTATGAGCGGGAGTGTGCTGTAATCCACCACGCAGGTTGGTAGATTTTACCATGACTTCGAGTATTTTTAACCTACTTTAAAAAAAAGGAGGAGGTTCTTAATTCGGTTGTATTATTTTTTTGTTTGTTACCTCATATCTACGTCATTTATGAACCGATTTGAATAATTATTCTTTTATCTAAAAGGATATACTTTCCGATTGGTCCCATAGAAATTTCATCAAAATCGGTCCAGTAGTTTGGTTTCTAAATCAAAATAGCTGGAAAAAATATGTCATCCAAGTATAAGTAATTGCGAAATTGATACTTGACAAGGATTTTTGTGCGATACGATAACTAAAAAGGGTAAAATAAAAACGTTTTTTGCAAAAAAATAAACGACTTCCAAAAAAAAAAACACTCAAATAATAGAAAATAACTTTAGGAACTTTCGGAAGTCGGTGGAAAAAAAGTCAATGAAACAAACCATAGTCACCGACTTCCGAAAGTAAAGTTTTTTTTTTGAAGTCGCTTATTTTTTTACAAAAAAAAAATGTTTTAGGGATTTCGGAGTATTTTGGTCCTTTGTCTTGAAAACTTCACTGAAAATATTGAAGTTGAAATCAAACATTACTTCTTAAATTTATTTTAGGCTTTACCTCATTGGTAATAACACACTTTTTCCTTGAGTTTACCTAGCCTAGTGTGGATAGTATACTCGTACTGGTTTTGTTATAACTGACGAGCGACCTACCGCATTAAAATGTTTTTCATCACTACATAGTATAAAACAAATTCGCTTTCCGCTGTCTGTCTGTCTGTCCATATGCATGCTTAGATCTTGAAAACTACGCAACGGATTTTTATGCGGTTTTTTTTAATAGATAGAGTGATTCCAGAGGAAGGTTTATATGTATATTTAGTATCAGCATTGCACCCGTGCGAAGCCGGGGCGGGTCGCTAGTGCAAAAATAAATAATAATTTTATTTCTACAACTTCATTATACATTACATCAGTGCGGTTTGAACCCCCTGAACTAGGACAACCTTTATGACAGGAGTTGCGGTTTCGTCGGTTCTTCTTCAATCGGTCCCTCATTACAGAGGATCGTGGTCACTGGACCCCTTCAAACGGACAATCTGCCTCCATCGACCCCGGTCCAAAGTTGCTATCAACACCTGCTGAAATTTGCTTGAAGACGTAGCTTCCTTTACTTGGTCGGACCATCGTGTTGGCGACCGGACTCGTGCTCTCTTGCCTTCGGTATTGAAAGAAAGAAAGAAAAAGTATTTATTAGTCTCGCACTGGAGAAAAACAAAGTGGTATTTTGACAATAAAACGAAGATTTAAAAAAAGAAAACTTAAGAACAGATTAAAATAAAACTAACTAAACTGGTCCTGTACGAGGCCAAAGGGTACCTATCTCAGCATGGTGCTGTAACATTAAAAAAGTCACAGCGTTGGTATTCTGATAGGGCCCAGGTATTGCCAACAGTGACCAGCTTTTCAAGGCTCCTATCTCCCCTTCGCAACTACTATAGAAATTAACAAAAACTAGAGGTAATAGGCAAAAACTAACAGTAAAATAAAAGAAAGATAAGCTAAAAAAAGTTACCTACATACATAGTTATAAAATAGAGGTGGCGTGTCTGTGGTGATGTGTGTTGATGTGTGTGTTATGAATATTTATGTCACTAGGTTAGAATACTGATAAGCCTTTGATAGGTATCTAAATGTGTGTACAGCGAGGCTCAGGGAAGATATGCCTTATAATATTATATTGCCTGATATGTAGTCGCCCCAGGGATGTGCCTTAACAGGCGTTGCACAGAGCGGGCTCCGGACAGGTCTTTTCAGCGGAAACGGCGCCTCCTATCATGTTCGGATTGTGACCAGCGGGGTGGTTTTTGTAAGATAAAAATCCCACACTCCCCGGTCTTATCCCCAAAGACCGGTCGCCTTTGAAGGTTTCCCCACGAAAACAAGAAAAAAAAGTTAGTTAGGGTTAGGCAGAGGTGTACCTTATAGTACACCCACATTTCGCCAGTTATGTCCCATGTTTAAGTCCCACGTAATAGGGCCTATTCCCATCAACCGGACACGAATCCAGACCTCGTGGCTGCTACTGAGAGAAATTCCTGATGGAAAATTCCAATAACACTTTGCCCGACCGAATCGAACCCGGTAGCTCATGCTCAACAGTCGCGCTTGCGACCACTCCACCAAAGAGGCAGTCAGCACGTCACATTTTTTTTTGTGTTCGTTACCAAATATCTCCGTCATTTATGAACCGATTTGAAAAAATCTTCTTTTATCTGAATGGGTCTACTTCCCGATTGGTCCCGTAGAAATTTCATCAAAATCGGTTCAGCAGTTTGGTTTTGAAATCAAAATAGCTGGAAAAAATGTCATCCAAGTAAAAGAAATTGCGAAATTGATACTTGACAAGGATTTGTGTGTGATACTATAACTAAAAAAAGGGTAAAATAAAAACATTTTTGCAAAAAAAAACCGACTTCCAAAAAAAACACAAAAAAAAGTGGAAAATAACATTACTTTCGGAAGTCGGTGCCAAAAAAGTCAATGAAACAAACCATAGTCACCGACTTCCGAAAGTAATGTTATTTTACACTTTTTTTAGTGTTTTTTTTGGAAGTCGGTTTTTATATATGACTACACGTTTCTGATACACGTTGTATCAGGTTGGGAAAGGCTAGGCAAATCCAATTAGAAAATAATCCAATTTTCAAATCTATACAAAAGTTTAGTGTTTGGAGCCTCCCTTTAAGCAAGTAATGCCTGTGCTGGGAAGCCCCGCTCTTTATTTGCCCCGCTCTGCATTTACAAAAAAACAATAGGTAGAGAAGTATGATATACGGGGTGGAATCCCGACACCGACGCGAAAACGGAAACACGTGTTCAGTACATCTTTCTGAACCACCCCACCCCCCATAGAAATTTTTCCTCGGTTATTAAAAATAATCAGTTGTTTCCTACAAAAGTGCAATACCTACTCGGTCACAATGTATAGAACAGCTCTTTTTTTTAATAACCCCCCAAAAATTTCCTTGTGGGGGGTTTCAGAATGATGTTTCCGTTTTCGTACGGTGTCCCTTCCACCGCGTATATTACAGAAGTACCTTTATGAAAATCTTGCATGCAGGTGTGTGTTCAGTTTTATGTAAGGTAATTTGTTGTGTAGTGTTGTGAAGGATAGTAGTGCTATGTTGCGTGTGTGTGAGTGTGATGATACTGAATTAGTGATGAATGCCGTAAGGGCGTGTGTTCTGTGTGTTATTAGTATTTCTTGTTACTTACTTATATGCGTGTGATATGTGTGCGTGTTGTGCATTTGGTGTTTAGTGATATAGGTGTGTGGGTGTGGTGTGTGATTATTACTACTTACTTATTAAGTATTTACTTAATGTGTTCCAAGACTCCGTGTCATCATAGGTTAGTGATTTTATGCAATCTATTAAAGTTTTTTTTTTTAATCTTAGTATTTTTTTGTGGTATATTTTCTTGTTTGTTACAAATTATAGCTAACCGCTTATTGTATTGTATCCCGGCAAATACAGTTTTTGTATGGGGAATTAGGGCAATTAGGTCTTTTCTTCTTTGAGCTGTTATTCTTAAGCCATATTTTATTGATTTATGTATTTTTAAAATAGTTTGGATTACGTAGAACTGAGAGTAAATCACTAATCTGATAGAGGTTTTCAGTAGGATATCTTAACTGAGATGATGACAAACAGCTTCTTGACATCTTTTAAACACCTGAATCAACAACAACAACATTAAGAGCGTTGTTCCAAATCTACGCGCTCGGGTTTTAGGTTTTTATCGCTCGACGCCGCTTAGTGTGCGTTTTTCCTCATGTACGGCACACAGTTGCGACGCTGCGACGACTAAACGGTCTTGATCTGTAGCTATGGCGTACCTATATTTTATTGAAGTAAAAAGCTAGAGGTTTTCGAAGAAAATAAAAAGACTGTCACAATAGATTATTAGTGTATTTTAATTAAATTTATACAAATATGGATGAAGAAAATAACATTATGTAGCTACTTATAATAACCTACATAAGTATGTATAAGTACCTACTTAATTGAAGTTTTTAAAACTATTTGTCTAATGGGCATAGCTCGACTTTTCCTTGGATCTATAATTTCTGGGAGAACACAATCAAAATAAAATGTTGTTAATCGTGGAGCCATCTTTTGTTCCCAGAAATTATCATCTCTGAAAACTTTGACGACTTTTATGTTAAATTTACAGCCAGTCCACACAGCAAACAAACACACTGAAATATCTGTACTGAAATCACTGAAATAATAATAACAATTTTCTACCAACGATGTTTGATTATTGAAGTTATTGGTACTAGGTGTTTTTCTGGGTAAATCAAAAGTCACGTTTGGGTTTCGTCCTTCAATTAAACGAAGGTCCATGTTTTCAGTCCTACATATAAAATTGCTGATATTAAAGAAAACAAAACAAAAGTTCATCTACTAGAATAAAAACAAACTAGTTTCAACTTACGATATTTGATCATTAACATAACTGATATCAGGTTCTTCTATTATATCCGTGGATGAGTCAAAAGTTGGGAGCGAGTCGGAAGCTACATTTTTGAATGAGCCAGAAGTTAAATTTACTGGTGATACAGTAGGAAGGGAGACAGCAGTTACAGTTGACGATGCATTGGGGATTATATTATTTACCAAAGATGCTCTTAATTTTGATCTGAAAGAAAAACATAGAAAATTATTAAGTTAGTTATTAATAAGTAATTTAATTTAACTATTAGTAAGTAATTTAATCAGTAATAGTCATACATTTAAAATAATTATGTATAGTTTAAAAAAATAAAAAAACTTTTTTGCAAAAAAAAACCGACTTAGTTATAGTATCACACACAAATCCTTGCCAAGTATCAATTTCACAATTTCTTTTACTTGGATGAAATTTTTTCCAGCTATTTTGATTTCAAACCAAACTGCTGAACTGATTTTGATGAAATTTCTATAGGACCAACCGGGAAGTAGATCCATTCAGATAAAAGAAGAATTTTTCAAATCGGTTCATAAATGACGGAGATATGTAACAAACACAAAAAAAAAAAAACATACAACCGAATTGAGAACCTCCTCCTTTTTTGAAGTCGATTAAAAACACACTTTAATTTTTATTTTTCGTGTTCTTCTTAGCAAAACCCTTCATTTGATACCCATATCATGGGAATGCATACAAAATAACTAGTCTGCAATCTTTGGGAGTCCGCCATATTGGATTCAGAATGACTTCACATAGCTTACCATACATTTTCATCCAAACTAAACATGTAAGTACGCAACATTTCAACTTAATAGAAAACCGAGAAGTGGGTCAAATTTTACCTCTAAGATTTGCTTTCATAGTTTAGAAGTGAAGGTTATACATATACATAAGTGTGTTCAAAAGAAACGGTTACGGTTGATGGGTCACCGCTAGTGGATTTGCCATTTACCTGACTACGAGTGTTGTTGGTAGAAAAACAATAATTTACACAAATGTATTGACCCCCTGTTAAAAAATTAAATAGGTACTTACGCAGCTTCTCTTGCCTTCTACAAATTATTAATCATTTTACTTTTTCGTGACTTAATAGATTTCTTTGATCCAAAATAATATGTTTTGTTTATTCTACCCATGTTCTGTAAGTAAAATAATAACAAGTTTGTAGAGAAAATAGTTTTAAGTACATAGTTCCACTTTACCTACTTATTAAAATATTACTTAAATGAACAACCTCATTCAGATTCACAAATAAAATAAATAATACTTACGGATCAAAAATATTTGGTCGCACTATAATTTACGTATATATCACGCGTGGCGCTTGCGCAGCGGCGGGAGGTAAACCGACATAGGTCCTACGTCGACGAGCGCCAGAGCGCGACTGATTTAGGCCGTGAGATACAACCGATTTTATACTTACTTTGAAAAATTATTTTCATAAATGATTGAAGACATATATTTTTTCTTTTTTACACATTTATGGTGCAATGTTTCTTCTTACGTATAAAATTATTTATGTTGCCAAATGACTTTTAGATTATGAGATATGACGTGTTTTTTTGTAGTCGATTTCTCGATTTTTTATTTTTTTTGACGTGATAAAACTACAAGTTCATGAATTAAAAATCGATTTTTTCTCAATGCAATTTAAATTTCAGGGTATGCCTCTTCGAATGAATACCTTTTACCTTCTTACTTAGTAATAATATTTGGTGTAAGATTACTTCAAAGTTGTGCCCTCGCGCGTCATCTGGAAATCGCACCTTCGAAATCCGCTATTTTCATAGTCAATAATCCAATTTGAACGAGATTTTGTTAATAGATTTTAAATAAAAATCTATGATAATTACGATGTTTGAAGTCAAAAGAAGCTAAAACAATAAATTATATGACCAAAATCACTTCAAAATCTCCCAAGATCTCGATTTACGGTTGAAAAATGCTAACACGCTCTTAACATTTTATTAGATCAACGTTGATTGTTTTTATTTATTGAAGATAATAAATAAATACACGATAAGTAGTTTTTGTTTGATATTTTTATAGTAAATAATAAACAACATAATAATACGTACATAGTATAAATTAAGTAGGTACTGTTTTTTCCGCGTTATACTAATCTGTGGATTTAATTAATCATTATAATATTTTATAGGTACCTTTTATTTAACTGGCCTTGTTAGTTAGTGTGTATTCGTCAAATCTTGCAACCGAATTTCAAACCCAGTTCCCCCCAACCGATTGAGCTGTAAGATACAAACTTTTAGTTCCGGTGACAATACATCACTACATAGTATAAAACAAAGTCGCTTCCCGCTGTCTGTCCCTATAGCTTAGATCTTTAAAACTACTGCAATGCATATCATAGTAGAGAAAACATTAGTATCTACATTGCACTTGTGCGAAGCCTGGGCGGGTCGCTAGTTTTTATGATAAACATGACTTGATCTTGCAGCCAGGATCGCCTCCTCGAAGGAGAACTCTTCCACGGTTAAAAGCACGGACACGAAACTTTGTAGGCGTTCAATGTTGATAGATAGGTAAACCTAATTTTCTTCTTTTAATTTTAGTAATGGCTCGTTTCTTTTAAGTTTAATTTTTATTTAAAGGATTTATTTCGCTACGATTTTTTGTATGATACTTTCATGTTTAACACAGATAGAGCACAGTAATGGACGAGGCGCAAGGCGTACGTTAGGATCGTAACAGTTAGCGTTCTGTGGTTTCTGCCTATCCCCATGGGGAAAAGGCGGAAGTTTATGTATGTAGACCACAGAAATCTGTATGTTTTGTCAAGTTGTAAAAACCGTCGGAAGTAGGGACGGAGCACTAGTTGCAGATAAATAAATGATATGAAGATAGTAGGTACCTAATCATTTGATATTTTCATTCTAAATAGCAATAAACAAAGAAACGATATCATTATTTCTAATTGAATGATATGTAAAGATAAATAAACATGCCTTTTTAATTGGTCCCCATAAAACAGGGTCATAGCAATATATTTTTATAATAAACACCACACCTGGCGGTGTCTAATGTTTCTTGTTTAAGTAATTAATAAATACATTTATGTGATTCAGTAGGGTTTTTGCATATTTTAATTATTACGTCACAATTATTTACTTCAGCCAATACGTAGAAAGGTGGAGGGTGGGTCTCGTGTGATTCGTGCCTAACCTGGTGTCAGAGTTTGTATGCCGCCCAAGGGCCTCTGACTTGGCTTTACATCCCGTCGATAAATATCTCTCAGGCATGCTGGTTTCCTCACGATGTTTTCCTTCACCGAAGCAACTGATTATTATACAATACGCACATGAAACGCATTAAATATAAATACATTTAAAAAAGAAATCCATTACAAATCGCACGCAAATGAAGTGCAGGCAAAACCTATTAAAAAAAAATAAGCTCGATTTAATCTTCATTCATAATCTTACAGGGCCGCGTAATCAAGACTCAATACCCAACATGGGTCCTGGTGATCGCCGTCCTGATGATAATGGCTGGCGTGCTCCCGATTCCTGCTGTACTGCTTCTGCGCCGCTTCCAGTGCCTCGCCTTCGACGTTGACATCCACCAGGGTTCCATCAGGAGAATCGAGACCACTGTCTCGACTAAGGAGATGATGAGTGACCAGGATGTAAGTGGAATTTATTTTTGGCGTTAATTTGGCCAGCTCTTATAGCACTTTAGTGTGGGAAAGAGACGCAGCTGTACAGGACCAGGGCATCGAAACGGGTTTTCGGTTCCATAGTAAACCCCGGGAAAAACCGGGAACCGAAAACCCGTTTCGATGCCCTATACAGGCCGTCTAGCTCAGTCTCTTTCTCAGCGCCAGGGTACCCCGCGAAATTAAAAAAAAAATCTTACGTATTTTCAATTTGCCGGTCAGTGAGACTGAACTACATATGTAAATATGATTCGCGGCCGTAATACGTATGTATTTACATAATTATAATCATAAAAATCATGAAAACAACCCTCTATTTTACCCCTTTGAAAGACTTTGACCATGAAATAGTCATTGATTGGGGTTAAATGAACTTCGAGGGATGTATTGATGGTTTTAATGATGATAACTCGGTAGACCCATATTGGTTACGTCCGCGAATCATATTTTAATCAACGTACAATCCTAAACTGACCTGCAAATTCCAAAACAAACCAAGAAAATTTAAATTAAAAAAAATTAAAAATTTCGCAGCCTACTCTGGCGCTTCCACCTTAAACAAAACTTTTATACCTACGAGGCCATGGTAGGCTTTCTGGGTAGATAATATAATTTTTTAGATCTGGTTTGGGTAGATAATTTAAGGTAATTTGGGTGAGGGGTTCATAGAGAAATTGATTTATTGAGAGGGTAGGGAGGTAATTAAGAATCTAGTTATCGCGTAAAATTGTCCCATTTTGGCAAGCCTCCTTATGAGATGAAGTTTTGAAAATTCCCATTATTATTTTAATTTATTAATTCATTAATTACATTAAAGCTTTAAAACAAATAGCATACTATTGTCAGTTTCATAATGAGACATGGTATATTTGAGCGGATTTTTAATTTTACCCTCCCCTACTTCAAAAATGAAAACTGTGCATAAAACAACGCTGGGTGCTGAAGCCAATGATCTGAAAAGAAAAATGATGATAAATAAATCATCTGTGTTGTGAGCTAGATCTCGCCTTAGCAAACCGTCTCCTATGGCCAACCGCGAACATTTATAGAACTAATTACATTACAAATTGAACAATAAAATGACCCTAACTTACAACAACTTTAAACATTGTTTTAAGCTTTCACGGTTTATATCCACAAACGATGGGGCACTTAATATCGTGCCCTGCGTGTCCTGATGCTTGTTCACTACAGGAACTGATGGACGCTACTGAAGGCGCCAAACTAGTGGCTCAATTCTGGGCCGACACAATTTGGATTGCCATCGACACGCTAAGAAGAAGACTAAACTTACACCGTCACTTATCACTTATGGGATATCTTCGTGATTATTAATTATTGTGAGTTCTCAATATTTCGACGCTGTTGCAAGCGCCGTGGTCGCAGGATGACTCGCATCATCGTCATTGTAATCCCGAGAACATGGCGCTTGCAACAGCGTCGAAATATCGGGAGCTGACAATAATTAATAATCACGAAGGTAAGTAAGTGACAGTGTAAGTTAAACTTTAAACATAACATCAAAAATTTCAACCGGTAATGTGCCCAAGAGACCAGAGGTATTGCCACGCCCGTATGGCAATGCCTTTGGCCAAGATAAAAGCCAGCCTTTGAGTCACGGGAAGCGTCAACTAAACGTTGGAACATTTCCTTGAAAAGAAAGAAATAAAATAGTTTTATTTGGCATTTGCCACAAATGCACACAAAATTAATTTAAGGCTGTGAGCACTCGGACTCCACCAAGGGTTTCAATTTGGTATTAGACTGATTTACGGTTGACTGTATGAGTAACAGCTTTGATTTGGACTTACGAATTATATTATCACGCTTAAAAATCTTACTCTGAGGGTTTATGCACGGTTGTCATTGTGTTTTCTATTACTAAGGTGAATTGGCTAGAACATCGCTGGTATAACATCAAACTTAGTATTCATGATTTAACATAGCTATTAATTACTTAATTAAAATTTGGGATACTGATGAAAATGTGGAATGATGACTAATTTTCATTTTCAAGCTAGGTGACATCCGATCATTTGCTTACATGTAAATAATAGTTCAAAAAGATGTATCTTTTTTTAAATCTTGTTTTGGCGTAGTACGGAAAGGTCCCACATTCAACGAATTGAAAAATAGCCCGTACAGCATCTGCCAACACCCATATATCGAAAGTACCTCATAATATCGACTGTGGTAAAGCCGTAAGGGACGATATGCGTATAAGGGTTGCGCCTCATCTAGCAGCACGGCATCGCATTTATCCATTTCTGTCGCTCAGAACTGTAATTTGCTAGAATACTGTAATTTGTTGTAATTTGCTAGAAAGAAAAACAGAGCGGCTGTCGAGCGCATCGGCGATACTGCCACGTGCGACAGCACTCTCGCTCGGTAGACGGTTTACAATGACAATTCTGAGGAACAGAAAAGGATAGGCGCAAAAAGTTTTTTAATGCGATTCACTGCCAGATGAGACGCAAACCTAACTGCTAGATTGTCAACTTTCACCGCTGAGAAGTGGCCCTACCATGACGTCATAATGCAAAAATGTTTTAGTTCTATTCCTGTGTGGGAAAGAGATGGCGATAGACATCCTGTGTAGCTCTGTCTCTTTCCCACACTGAAATAGAACTAAAACATTCCTACATCAAGACGTCATGGTAGGACCACATTTACGTTGCATCTGTCGATATATCGATAAGTAATCGTATTTCAATAAAGCTAATATACATTATGTTTTTTTCTGCTTGTACCATCGTAACACAATTGTGCTAATGTACATACATACATTCATGTGTAACCGTGTCGCGCGTGTAAGGTGCTGTCTCCCGAGAACGCCCCGCCTGCGCCCGCGCAGCTGGTGGCTGAGGCGGCCGGCACCCGGTTCACTATCGGAGACTTTGATGTAAGATCATTGTGGCTTTCGAGGTTCTGAGACTGGACTGGTCAGATGGTTTTGGTTTTAAGAGTTTATAATTTAAGAGGGCTGGTTAGTTGGCGTCCATTAATTACGAGAGGTGATTTGGGGGGGGGGGCGTCGGGCCAAATGTCACCCAATCTCACGAGGGAGAGTGGGAAGGTCTCGGCAAATATCACGTAATTTCGTCAAGTCAAATCTCACGACTTCTACACCAAGGGGCGAGGGAGGCCTCATGTATGGGTGCTATCGCGCATGAATTCGCCGCTAGAGGCGTTCGTGTAGAGTAAGGTCTTTAGAAATGTCAGATGTCATAGAGTGTTCCCGCATTGCGCGCTTTTTTATCACGATGTTTTATTAATATTCACGAGTGTGGTCAAGATTGAACCATTCCTGATTAATTTTGACTTGAAGATTGTAGGTAGCAAGTTGGGAGTTTTAATTTGTTAGTATTTGAAGGAAGAATGATTTTTTAATGTTTCATGCTTGCTAAGTTTTGGGACAATCTTGTAAATATGTACCTTAACTTTACAATAAGTTGGTAAACGTAATTAAATAAACTTTTTGTGAAGTTATTGGTACTTTAATTAGTAAAAAATAGAATTTAATGACAGGACCTTACTCGACAGTGGCGCCATCTGGTGAGCTCAAAAACGATAGCCCTCATTAATGGACGCCCCCTTACTGTAGGATGGTAATTATTAAAAAATAACAAAACGTTATTAATAATGACAAAAAAAACTGCCAGTATTGCAAAGTTTAATGGCAAAGAAATAGCCCACTTTTGAAGTATATTAATTTATGATTACTTCTTTTATTTCAAACTAACATGTGTCCGCGGTCGGATATTTTCCCTGGGGAATGTTTTAAATAGACATGGGTAGCTCGCGAATGAGAGATAAAATTGAACTAGCTCTTTAATTACAATCTAGCTCTCAGTCGCTCAGTCGTTCACGGAATAGCTCGCTAGTTCATTTAGCTCAACGGCTCATTGACTCTATACTCTGTGGCTTTGCGAGTTACTTTACTAGGTTTACCGACGAAACGCCGACAGCGGCCCGACAATGCCCGAACTTCCCCGACGAACGGGTGAACGATTTCAAAAATGCTTTAGCACTTTTACTTAAGTATGAAAATCCTTAGGGAATAATAGTTTGTGATTTTGTAAACAAAACAAACACTTTTGTTTTTTTAAGTGTGTTCAAATTGCTTTGGCGGAATATCGCGTCTTTTATAAGCTTTTATAATTTTATTTTTTGTAATAAGAACAAAACAACCCAATGAATCTAATTTTATCTATAGCTCGCAATTATGTTAAATGAACTACTTAAAGAACTTCAAAGATTTTATAGAGCCACTGAGCTAATTGTATCGTTTGACTTGCGTAAAGTAGTGCGGCTCAATTTGATCTGTAGCTCGTAAGTAAATCAATTGAGCTCAAGAGTTGAAAGAGTTATTCGGTGAGCTAAAGAGCTAAAAGAGTGATACAGCTCTTTTGATCAAAAGAGCTGTATCTCTCTTTTCTTTTCAGTGAGCTACATTTCGCATGTCTAGTTTTAAATATGTTCTCATTAATAAGAGAATTTCCGGATTTGGAACATTAGTTCCGAAGATAGTCCCCTACATTCAAACTTACAAATTACATTCAAATTTGTATTATTATAAAATAATAATTATTGTTCAACAGCCAGTCTTTGAGCCTACTAACATTACTTTCTGTTTCATTTGGTTTGGGATTTCAGTACAATTGCTTTAATTTTTTTAGAAATGTAAGTACATATTTTTAAGAAAAGACTTTTGTTTTGGACTACAGTTTAAGTATTTTTTAGGATAATTGCGTGTTGATCAAACAAAAAGTACGCAATATTAAAAAACAAATTACCTTTAACATGTCTTAACTTTTAACAGTCAGTACAGTTTGTGTTTTTCAGAAATGTATTTAACTTAGTTGAGAGAACTTATGTTTTAGTAAATGCACTAAAGAATTATCTACAATCACTTTATAAGAATTAAGTCAATGATTGTAGAGCGTGTAACAGACCATCAAAGTGTAAAATTTTTCTCCATGGGGCCATCAACCAAATCACGAAAAAAAATCAGCTATCCCATACTAAACTGCCACCCAAATACCTACCCACCTACTCGACCCAAATGTATGGAACAGCTGATATTTTTTTTCGATAAGTAGTGTTCCTATGGAGAACATTATTCAGTTTGTAGCTCTGAATCACATTTTTGATTGGATAGAGTAGGTATTGCCAAGAAATCCATCTTGGTCAATTCCATTAAAATACCAACTGCGTTTTAACCGATTTCAGATCATTATTTTTTTGTACAGGCCAAATTAATCTACTCTAGTCTTCTTCATAGGTAGTTCTTGTTCAAAATTAACCTCATTACGCAATACTAAGTTGATGTGTATGTAAATATCTTCAATCCAACTCTAGAGCGTGGACAGCAGCGACGAGAGGCCTAACAAGCGCCTGCCTGAGGTGATCGCACGCGGACGCCCCAAGAAATAAATGTTCGTGTCTTCTCTAACTCGCTTCAGCTTTATTCGTATCTATGGTCAGATAAATCTATAGAAACTGCCTTTAAGATCTTAGTACTGCCAAAATATACCATAATATTTAAAAAATCACCAATTTTATTTCAAAGATTTTTTTACAATTACGCGCAATGTAAAATACTGGTATTCAGCTACATCCGGTTAGACTGGAAGCCGGTCCCAACATAGTTGGAAAAAGGCCAGGCAGATGATGAATCAGAGATTGTGGGTTGTTACATTTTTGCAGAACTCGTCTTTATACCTAGTATTTTAATTAATGTTTTAGCTCGGTAGACAAATATGTATCTGACGATAGATCAGTCTGGTGAATTGGTCCTCCGCTTCGCATGATGTTTGGTTCTTCAACTCTTTTATTTGAAATGGCTTTACATCAAATATTTTATCGTTCCTGAATTGTGTATCTGTTATTATTATTACGCAATAAACAATAGTTTCAATATGTATGCCTCCTTAAACAGTATTTTGTCTTAATTTGCAACCTCCGTTTTCAATATTATGTATGGTAATAATGTGTATATTTATTTTTTACTAATTATGCCGATCAGGGGTTACCATGATCTGTTAGTGCAGGAACGTTTTAGTATTATTCCGAGAGTGGGAAGCGATGGCGCTAGACAGCTGTCTATCTGATCATGGTAACCCACCTGTTCATTAAAGGATGTATTTTTTGTTTATATTTTATGTTTAGAGTACGCAACCAAGTTTTTTAGTAATTATTATATTTTGATGATCGCATCATGTATAAATAGATTATTCGTCACAATACCGTATTTCACAAAGCACATAATATCTAAGCATTAATTAACATTCACACTAGTTTGCATCGAAAAACTACATATATTAGACGCACATTTGAAAATATATTCATTAGAATTTATCAAATCATACTTTCTACTTTCCATGTGATAAAATCATGAAAATAACTCTGCTTCTTAAATATTTACAGTCCTCGGAATCAGACGACAACATACGCACGACCGGCCGCTTCGACGACTCAAGCAGTAGTGACGAGGAGATTCTAAATACAAATTGCACAAAAGCAACCGTTCGTAGACTAGCGATGAAGCCCATTGGTCGAAAGCCGACCACTTTCAAAATGGACGTAGTCGACGAATGACCGTTACTTTTGAAATATTCTTTTGTTTCCTACTAAATAATTTGAATCCGCCAAAGTTCGTGTTGGTTGTATTGCAGTAATAATGTAAGTGTTGGGCGGTTAATTTACTGTATTAAATCAAAACTAAATATATTTAAAAAATGCGTCAGTGCCCAGACAACATCAATATCTATTACCAATATAATTTCATGTACGTACTTATCATAATAAATTACAGTCTGGTCAATGTTTTTCTTTCATTTAGGTATAAGGCAGGGCCGGTAAAAATTGTTAAGACATTATGTAAAACAAACTATACTTTCACAGGAAACGGAACTCAAAGTAGATTTTATCAAATTATTTTCTAAATACTCGATAAATCACTCATGTCAAATAGTAACTTACATAATATTATTATAAAATGATATAATATAAGACTCGATTGACCCATCCATAAATGTAAGAATACAAAATCAAATAGTAGTTCAAATTGCTAGTATGAGGTATTTGATTATTAATAAATAATTTTGAAGTTGAATATGTATTACCAATAAACTTAGGAAAATACATTATTATCACTGCTAGGGTAAACGCAGTATCATATTTACCCTTCGATATAAATTTACCCTTCATCACCCCGGCCCTGTATAATTGTAAAATTGTTGACGATATTTATCAAATTGTTAAAATTTCATGCACACAGACTTTTTAATAAAAATAATGTCATCTTACGGTCTTCGTGTAGCCTTTACTTTAGATAAAACTAGGTTTAAAAAAATCGTCACTAATTTCAGCAAGATCGAGATTATGGTTCAAATTTTAAGCTATAAACTCAGTTTAATTGAACAATTATTTCAAAATTACGTATCAATGTAAAATACACAAAGAGGAAACTGACCCTTCACGAAGCCGTTAACCAAGCATTCTGTATATCAAACTAAGTAACTACGCAAAAATTATTGATAGGTAAAGACTTTTTTTGTGGTGATAAATCACGGATTACAGTAGGCTTCAATGTAACGCACTCAAAACATTATGCTGATGGTTGCGCTGAATACTTATAACTATTATTAATTAAATTATTTTAATAAAAGTTGGGAAAAAGTTGGAACTTTGACCCCCAATATCTCCGTAACTAGAAGGTTCCTAGCTATGGTCTAGAACAAAAAAAATATCGCAATGACTGGGAGAACAAATTCCGGCTTCGTTAAGGGTAGTTTTACAGCCATTATAATATACGTAATAATATATTTCATTCACGACGAAGGTTATATGTATATTTAAGTATATATTCAAGAAAACATAAATCTGAAACTGTCAATCAATCAATCAAACTTAAAAAAAAAATTATGATATTATTGGATTCATTGAAAAATAGCGGAATAGAGATACAAGAAACGTGAAAGAGCTTTGAATTAAAAAGACCAGTGAAATAGGCAAAACAGCAGTATTTTTGGAAGAGAATTAAAATAAGAAAAAAAAAATGATAAAATATTTGGATGTGTTCGTAAGTAGGATGGCTTTAAATATTGGCAAGTTTATCAAAATTGGATTTAGAAACTGGATAATTTAGATATTGGTAGGTAAGGATTAAAGAAAATGTTGAGGAAGTGAAACTTGGCCAGAGATCATGGATGTATTAGGAGTTGGTGTAACATTCAGTAAAAATTGTCTTAGACAAAAGTTATTGCATTTTAGGCAATTAGTTTTACTAAACCAAAACTTGGGTCCTAAAACAGCGAAATCAGACACTAGTTTCTGTCTAACTTGGCTTTTTAATTTTAACAATCACTACCCAAAAGAGTACCCCGTTCTACATTATCAAATTTATTGGGACAAGCCCATTTCACTATTCCCAATCACTGCACTCTTGTGCGACAGAAACAAAAGTGGTGACCGCCAGAAAAAGCGCTTAGGCAATGAACCCTGGCGAGTCCCTGAGAAAGGATTCACATGTCCTCTATCCAACAAAAAAAAAAACAAATGAACTGGTGGCCAGTGCGGAAAAGAGACAGAGCTATACATGATGTCTAGTGCCATCTGTTTCCCACACCGGAATACAATTAAAACATTTCTGGATTAAGACGTCATGGTAGTCCTCTTGTCGTTTTTTGTGTACCTAGTCACCAACTGGTTTTATAGCCAAATTTTTTGATTTCGTAAAACTGTTTTAAAATATTTGCTTAAAATTGTGACCTACTCACCTTCTCACTCTTCTTCATCCATGATCAGAACGATTTTATGAACCACTGTTAATCTCGATCTAGTGTCCATGCACTATAAAACGTAGATTCAATCTATGACATTATACGAAAATGTTGATAGTTCATTATTAATTTTTAAACGGTGCGTTGTCAAATGTTTGAACTGCTGCGAGTACTGACTGAATTGATGCTCTTCTAATATATCTTGTTTTGTTAGTAAAAGATCCAATTGGTCCTCTAAACTATAGTTTATTTTTGACAATTTTAGACTAAACCATCTTGTGTAAATTAAACAGTGACCAATCATAGGTTTCAATCTGTTTGTCTACTAATATGTCAGTTATTTTACAAATTTATCGGCAAAATATAACAATACATTAGTAAATCAACCAAAACGTTGGTAAATCTACCAATAAATTGGTTTTAAACAAACCAATACATTAGTAAAGCTACCAATACTTTGTTAAATAAACCAATACATTGGTAAATCTACCAATACTTTGTTATTAAACCAATACATTGGTGACACTACCAATACTTTGTTAAATCTACCAAAATGTTAGTAAATCTGCCAGTATATTGGTAAATATCCATAGCCAAGCAGTCAGTACTCTCACAGTTTTAATTGTTTAACTCAATCAAAATCATGAATGTAATATTCGATACCTACTGGAAGTACATGTAATAGCCAGCAAAAATCTTGAATAAGGGCAAAAAATTATAATACGGAGAATGGTGCGTGTGGCGCGTTTCCATATAGACACAATTTAGACGGAAGATCTGGGGAACCCAAGTAAAAATCATTTTAAAAGCGGTTTGTATTTCTGTAACGATTTTCAATAAAATGTCATAAGCCACCGTAAACCTAATATCATCCTTAATACCACGCCCTTTTGTCCGCCCTTTGCGTAATCGGCGCCATTTTGTTTTCAAGGTGTTTGCTGACTGTTTTAAGTACAAGAACACCGATGCTAGTCACAGTTATTACCCGTAGTACTTATGATATTAGTTTCATGCGTACGACGCACAGCTGTTGGGCTCTGTGTTATTTGGGCCAGACTGGTTATTATTTTGGGCATTTTAGGCATATTTGTAGGTTTTCAAACTGGTTGTCGGGTGCTTATATTAGACATGTTAAAAGACGCAGTAATTTTGCTTTGACTCTCAAGGTTTTTTGAAAGAAACAACCATTTCGCTTTCTTGAGATTTTTTGACAGCGGTAGCCATTTTGGTTCTTACCAATTTAAAAATTTTGTGGCAGTGTTAGCCATTATGGTTTTCATGATTTTTTAAAACAGCAGCCATATTGCTTTTAAAGATTTTTCTGTAAGCCTGTTTGATAGGCATTTATTTTACTAAAATAGTTATCATGAGTACATTTTTTTTGAGTATTTATTTATAAGTATTTTTTTGTGTTTATTTCACCCGGTCAATCAGTGGACTAGTCGTTATCTGTATAATATTATATTGATAGTATAATAAGACCAGTCTGCCCCTTAGTTTGTATGTAAGATTCGCTGTAAAAAATTAAGCAAAATTATATTAGATGCGTAATTTTATTATCTTTCTCAAAGAAAGCTACAGACAGGTTGAAAAAAAGCTTTTTATTGTAATTATTAAGAAATTTTTGAAGTTTTCAATTTGTATTTCAAATTTAATCAAAGATTTGAAAATTAAATCGTTATGTTGTCACTTTTAATGTCTCATGTTTGGTGGATAGCGATGAAATATTTAAAATTAAATAAATAAGGACGCACTAGCCAATCAGAGACGAGATAATTATTAGATTATTATTAGTCTAAAATCAGTAATAAAAAACGGCTAATACAATTTCACGTCGTTATACATCACACATCACTAATAATATTATTAAAAAATATTTAATTCCGAATAGATATTAATTATTTCGATGAACTACTGAAAATGTAATAAAATATTGATATAATATCACTTTTCGAATTTTAAGGGTTTTTAGATGCGCTGCTATTGTGATACCTATTTTTTTTAATGCAATTTAAAGTCGCATCAAAATACAGATAATATTCAACATCAATCAACGCAGTCTACCGCAGGCCCCTGCTAGGCTCGAAATCCGGTTTCGGTCCCATAAAAAAACTTGGGAAAAACCGGGTCTTACTATGGGACCCCAGACATGGCCCTCGACCAAGTCGCGCCACACCTGATTCTTCGGATTCCGCATCCCAGTCTGTCCCACCGCCTTTTATGGTCTTAAATCCATCGAACTGGTAGACACAGCTGAATACCAGTATTTTACATGGAGCGTCTGTCTATCAGGTCAGCTAGTCTAGCGCCATCTCATTCTCGCAAAAAATGTAAGAAAATTTTGATTTCACGGGCTAACCAGGCACTTCCACCTTAAAACGTCGTGATAGACCACCTGATCATGCTTGTTTATGATCTATTAAACGAAAAGTGCACAAAAACAGCGCATTTAACGATCCCTAGTAGTGTTAACGATAGAAAAACGATTAATGCTCAAGCGAGCTGCGATTGTCAGTAGATACCGGGACGACGTCCCTCTAGTTGTAGGCAAGAAATGATATTAGCGGTTAAGAATGATTGTAAGAACATTTTCAAACGCAAGAATAAAGTATTGCTGTCAGATTGTGTGTTTTATTAATTTTTCCTAGCTGGCTAGATTTTGTGAGGAATTATATGAAAGAAAAAAGGGTAAGTGATAGCGTGATGGTTGACAGGAAAGAATGGAAGAAAAAACGTGTTGCGCCGATACTAAGTAACACACGAACAGGATGCCCATGATTTGTTGTTCCTAGCGATATGAAGGGTAGACGCCAAGTTAAAGTTCAGGCAAACCTTTATGGACGCGGCTCCGCAAACTGGATGGTGGCGTGCCTAGGGGCCAAAATACGGCAAGCCCATTTAATTTTGATAACACGAAAAAATTGTCGGTAATTAGTCGAAATTTGTCGCCAAATATCAGAATTTTTCGGTCACTGGTTCAAAAGCTATAATGCTTTATAGGTGGCCGATCTGTAGAGAATCTCCCCAGCTTGTCCACATTAATATCTCAAAAACTAGGGCACCTAGCGAAGATCTGTTTTCTCCCAGATTTAGCCGGTAATATGTCGGAATTTGCCGCCAAGCCACATATTTACTCGGGTCTTACTTTAGAAGATATAATGAGTTAATTTTTTAAGGTATAGTCCAAGAGCTAGATCGAAGAGTTTACAAAAAGTTGTCAAGAAAAAATATTTCTTGTGAAAAGGTAAGCCAAGTTTGTTGACTTGTATGAAAGTACCACCACTACTGGACGCCCGGAACTTTGGCTGAAACTACGAATTTCGTGCTTAGGGAGCGAACCTTCGAGCGATTCTTGACACAAGTGTGACTCTTGAGGTGACAACAAAGTGACATTAAAATTTGGTGACACCAAAGTGGCCCACGTTCATACCAGTAACGCCTGAAATTCTATGGTGCCGTTTGACCTGCGGACCTCGTCCCTGGAGGAAGTGACGTGTAGAACCTCCCGTTAAGTATAACAGAGGCGCGCGTGGACCTCTACGCGCCGCCGTCCCGGGACCAGTGTGATCGGGAGCGAAGTATGTCCCCGAATCTCTCGCCCCTGGACCGAAAGTTTAGGGGGCCGGAAGGGGGCGTTGTCCGCCCTCTGCTGACGCCCGGTGCGTCTGCAGCGGGATGAGCGGGAGCTCATCATCTCCCTCTCCCTTCCCGCAGCTAGACGGTTTCGCAGAAGGACATCACCGCATCCCAGGACTATGCGCTGCCGACTATCGAGCGAACAACGGTCGGCAGCCACAGGAATCCTTCCACCTCTGTTACGAGGGCACGCCGCGGCTCATCCCACAAAGCACACTCGGCCAACGCCGCGAATGCCGCGCACCAGTGTCTAACCTTTTTTTTTGTTTTTCACGATGTGGAAATCTTCAATGGATGTCCTCCACCCTGGGGAGAGCGGAGGGGTCTGTCAGACTCGTACTGACTAAAACCACACCGGTGTTCCCTCGCACATTTGCGTCGGGGGCAGCGGGAACTAATGCGACTTCCGCTGCCCCGGACTAGTGCCGGCCCGCTTGACCTGCGGGCCTCGTTCCGGGGGGGAGTGAGGTGTACAAAACTGCCCCCGTTACGTCATAGAGAGGCGCGCGTGGAACACTACGCGCCACCGTCTCGGGTCCAGTGTGATGGGGGGCGACGGGTGTCCGCGAATTCGTCGCCCCTGGACCAGTTTAGGGGGCCCGGAAGAGGGCGTTATCCGCCCTCTACCGACGCCCGGTGTGTCTGCTGCGGGATGGGCGGGAGCTCGTCATCTCCCTCTCCCTTTCCGCAGCTTCCTTCTGCGACATGACGGTTTCGCAGAAGGATATCACCGCATCCCAGGACTCTGCGTTGCCAACCATCGAGCGAACAACGGTCGGCAGCGATAGGTCTCCTCCCACCTCTGCAACGAGAGCACGGCGCGGGTCATCCCACGCGGCACATTCGGCCAGCGTAAGCCGCGCCGTGTCGTCCAGACAGTGGACGCAGTGATGGCACCGAGCGTTCGGCTCCCTGCTTATGCGACACAGGTACTTCCCGAAGCAGCCGTGCCCCGAGAGCACCTGCGTCGCCCGAAACGTCAGGCAGTACTCCACTGGCCGGATCGCCTCGATTGTGTCGAGGCCGGCGGTAGGGATCTCTACCAGTGTCTAACTTAACCCCACCTATCTCAACAGCTGGAAGTCAAAATAAATAGAACTGGATTATTGACACTATTATTTTCATAATAGAAGCGTTTTACCTGAAATAAAACGCATATTAAAATACTTACCTCACTGGAAGCTTTATATTGAGAGAGCATATCCGTTTCCGTCGATTTCTTATCTGTATTAGTACTTGTTTAACCTACTCAGTGGCGCCACCTGGTGTTTGCTTGCCATTTTAGTTTCGTAAAATGTACGAGCTACTTTTTTGTTCATTGGCTCAATATAACCAGGCAGAAGTAAACTTAAAGCTTCCAGTGAGGTAAGTATTTTAATATGCGTTTTATTTCAGGTAAAACGCTTCTATTAAACTACTTGACCGTCACTGGAAGCTTTATATTGAGACCTGTTTGTTATCGCCTGGTGTAGCCACTAATACGATAACGCCAATGTGATAGGAAATAATGTTAAACACAATTAAGTCATCACAAAGTATATTTATTACAGGTGTTAGAAGGTACATAATAATTAATTAAACTGTTTGTGATCTATTCACAAAGAAAAATAAAGAATAATTTAATAACAAATTAAAGTTTATAATATTCAGAGTTAATTAATCGCATTAAACAATTGTGTAACATTTAGATTTGAATCAACACTTCTTATGACTTCTCTTCTGTAGAAATTCTGGAATGTCTTAGCCGATTGCCAATTTCCTCGAGATAGGATTTCGTCAAGGGGACGATTTTCTAGCCAACTTTTAGAGGCTACTGCCGAACGTGTACTTCCGGGAGTTGCTGTGATGCCAGCTTCTTTGAAAAGGGTTTTTACCCAGCCTGCGATGACGGTGCGTGAAGCGGGCTTCGGCACACCTCTGACTGTAATAAACAAATTAAATGATTTTGCAGCATTACGTCTTTGATTTAATAATTCAATAGTTTTTTCTATCCAGAATATAGGATTGAGGTTACTATTGTTGGGATTTGCAAGAAGTTTCCAGCCGGACTGTCTACGATTACTACAATCTGTTTTCGAACCAAATTGAGGCCATAATATAACTCCATCATCTGTTCTAATATAATGGTCCGCATCAACTCTAAGCAACGTTAAGTCATGTATGCGTCTACCTGAGCAAAGCAGTAATATAATTGCAGTATGGCGTGATATTTGAAAGGGATTGTCTAAGTCTACAGTGTGATTGCTTAGAAAAGTAATTAATTTACTAACATCCCATATTGGTGGCTTAGAGCACTTTGGTTTTTCCAGAGCAATTGATTTTAAAATATGTTTTACAAGAACATGTGAACTTAATTGACTTGATCTTTCAACATTACACAAAGTGGAAACGACAGATTTATGTAAAATAATTGTATTATATGAAAATTTATGAATTAGATGCAAATCAGATAGAAATTGGGCTAATTGCGTACCTGTAGGATTATTCGTGTCAATGTTTTTAGACATAGACCAGGAAATCCAACGTTTCCAGGCGACCTCATACGTTTTCAAGGTAGATTTCCGCCAGGAATTTTTGAGCAATAACTGTTGTTCATCGGTCCATGTTTCTATCGCCTCGGACCACCCCCACATTTCCAGACTTCGAGGATAATTTTGTCCACTTGTGGAGGTGGAAGCCCCGTCGATGTGTCGACCAGGTGCGTCTGTAAGTTTTTTAGAGTTAGAGGTGGAGCTAGCGCTCGGACTTTGAGGTCTGCACGCCAAAATACCTTCTGCCATCGAGGTACTACTATTAAAAATATTCCCGTTGATTGATTGAGATGTGTTAAGACTTTTGGGATTAAGAACGGAGGCGGGAATATCCATGCGAGTGGATAGTTCCATGGGACACTGAATGCATCGTGAAATAGAGCTTGTGGGTCTTTCAGGTCTCGGGATACATAATTGTAAACTACGTGAGCTGTCTCTGAGGCAAACAAATCTATTATTGGGGTTCCCCACTTTGCAAACACTATTTCCGTACAAGCTGGCATTAGGTGCCATTCCGGAGGTTGGCGAAAGCGTGACAAGTGGTCGGCATGATTGTTGTACTTGCCTGGGAGATGGTGTATACTGAAGTGTATTTGAAATTGGTCCAGTAATTTCAGAATTTGATATGTTAGTTCTATTAGGGGTAATGACTTCGTACCTCCTTCGTTCCTTAAATAGCTTACAGCAGTCCTGCTGTCGCATTGTATCAGGATCGAGCTGTTGCGAAGTAGGTGAGCGTTGTCTCGAAGGGCGCGAAATATGGCTAACATTTCTTTTTGATTGCAGTGCAGTGCTTGTTCCTCTTGCGACCAACTGCCCGATACAGCCAGATTGTTCAGTTGCGCTCCCCAACCCTGGTTTGATGCATCTGTTGTCAGGAAGTTTACTGGCGGAGGGTAATGTAGAGGTGTTGATGACTGACAATTCCGAGTCCACCATTCTAGTTCCTTTCGAACATTTTGTGGTAGTGGGTAGGATTTCGATGAAAGGTCTGGTAGTGAATTCATGAAGATTAATGATTTTCGGTGATTGAGCCGTCCTCGAGGAACAACATAACTGGCAAAGTTCAGGAGTCCTATTATTCTCTGTATTTCCTTTAGAGTTACTATTCCTCGATCGAGAACTTGACCCACTTTTTTGATTAATGAAGAAGTCTTTTCTTTTGGCAGGGATTTTAAATTGTCCCAGGGACTCCACAATATTCCTAAATATGTTATAGTCTTTTGAGGACAAAGAACTGATTTCTCGAAATTTACTTGCCAACCAAGATTTTGTAATGTATCTAATGTGAGCTCGACATGATCTCGAAGAACGTGTACATTTTGATTTACTATTAAATAGTCGTCGAGATAGACAATGATTCGAATGTTCCAGCGTTCTCGTAATATTTGGGCAACCCAATTCGTTAGGATTGAAAATGTTTTGGGTGCAGTGCTTAAACCGAACGGAAGGCAGGTCATTTCTAACAGGTCTTGGTTGTAAACAAGGCGAAGGAAGCGCCTGTGTGACTTTGTAATTTTTAAGTGGAAATATGCCTGTGATAGGTCCAGTTTGCACATCCAGTCTTGTGGTTGCAGAAAGTCCGGGATGCGATACATGTTTATTAAGTGAAACGGTTGGGCTTTTACAAATTCGTTTAACGCTTTTAGGTTGAATATGGGACGGGTTGATCCGTCGGGTTTTGGTATTAAAAATAGAGGGGAAATGAAACTCGGTGAGGGTTGAACAACTTTTAGAATGCCCTGAGCTTTCATTTTGTTTATTATTGCAGACATTTCTTTTGTGACAGGTGTTTGAAAGGGACCGTTGGTTACATTTGGGTATGTCAGAGGAGGTTTGTGGATAAATGGTATGCGATACCCTTGAATTAATTTTAGAACAATATCCGGTGCCCCCATTTCCTTCCATTTCGAGTGGTAGTGTGCTAACTGACCTGCTCGAAAAAGATTCGAGTCATTGCTTGTACCGTTTTTGGTTCGCTCGAGAGCTTTTTGGAGGGTTTGAACGTCCTCGATTTTGGTTACTTCCACGATCGGGCCGCGAGCCTCGGTTGTGAAATGAACCTCTACTGTTGGTATATTGATCGGATTGAAAGGATGGTTGACCCCGACCTTTGTTTTTGTAATTGGTGCGAAAATATCCACCCCGCGAGGGTGAGTTGTCATAGGCATGTGTGTGCATCGGTATGCCTGGTTCATTACAAAAATATTGAGCTTCACGCGGTGAAACTATTGGTTTATGCAGTACGCCTTGCCCCCGCGAGGGGCGGCGGTTAGATTGATTAGATCTAATATGTGAATCGGTTTTTGGGGGCCAAAAGGCTTTGCGTACACCGCCGGCCTTTTCTAATGCTGTTGTGAAAGATTCGGGACTAAACAAATAAGTAGATGATGGGGGAATTCTGTTTAAAGCTGCTTTAACTAATGGATCTCGAATTTGACTAGTAATTGTCTCGCGGCGCATTTCTATGCTTTCGGCTCGGTGGCCACACACTAATTGTAACAGGTCTGAAGATATTTTATGCAAATCACCTTTTTGAAATAATTCTTCAACCTTCCCGCTTAAATTATCAAAATTAACTTCTGTATTTTTAGCCCACAAAAGGAGATCACGAATGGCTTCTTGTAAGGATTCTTTTTGTTTTAAGATGCAAAAAGTAATTGCTGCGTATGATTTATCAGCATGTGCCAAGTGACGTAAGGTATCATACATTTTTATCTCTTCGTTTGTGTCCAAGTCTATGAAACCTGGGCTGTGATTGTAGAGCTTTTGGGTATCAGAATACCTTACCTCGGACCAAGTTGTGCTACCTAATCGCTGGACATCTAGCAGCATTTTTAAAAAACTATCAGGAGTTTTTGGAACTGATGGTTCCTTAAGCTTTGTCTCGATATCAAAAGTAAAGTCTGAATTTGAGTTTTGACCTTCAACATCAGGGCATTCATTATTAAGTTGGTCATATAGTTCCCCACTGACCCCAGAACAAACTGATATCCCATCGTGGCAGGCATTATGCATGTTATTTGCAAAAATTTGTTGGCGTAGCTCATTGACTTCTTTTATAAGCTTGTCCAATGTCGGGTTAGACTGTTGGGCGCGCTTATTCTTTTTGCGTCGTGCGCGGCGCGACCGCTTGCCATGTTTTGGAGAAGACGAGCTTGAAGAGCTGCTGCTCGTCGTGCTGCTGCTAGAGCAGCTAACGTTCCTTTTCCGGGTCCTTCCACTCGGGCCGGCCACAACTTGTGGCTCGGCAGCCGAAACATTTACGTCATTCATTATTGCAAATAAGGTTGCGTTAGATGGACAGTACCTATATCTAAAAAATATTCTTGACTCACAATAAAGTACAAAGCACACACATATATTGAAAATATCGGGTAAATATTTTAATATTAGTAATGACCTGAACGGAAAAAACCTTTCAGGGTAATTAATGATCACTTTTATAAAGTAGGGTACTTACAGTTTTTCTTCAATTAACTCACCGTAAAACAGCACTATATTTTTAAATTGATGGTAGTAATCCGAACGGAAAAAACCGTTAAAAGTATAATTACGTTATATTCTATGAAATATAATATTCGAATTTAGAAAATATAGTGTAATTTTTAGCATTGGTCGTGAACCGATGCGCACTTGTTGCTTCGACGGAGAACGAAACGCCAATGAACAAAAAAGTAGCTCGTACATTTTACGAAACTAAAATGGCAAGCAAACACCAGGTGGCGCCACTGAGTAGGTTAAACAAGTACTAATACAGATAAGAAATCGACGGAAACGGATATGCTCTCTCAATATAAAGCTTCCAGTGACGGTCAAGTAGTTTAATGTTGCATTTTTGTTGTTATCAAAACCATAAGTGCATTTGAGACAACATTATAATATTATTGTCGTTCAAACGGAACGACCACATTATTTTGTCGGCGATTCTTCCTCAAACATATCTCGACTCATTCTGAAATTAACTTAATAAAATCAAGTCTTCTCAGTGCTTTACTCGGACAACAAAACTTTAACATAATCTATACTGTGTAGGTATCTATTAATAAACTAGTGAATAAAATTGTATGCATGAATATTTTGTTGTTATTCGCAAATACTAGATCCACCCTTGGATACAGAATGCAACATCGGCCGGCGCCGACAATAAATACAAGGTGTAAACGGACCCTTCACGAAGCCGTCAACAAAGCATTCTGTACAGTCTGAGGTCATAAATCCATTAGCACGTCAACGATCGTATTCGCCTGCACGGCACTGCGCGTACACATACATGTGTGAGTGATTTCAACGCAAACATTTACCCGTCATACAGTATAACTACGAGAAGGTGATAGTGTGTGGGGTCAATCTAGACTAAGATATCAACATAGTTTTGTTTTCTTCATATTAGTGTTCACACCGAGCCGAGCCGAAACTAAAGCTAAAATTTAAACTCATTATTAACAGTTCATGAGGTTAGGTGCAGCAGTTATGATTTGCAAACGAGTACCTGTCAGTTCGATTCCCACCCGGCTAGATCGATTTTGTTATTATTCTACATATTTTTTTAATATTTATATGAATGTTATATGTACATATTATTATTTCGTAATATATATATATAGTTAAAATTGATACAATTAGCTTTCATTGAATCAATTAAAAATGTGTATCTAATATTTTGGGTTGAAATAAAAATAAAAAAATAGCCCAATTTTACGCAAAGCGACGATATTTGCCCTGGCATCAATACTAATATTTGCTTGTATCTTGAATAAAAATAATCAAACAATACGCTAATCGCAATAACAACACAAACGCTCGTAACAAAGTTCACGAACCAACAACGTCGTAAACTTTATTCAATCCAGTACTAAGTTTATTTTGTTTCACATCCACCCTCATCTTTTTTCTTTTTTGTAAATGAAACATCTCATCGGGTTTAACTTATCGTAGGCATTCAGAATTCAGAATTAAAACACTGAAAGTGTATTGTCACTGGAGTTCGAACGCAGACTACAATGTGCGAATCGTCTTAACTACTAAGCGTTAACCACTAAGCCAGATAAACAATAATTTGCTAAATTAAAATTAAATAACACTATCTTAATACGCCGGCGCCCACGCATCATGACAGCCTTGTCACTAAGGCAAATGAACATTATATCGCACTCTTTCTGACTAGATCATGATGAAAGAGTGACGAGATCGTGTATGTGTGCACAAAATGTTTGCTATAGAAAAAGGTCTTAAGTGCGACTTGGAACTGCTACTGGATTTATGGCCCATACTGTACATCGAACTAAGTAACTCTAAGCAAAAATTATAGCTGGGAAACGACTTTTTTTGGGGGTGAAAAATCACGTTTTGTGGTAGGACTCAACGTAACGTACTCCAAACATTGTGCTAATGGATGCATTGAATAGTACGGGGGTCGTGGAGGTATTTACAGTAGTAAAGTTATAGTATTAAAAAAGAACTTGTGAAAAAGTTAGAACTTTGACCCCTCAATATCGACGTAACTAGAAGGTTCCCAGGTATGGTCTAGAACAAAAAAATTATCGCAACAACAGGAAGAATAATTGCCTTTCGGTTTCGTTAAGAGTACTTTTACACCCATGTAGTATACAGGGTGGAGAGACATCGATGCACAAACGAACACTAATACGTATTAAAAAAAATGGCTGTTCCATACATTCTGACCGTGTAGGTATTGTACTTTTACACCCTTTATACACACGCAGCAGGTGTAAATTATTAATTATCATGCAACTTATAACCAAAACCTATACTCGACACGTGAATCGCCCCTCCACTAGGCAATGGGCATCCTCAGTTGTTAACTCAGCTCAGCTCAATTCAACAGGATAAATCGGCGCCATAAATTAAAATTACCGCATCACGAACAGTATTATTACAGTTTTCGTGTTTTCAATGTCAAATACAATCGTTACGGCGAAATTAAATTATTATTAGGTGTACTTTCCAAATCGGTCGTTTATTTAAGTGTGGACGTCGAACGTCATACGTCATTAAACTTAGGTATAATATTTCAGTGCCACAAGAATTAACTTTTTTGAAGTATTAAACGAACTTATTGATATACCAACGTCCTTATGTAATTTTATTTGGAACAATGTATGCTATTGTTTATTCCGTGACTTTAATTTATTTGTGTTTGGGAAATGCAGAATCTTATGCAGGTTCTAAATCGGGTGAGTAGCACAGTTACTGTTTAAAAAAAAACATCTATTTCACACCAAAATGTTTTGGATACCTTGGTTAGAAGTGTAAATGATTAAGTATTAATAGTAATTCCATAGGTATATTGTACCCATGTACTTATTCATTGAATAGAATTATCTTTATTCAAGTATCAGATGACTCGAAAAAATTATTTTAGAAGACTTACAACTATATCAGTAAGAACTGATACTTCACAAAAACAAAAAACAATCAAAGAGTAGTGGATCACCGTTGTGGCAACCCATGTGAAATGGCGCAACAGCGACCCACGAAAACACAGTCTATAGGCGACTTGAAATAATGCTTAGGATACTGTTGAAGCTACAAATGTTACGTTGTCTACGTTGTGTTGTATGTGATGTACAAATGTTTACATTTGACCGAAATAATTTTCGAAACCATTAATTTCATTAACCGACTTCTAAAAAAGGAGGTGGTTATGTATCTAGCAAGCATTCTTTATTTACATTTACTGACACCGATTACTCCGTGATTACGTTTTTTGGAAGTAGGGTTTATCTTTCCAAAAATGGTTTTTATACACCCTTAATTTCGAGGGCTATTATTATTATTATTAAATGATAACTTCAATTATGTGCCTACGACTAAAAACAGTTTGACAAATTCTCAACTTCAAGTTCTCAATACGTCATCATCGGAGTTTACAGTACATAAAAATGGAAAAATAAAAAACTTTTTTGCAACAAATAAAACCGACTTCAAAAACACAAAAAA
Organism: Standfussiana lucernea; assembly: GCA_964057025.1. Taxonomy (NCBI): domain Eukaryota; kingdom Metazoa; phylum Arthropoda; class Insecta; order Lepidoptera; family Noctuidae; genus Standfussiana; species Standfussiana lucernea. The sequence goes on along the minus strand of OZ059798.1, from coordinate 12,771,441 downwards.
GTGAAAAACAACTTTATTTTCAGAAGTCGGTGACTTTTGTGTTATTGATACGGTTTTTGCCACCGACTTCTGAAGCTAAAGTTATTTTTCACTTTTTTGTGTTTTTGAAGCCGGTTTTATTTTTTGCATTTTTTTTTTCCATTTTTATTTGTAATATCCTGTACAAATATTTGCCATGCATTTATTTCACATTGATAACAATACATGTCATGGTCGGTAATAGGCAAGGCTTATCCCCATTACAATGGAACTTAGCATCATACCTGTCGAAATTTGGGTGTACTGTACACGTCTGCGTACCACCTCAGAGCATACAGGCGCGATGTTATGTTATGAACTGGTGTAAACAATAGACAGACATGAGATTTCAGCAATCCCAATCCATTTGCTATCATTTATTGAGGAGTTCCGTCGCCTATTTCCGAAGTTCTTCATCAGATCTTCACCAAATTGAAATGTGACCACTCCGAAAAAGTACTCTTCCAAAAACTACCCAAATCGCTTCAAGTGTGCCTATAACATTTGAAGAGTTCTCTCTATTTCTCCAGGATCCCATCATCAGATCCTGACTTGATGATCATGGGACCACCTGGAAAGTATACCCTTTCAAACAAACAAAAATCCAAATCGGTCCAGCCATCTTCGAGTAATCGGGGAACATAGATAAAAAAAAATGAAAAAAAAATGTTCCGACAAATTGAGAACCTCCTCCTTTTTGAAGTTGGTGAAAAATGATGTAACGTTTTATATTTCCTTAAATACTTGGAGTCAAACAAAACAGACTACAGGATTATTTGAATTCGGTGACAAACTTCCTTTAATAAACTATTATTATGATTTTATCCAAATCATATGTTTTATATGTGTATGTGGCGTGAATTCCACCAAAGTACCTAGGTGTGTAATGCCCGTTTTTTTTTTCAATTAAATTAGGAAACACTTGATTAACACCAGACTATAGTTTCACGATTGGACTTTAAACCTTCGGCGCGGAATCGAGCGTTGAAATTCCATCAGTGCTCTTTTATTTATGCATTCATTTAGATCACATGTTAGTAGTAACGGCCCGGTGGTAACATTTCCGACTTACCGAGTGGTACGTCCGGCCCTGGACCAGGCCATGGTACGGAGAGAGAGGTTATGGGAAGCCGTCACCTCCTTCTGCGAAGCAGTAATGCTCGCGAAGGAGGAGGCGGAACGCGTGAGGGAGAGGCAATCTCTGCGCTCTAACGCCCCTAGCCGCCGTAAGAGCCGCCCCGGATCCCAAGCAGATTCCCGGCCACCGTGGGTGCGGGCTTGCGGACGGCGAGCAATGGGTAGCTCGCCGTCCGGTAAGGACCAGGCCCGGGTCGATGGCGCGTTGTGTTCCACGCGCGCCTCAAAGAGATTTCAGCGCAAACTGACGAGGTCCATTAGGACCGATGCCTGCCAGGGTTGCGGATTTGTTCGAAAGAGTTACCGTGGCCCTTGGCACAGGCAATTGTGAAGGAACACGGGTGGGTTTTAGTCAGTAAGAGTCTGACACGCCCTCCCGCTCCACCCAGAGCGGGAGAGGTCATTTGATGATTTCCTAACCAAAAAAGAAAAACAAAAGGCAGGCCCATTGCATTATGTATTTTATAACATCACCACTGCTCTCAAAACGGTGAAGGTAAACATCGTGAGGAAACTCGCATGATCCTAGAAACAAAAATTCGAGGAACTGACATCTACCAGCCCGCACTGAGCCAGCGTGCTGGGTTACAGCCCACACACGCTCATAGATAGTAGGCCTGTGTCCCAGCTGTGGGGAACATTATAGGCTGACTAAGCTATAAGTAGTGTTAGCGAAAACGGGCAAATTTTTGTTACCTTTTGTGTTATGTGATGTACAATAAAGTTTTTAATAAATAAATTGCAAGGATCAAATAAGAAACCCCAGCAACAACATCCAATAGGCAAGTTTTATTTAGTTACCTACTGTCAAAATATAACATAACATCGCAGCTGTGATCCTGGAAGCGAAAGAATGTGGGGGAACTAGGAACACTGGGCTAGTTTTAACTTTCAAAAGTGCCTTTTATTGTTCTATCACTACGTGTATAAAAACAAAGTCGCTTCCCGCTGTCTGTCCCTATGTATGCTTAGATCTTTAAAACTACGCAACGGATTTTGATGCGGTTTTAATAGATAGAGTGATTCAAGAGGAAGCTTTATATGTATAACACATGCATATTATAGTAGAGAAAACATTAGTATCTACATTGCACCCGCGCGAAGCCGAGACGGTTCGCTAGTTTGAAATAAATGATTTGAATCTTAACCTACTAAAGGTTAGGAGTAGATAACGGTTTATTGGGCTTACTTGATGGCTTAAGATACTTATTTTTAAATTATTTTTTTTTTTTGTATTTCAGAAAATGTTGTATCCATCGAAAGTTCAGTAAGGCATCAAAATTTCACTTGCGTTTCTCAAATCAAACATGAGCATCAATGGTGTCATGGTTATCCACAGGGTAAGGTTTTATTTTTCTTTTTTTTTAAATGGTCCCAAAAGTGTCCTACAAAGTTGTTCACTTACGATGTACCTGCTTTCACGTTCAAAAAGATGGTTGAAAAGGCTGACCTTTTCAACCATCTTTTTCATCTTTCAAATGGTACCAACATTATGTTAAACTAACTGACCTGCGTAACTTCGTTCCAACGATAAAAGAATTTTTCAATTCGAACCAGTAGTTCCTGAGATTAGCGCGTTCAACCAAACAAACAAACTCTTTATCTTTATAATATTAAGTATAGATATACTGATCTATTTAACATAAAGTTAGTACCATTTGAAGTAAACTACGCCATCAGTCCCTGCATAACCTGGGTCAGGTTCCTCTTCTGCGTGTCTGTCTTCATCTTCCTCTTTTCTGCTTTGTTAGATGGTTATGGTAATGCGGGGCATTGCCCGTACTTTACCAAACATAACATTTCGAACGAATATACAAGGTGTTGCTTTGCATCCTCGTCAAATTCAAGGAGGTAACTATGCTAATGATTCTCGACCCGAATCAATAATAAAATGGGTAGGTAATTTTTATAATTTTTTCTAAATAGGAAATGAGTAATTTTATACCACCCGTATTAAAACGCGGCCTTTCTAATACTAGCCCTATAACCGTGCTTTCACATACACAAATAAACGCAGACGTTTATTCGATAAACGGGTGATTCTCCTGTTTTGAGAAGGGCTACATTGTGAAATAGTGTCAAACTAAAACAACAACGTTATAAAAGCAACGTTTATTATTATTGACCAGGTACCGTAATTTATATTGATTATTTACGTCTTCTATGACACCCTCCTGAATTTTGATGAGGTTGCAAAACTACACCTTGTATAGATAATATAATTCGAAATAAGGATTCTTTTAACCGTTTTTAACTTTACAGGCAATCGACAACAAACAATAGACGTCGGCAACATACCAAAACAAACAGACGTCAAAATCACTCAATATATCATAAAATTGGAAACTTTTGATAATAATACGGAAATACATTGCGCTAACGGCCGTAACCATAAAACAATAATTGATGTAGAAACTATTGTCTGGTATTATCATCCGATTGATTTTATCGCTAAAAAAGTCTCATCATTTTGGGATTCGAGACCAGAATCAGCTTATCAGTCCCGCATTTTTTTAATACGAATAGTGACCAATGAAATCCGTTAGTATTGTTTGCATTAATTTAACTAATAAAATATACGATAAAATAAAATTTTCGTAAAACCGTGCAAGGCAGGGGTCGCTGTCACTTTTAAATAGTGGCGGGCACTTACCTAGGCACGTTGCGTCTATTTGATTATTAATTTAATATCTTTCTTTTCCGAGGCTGCCGTCGAATACCGAGAGCGAGTATATTTGCTAAAAACGAGTTGTTTCTTTGATAGAGTACTCGCCGGTTTGTGGTGTGAATAAATAAATAAATAAATAAATATCGCTGGACATTACACACAGTGCCATCTAGTGCCACACTAAGCAACGAGGCTAGTGTCGTGGACACCAGATAGTTGATATACTACATAGATACTTTTTGTTTGTAAATACATACTTATTATACATATAAACATCCATGACTCGGAAACAAATGTCCATGCTCATCACACAAACACTTGCTCCTACCGGGATTCGAACCCGGAACCCTATGAACGTAAGGCAGACTCACTACCGCTGCGCCATTCGGGTCGGATCGGTTCGGAATAGTTACCTATATATTTGTATTTCCTAAACCTCTATGGTTATCTTAGAAGGAAATGAAAGGAAACGAGATAATTAACTATTTCATCTAAACGCCTTTTATTTATGTGTATTTACACCAAAATACACACACAGTACAGATAGATCCCTACAATCTTTTGTTTGTACGTTTCTTGAGTGATTGCTATAGTCGCTCCTACGTCAGGACAGGTGTCACAAAAATAATGGATCTATAATTTTTCAACCCTAAGTTTTCTGCTTACAGTTAAAGACAGCGAAGATCCTGCCGTTCTCAAATATAATGAGTTACGAAATGTTTCGTTTACATGTCAAGAATACAGAAATAAAACAAGTAAGTAACAAGGATTAACCTACTTATTTTTGTATCTGTAGATGTTGTTGTTTTATTTTATTTTTTTCTCTCTTTTAATTTATATAGTATTAGTACTAGAGCTAAGGCTTATTGCACTCGTGCATGTATCTTCCAATTTTAATTATATAAGATGTGGATAACGTAGTTAGTTGCACACTGACGAAGTCTCGTACCAATTATTTGTTAACCATTTATAGTGTGTAATTGCTTGTTTTCCCTAATAAATAAAATAAAAAAAAAATAAAAAATAAGTCCTTTTAGCATTTGACTTCTCTCTTGCTCAAACCGCAACTTTTTCTAACGTTCACTTTCTGATTTGAGAATTTGAACAAAGAATTTGTCAAATTCACTTGGGCATTACTTAGAGGGGAAGCGCGAGGGTTGACCGCGAAATTCAAATTTTCCTTGTTTTATTGCAATTTGCACAAAATATGACTTGCGACCGTAACACTTATGTAGTTACAGAATTATAATCACTCAAATCACCAATACAATCCTCAAAGTTCATATAACGCGAAAAGTTCCAGTTTATTTGAATTAATAGTTATTTTTTAACCGACTTCAAAAAAAGGAGGAGGTTCTCAATTCGGTTGTATTTTTTTTTTTTTGTGTTTGTTACCTCATATCTTCGTCATTTATGAACCGATTTGAAAAATTCTTCTTTTATCTGAATGGATCTACTTCCCGATTGGTCCCATAGAAATTTCATCGAAATCGGTTCAGCAGTTTGGTTTTGAAATCAAAATAGCTGGAAAAAATATGTCATCCAAGTAAAAGAAATTGCGAAATTGATACTTGACAAGGATTTGTGTGTGATGCGATAAACTTTTTTGCAAAAAAAACCGACTTCCAAAAAAAAACACTAAAAAAGTGGAAAATAACTTTACTTTCGGAAGTCGGTGACTATTGTTTGTTTCATTGACTTTTTTGCCACCGACTTCCGAAAGTGAAGTTATTTTCCACTTTTTTAGTGTTTTTTTTTGGAAGTCGGTTTTTTTTTGCAAAAAAGTTTTTTTCGTTTTAGTGTCTTAAATCAAACGAATTATGCCCAGTCATATTTCCTATTTTGTCCTAATCGATATTTCAGCAGCTTTGCTTTTAAAAGATTACTAAAACTATTTGAATTCAAATAGTTGTTTTTTTTTTACTTGTTATTTTCAACAAATTTCTGGCCTGGTTTCAAATAGATTAGGTATTTAATATTCGTTATACATTTGAGTACAACATTTTATACACACAAAAAAATTATGAAATTCCGCGATCCCGGGATAAAAATTGGCATTTAAACAAGCCGCTTCCATACTTTTCTACCCTTCGCCGGGAAAAAACGTACTTTAGGTAAACATGCATCCGAATATTCGAGCTCTACTCATGTGTTGGTGATCCTCACACGACACCGCTCCTCCGCACGGTCGAGCGGTGAACCGGATCTACGCGCGACGCACGTTCAACATTTGCTTCGCCGCTGATAATCGCGTTAACTTACTTACTTTTTTATTCACAGATCTTCGTTTAGGTGTAATAAATCCGATTTCTAACACAATAGAAACATACGCAAAGACTATACGGCCCTATATCAATAGAAAGCACAACGGAACAGTTCTATGTTGTATTTATTACGAGGTGAACGGAACAGCAGATGAAAAGTGGATCACCCGACATGTAGCCAAGAAAACTTCATTAATTTACGATGAGACTATAACTGATCCTGTTACTGATCCACCGGACAGTTTGGAAGACAAAGGTGAGATGCGTTTTTATGCTAATCGATCTATACCAGGTGTTGCTTTACATCCTCGTCAAATTCAAGGAGGTAACTATGCTAATGATTCTCGACCCGAATCAATAATAAAATGGGTAGGTATTTTTTTTTATTTTTTTCCTTAATATCGGAAATCGATAAGTGTACAACACCCGTATTAAAACGCGGCCCGTCTAATACTAGCCCTATAACCGCGCTTTCACGCACACAAACAAACGCAGACGTTTATTCTATAAACGGGTGATTCTCCTCTATTGAAAAGGGCTTCATTCGGAAATAGTGTTATATTAAAACAACAAAAAAAGCAGCGTTTATTATTATTGACCAGGTACCGTAATTTATATTGACTATTTACGTCTTCTATGACAACCTCCTGAATTTTGACGAGGATGCAAAACTGCACCTTGTATATATAATATACATTAATATAGATACTGAAAAAAATATATATATGGAGGGTCTTTATTAGAGCAACAAAAGCCGAAACAAGAGTTTTTAGAATTTTGTCTGTTTGTCTGTCTTTCTGTGTGTATGTTTGTACGCGCATCACGCAAAAACTACTGCATGGATTTGAACGCAGTTTTCACTGCTCTACTGCTTGATGCCTAACTTCAAATATAGGCTACATTTTACCACAGAAATTATCTTTTTCTTATAATCTAATTGCCATACGTACGAAGTCGCGGGCAAAGGCTAGTAAATTATAAAGAGGCAAAGTTACACAGTTTGTAGGTTTGGATGTAGAAGGTAATCTATGAAACTACTCATCCGATTTTCTTTCACTGGAAGCTACACTATTGCCGAGTGCCTTAAAATATGTTTTTCAAATAGGCGAAGTCAGAAGCTAGTTCTAGATATTGAGATCTTTTTCCAAGGTGAAAACTAAAGTCATACATAGATTTTAGCTCCAGTAGCGCAAATATAACGTTCGGTACCTATTTACAATACAATCTAACCGGCAGTGTGTAATAATTAATTGTTTTAATAAATAGGAACCCCAAAATCTATTTAAACATTATATTAATGTATATTTTATAAAACCTTCATCGAAAAAGTAAAATTGCTCTAATCTGATTATTCAGGAGAGAAATAATATTTTTGTATGGAATAAACGTCGAATTTGACAAAAAAAAATCAAAATATACGTGAACCATTTTCTTTTTTCTGACCGAAATTTCGAGAGTCATCGCAATTACACTAAGCTTCTTGAGCAGCCAGTTACAAAATATTATAATTCATATTTTGTAGTGTATACGTGATGTTCGACCCTAGCTTTTATATACGAGATTTCGAGTTGTCCATTCCGATTAAAGATTGCTGCCCTAGTATTGCCAACTTCAGGCGCTTAATAACGTTACTTGAAAATAAATAATCCCTTTTACGAGCTCTTCTTCTCTCTATCTCCTTCTCGAGCTAAGTTGTAGCTCAACGTATAGCTTACCATACGCCTAATTAAACATAAAAATTATGTGTTTTATTAACTTAATAGATGACCCGCGCAACATTGTCTGCGTTACATTTTTGATTGATGCTCCGCTCCTAATATTGGTCGCAGCGTGTTATATAGCCTTCCTCGATAATTGGGCTATCCAACACTAAAATATTTTTTCAATTCGAACCAGTAGTTCCTGAGATTAGAGCGTTTAACCAAACAAACAAACACTTCAGCTTAATAATATTTATTATTGTTAACTCATATTTTTAGTTACAGATAGTAAAGATGAAGATGCTAAACGTCCAGATGTTGGTAAAAGCAACCTAGATGGTTATCCAAGAAACCAATACACTATAATATACATAGTATCAGCTTTGGCAGTAGTATTTATATTGCTAGTCGTTTTCGTCATTTATTTTAAACGTTGCCGCAAAAAACCGGTAAGTGCAATGGTGTGCAAGTCACTATTGTTCCACCATCGTCCCCAAGAACTTCTCTGGTGGTACTAGCATCAACTAGCATGAATTTTATTTATTGGAAACTCAACAGCTTTCGTGAAATGGTTTAGAAAATTTCAAATTCGATTCCCCCTGCCCCGTTGGTCGCGTAGTCGGAAGAGCGACTGCTGAGCACGAGGCCCAGGATTCGATTCCCGGGTCGGACAAAGTGTTATTGGGTTTTTGCATCAGGAGTTTCTAAATATCAGCCACGGAGTTTGGATTTGTGCCCGGTTGTTGGCAATAGGATCGTCCCCTATTTAATGGGACTTAAACATAAGTGGCGTTGGGCGTACTATTAGGTACACACCTCTGGCTAACCCTTCTGGGAATACAGGCGTAATGTTATGTCGATTCACAGAAATAGTATTTGAGTACCTATATCGTTCTAGGGTTATACCGCATATGTTTGGGCGATACAAAATTATGCTTATCGCAAAACCTTTTTGACCAAATAAGATTTTTGTATTTTCGATTCCATGTCGTTGGAACTTAGGTTAGATTTACGTCGCACGTTCATGTTTAAGACCTCTGTAGACCATGACGCGTTAATGCAGGAATGATTTAGTTCTATTTCGAGAGAGAGAGATGGCGCTAGACAGTCGTCTAGCGCCATCTCTCTCTCTCTCTCGCGGGTCATGGTAACCCCCCTGTTTTGTGTCAGCATTCTTCATGGGGTATCTATTTCAAAACGACATCCAAGCTATTTGCTCATATATGCATACAATGCATACTTTTGCTTGAATTTCGTCACCTGTAAGTAATGATGTGGTCGAAAGTGGAGCATGCAGGCTTTGAAGAAAATTATTTTCACACAACATGACGCCTGATATTCCTGAAGGGTTAAGCATATTTGTCTATTGTTCATCCTATGAGCGGAGGCTATTACCATTACTCGGGCACAGATCCAGACTCCGGGCTCGTTCGTGTGATACCCAATAACACATTGCCAGACATAGGAATCGAACCACCACCAACAAAGCCTCATGCTCATCAATAGCACTTGCGACCCGTAGATCAACGAAGCAGTTACGAAATACTACTATAATCTATGATTTTTAACTTTTTTCAGAAAGCGGAGATGGAGACCAAGGTGTTATACGCAGACCTTGACTTTCTTCGTCGAAATGAACCAGAAAGCTTGCCAAGAGAAAGGCCAGAAGAAGAGTCTCCTTACGCACAAATTATCGGAGAATTAAGGGCTCAAACATAAACCTTAATACATTACTGAAGTATTAAAAAAATATATACATAAAATAATAGTATACAGGGTGTCCCTCCGACATCGATGCACAAACTAATACCACGTTTAATACGTACATCATTCCGAACCCCCGCGATACGACAGACACACAGAAATTTTTCGGTCAAAATGTATGGAACAGCTGATTTCTTTTCATACGTGGTATTCGTTTGTGACTGCAGACATGACGAGTAATAGAGAAGTATGGAAGAAAAAGACATGCTGCGCCGACCCCATATAAATTTGGATAAGGGCAGGAGAGTAGTAATGATGATGATATATATATATATATGTATACGTGAGTACAGCAGTCATTGTGCCGATAGTCGTATCGGCCAATGGTTTAATAGCCAAGAGCTTCGACCAACATCTGAGGAGGCTCTCGCTTGGCGGCTGGATCAGGGGCTTGATTCAGAAAGCATTTTATGTGTTAACCAAAGTGTTAGTAACATGACATGAGTGTCATGTCAGTATAAAAACTTATATCGTGAAAGAAATGCCTTGGTCGCATATTATTCATCACTTCAAATGCTCTGGCAACATCCACGCAGTCTTTAAAAAAACTGTATTTTTTATTTGTGTTAAAACGGTAAATAATGATTGTGTGCTTGTGAATATTAAAGAAACATGAAAATTTTTTTTTTTGCTTTTCATATTCACATTCTCAGTTCCTTAGTCTATGGCTTACAGCCCGTTCACACGAGGACGATTCTTTTTTTTTTGACGTATCGTCTTTTTTCACGATCGGTCAATTTTTTTACGGCGGCAATGCTTTTTAAATGCCCGTGTTCACACGCATCACGACTCGTGAAAAATGACGGACCAAAAACAGGAATCGTGTTTTCTTGTGAGGTATTCACTGATGAGTTCGCTCCCGGTAAATGCACGAAACAAATGTGAACATCAATTCGTTTTTTATGCCGATAAAACACGATTCCGTAGGCCATGTGAACGTCCATCTGTCATGACGTATCGTGTTTTATGACGGATCGTCAATGACGGAAGCCGTGTGAATGAACCCTTGTCGTCTCAGCTATGGCTGCAGAAAGACAGTAGTTCGCTTTAATGTATGTATGTATGTTATTCAGCTGCAAGATTCTTTTGGCTCTTAAATGACAGTATCAGGAGAGCTCTGTTGGTAAATATAATTATTTGAAAATTTTATTAAAAATATGATTGCGGCGTAAGTTCCGCATCACAGATAACCTCCTCTACATTCCGCATAGAAGGCAACTTATGCGCCCTACACATCCATGACTAAGCACAAATGTAACTCGATGCTCATATCTATCTCTTCATTGTCGACCAGAAGTTACACTCGTGATGACGCCAGCAATTTAGAGATTCTTTATGTATGAAAGTTTGATTGTTACGGTTTACTTAAAAACTCCCGCTCTGTTTGATGGACATCTATCGGTGCACATATCTACATATGTGTGCACGCGGCAACATCGACGATGCGCTCGGGAGCACGCTCTATTTCTCGCTCTAGCCAATGACGGTTCTGAGCAACAGAAAAGGATAGGAACATTGAAAAATGCTATTCCGTGCCGATAGATGTGGTTCACCTACTTCAACCCTAAGACCACACACCTCAAGAACCGTGCTGCACTCGTATAAACGTTATCAAAGTTAAAAGGCGTTTAAACGACAAAATTTTTGCTTAAGCAGACGTTAATCATTACTTAAATAACTTATAGCAACATGTATATGTCGGATTGGTTTGAAGGAGCTCGTGGCTAAATAATAACAGCCGCTCGGATCAATCTTCAGATTAAGCCGCGCTTACCTAGGTCGGTCTGTGGATGGGTGACCTCCTATTACATACCGAGTTTCCTCCGTGCCTCGGAAAGCACGTTAAGCCGGTTGGTCCCGGCTGTGATTTGTAGATCTTTGACAGTCGTTACAAGTAGTAAGTGGCCCCAAAGTGTGACAACCAGTCTTACCAAGGGGTATCGTATTACCCAGTACTAACTGGGTTGTGGAGGTTAGATAGGCAGTCGCTCCATGTAAAATACTGGTACTCAGCTGCATCCAGTTAGACTGGAAGCCGACCCCAACATAGTTGGGAAAAGGCTAGGCAGGTGATGATGATGTATATGTCGGATTGTCAGGATTTATTCTGTTGGATTCAGGCATCGTGTCGGCCGAAGGTGGGTTTCGTGCAATGAAAACACACAGAGTACACTTACTACACTAACTAGGAGGTCGTTCTCAATTCGATTGTATGTTTTGTGCTTGGTACCTCATATCTTCGTCATTTATGAACCGATTTGAATAATTATTTTATCTCAAATGATATACTTCCCGATTGGTCCCATAGAAATTTCATCAAAATCGGTTCAGTAGTTTGGTTTTCAAATCGAAATAGCTGGAATCGAAATATATGTCATCCAAGTAAAGTAAATTACGAAATTGATGCTTGACAAGGGTTTTTGTGTGATAGGATAACTAAAAAGGGTAAAATAAAAACTTTTTTACAAAAAAAAACCGATTTCCTAAAAAAATACAAATAAAAGTGGACAATAACTTTACTTTCGGAAGTCGGTGGCAGAAAAGTCTATGTTGTTTATTTTCCTCTTTTTTTAGTGTTATTTTTTTTTTTGGAAGTCGGTTATGTTTTCTTCAAACAAATTACTTGAAATTACAATTTAACACATAACACTAGACACAATGAATCGGGTACAGTTCCAAAACGTCGCTGCGATCAGGCACTGCATGTTGTCCTTGCTGCAAGTTCACAACATCTCGACTCTATAGAAGCTGTAAGTGTAAGTAGACTTGTAAGTAGGTCGCGTGATGTTACCACTGGCGCGGTTATGAATATTTTTTTATGAACGTACTAAATGACTGGAACCGTCGTATAAATAACTTCCAGTGTCCCGAAAGCTATGTATGTACAGACCACGAGTCACACGGTAAAAAAATCCCAATCAACCATGAACCTAATTTTTTTCTATCGAGAAAACTTTATGGAATCGTGTTTTCGTGAAACATAGGGCCTAGCATTAAATCCTCAACTTTACCGTATATTTATTTCAAAATTAATGCTGCAGTGTTTTCGGCATAACGGAGGATCATGCTAAGCCATCTGAGGTAGTATGGGCCCTTAACAATAAAGTTGATAATATAATCTATTAAAGAAATTTGACAGATTGTTGTAGGTTGATGTGCTGGCGTCTGTACATACATGAGTGTATGGATCTAAATACAAACAACCTTTGTACAGCGTTGCACGTTTTTCCGCGTAGCCGCTTATCGTAGCAACATTCCTATTACGTACCTACTATAGAAATAGTGTACCCGTCAGCCCTTTCCCAACTATGTTGGGGTCGGCTTCCAGTCTAACCGGATGCAGTTGAATACCAGTATTTTACATGGAGTTACTGCCTATCTGACCACCACAACCCATTTAATACTGGGTAATACGATACCCCTTGGTAAGACTGGTTGTCAGACTACTGTCTATAGTGATTATATTAATTGTGTATTAAACAGGATAAATGAACATAATAAGTATATTTACATGAGCTCGTCATAAATAGTTTTACCACAGCTACAGTGATTATAGTTTCTGGTGCACGAGTGTAATTACGACGATATAATAATATTTTTATTTCAAGTTAAAAATTTCATGTGTATTTTAGTAGGGACTAAATATAAATCAATTTATTTAGGTACAATATTCAACTGGCAACCAGAAAGAAGTTTTCAAATAATTTCTAATTATGAACAAGAACAATGAATTCAAGTGTGTGTGTCTGACTTTAGTCTTTTTGTGTTTGGAAAATGTAGTCGGTATAATTTGCAGTAAGTTCCATACTGATTTTATTAAGTGTTTATTATATTAAAATGAGCTTAACAACATGCTAAGGGGCCATGCTTTAATCACGTGGGGTTTTTAGGGCATTTTTATACCCCTCCCTGCCCCCGGTGATAAGACGTGAGGTTTTAGGCCACCCCTCTTCCTCCCTCCCAGCATTACGAGTATTTTTTATTATTGAAAAAATCTGAGACATTTAGAATCTTATGTAATACTTAACAAAAAGTTGTGGTTTTTTTTTGACACACATTTGCTTGCTCGGGTTTTAACGTGGTTACACAATGAAATTCAATCCGATATTGGTGAAAATACTTCAATACGTCATGCATTTCCTTTTTTTATACAAAAAAAAAGTTAAAATACGTGATCGTCACTATATCCCACCACATGGGGGAGGGAGCCCATCGTGATTCTTCGTGATGTTTTTCGGTTTGAACCTCACGAACGTGTACCTGAACCCCGTGAACGTGATTAAAGGCCCACCCATAATGTAGGTAACCTGCGTATAGTGCCTTCGTAACTAGAAAAGTGGCTAATAAAATATTGCCCATGTCATTTACGAGTAGAAGATCGCGAGTAACACCCGTATCTATAGACAAGTCAAAGTGTTTACTTGAGTAAATGTAATTTTTTAAGATACGATTTTATTTTGCAGGTTAGTAATAGCTTGACGTTTGAACTGTAAAAAGCTAGAATTCTTAGCTTTGCTTTCTTTGACGGTTCTTACTTCGTTTAAATAAAAAATTTGCAAGTAATTACTTTAACTTGACTATAGATACGGGTGTAAGACCTGGTAACCTACCATGATGTCTTAGAGCACTATAAAAAAAAATACATAAAACATTGTACACTGTGGAATCCTTTGACTCCTGCGATAGTTGGAACTTTGTTGCAGGAGCCAGTGTCCTCCGCTAATAAAATGAAACATTTCTTTTTATGACAAAAAAAGCAAACAAACGAAAACTTCTACTTTTGATTAAGACTTTACAGATTGCGATATTTATGCAATCGGCTTTTAGTTAATATACTTCGCACCTTTAGTAATATAAAGGCTTAAAACAAAAAAGTAGTTTTTTGGGAATACGTGTTTAAAGATTCTGAATTGCAGTAAGAACGGAAGACGAGCGGGGGGAGTGTGAGAGAGATAACCGAGTCGTTAATGTTCTTTTTCTCTCTCTGTTAGCGGTAGCCGGTAGATAATTTCGTTTTGTGCCCGTAGCATTCAAAATCAAACTTTATAAAAATGTTGACTTGAGCCCTTATATTACTTAGGGTGCGACTTGTACTTGTTCAATATTGCCTACGGATTAAGTATTTTATCCAGGGAATCTTTTAAGTAATCAACTTTTTACAGATTCTTCTCCCATTTTTAAACCTAAGACACCCGTTCAAGAGAATAAACCTACCACGGGTAAGTTATCTTTTGATATTATCCCGATTCGGACAGAGGCCATGCGTGCGTGGGTGCGTTTTGTTAGCAACGTCGCACATACCCTTCGAATATTTCACTGTTTTGTTAAATAAATCAATGCTACTGAATGAATTTCGAAATATCTCTCTTTATGGCGCTAAAATATTGATTATAAATTAATTTAATTCAATAATATTTATGGAGACGCTCGTGGCTAAATAATAACAGCCGCACGGGTGGATCTACAAGGGAAAGCCGTGCTTTCCGAGGTTGGTCCGTGGATGGGTGACCATCATTACGTACCGAGTTTTCTCCGTGCCTCGGAAAGCACGTTAAGCCGTTGGTCCCGGCTGTCAATTGTAGATCTTTGACAGTCGTTACAGGTAGTCAGTGGCCCGAAAGTCTGACAACCAGTCTTACCAAAGAGTACCGTATTACCCAATACTGGGGTTGTGGAAGTCAGATAGACAGTCGCTCCGTGTAAAATACTGGTATTTAGCTGCATCCGGTAAGACTGGAAGCCGACCCCAATAAAGTTGGGGAAAAGGCTAGGCGTAGGCAGATAATAATACTATCCAAACAGTGTAATATTTTAAAGCTATGTGCGACGTTGCTTGTTGCAGAATTCACCCTCTTTAAGTGTTTTATTCATGGTATCTACATCAGGTTGAATTTTAGGTACTAAAATGGATTTGAAAACAATAACACTTAGATAATCAAGTTTTTACAGATCCTTTTTCGTTCCCTAAAATGAGCCACCTTCAACAGGTGAGTTATCTTTTGACTACCAACCCGTATCATTCAGTCTATAAAAAAAAAAAAAACATCTTCAAAAGATTCATATTTTCTTTTTGTGTGGGGAAATCTGCATGGATACCCTCCGACTGGGAAGAACGATTGGTTATGTCGGGCTCCTACCGACTAAAACCTCACTGTTCCTACTTACACCATGACTCGGGTTTCCGGGGAACCCCAGAGGTGCATTCGCGCACTGTGGCCCTACCATGACGTCTTAATGCAGGAATGTTTTAGTTCTATTCCAGTGTGGGAAAGAGACAGAGCTATACAGGATGTCTAGCGCCATCTCTTTCCCACTTTGGAATAAAACTAAAACATTTCTGCATTAAGACGTCACGGTAGGGCCGGGCTACTGATACACATTCCCATTATTATGAAATTATTATTTTCAGAGAAACCTGGATTCATGAACTGTTCCGAAGGGACTGAGGCTAATATAGAGTGTGAATCTACAAAACTTTATCATCAATGGTATCAAGTCTACCAAAATAGTAACGTGTATTTTTATATTTTTTATTTACCAACCTTAAAATAACGAAAAGCAGTTTGTCGGCTTTTCGTTATTTTAAGGCTAAGAGTATCAAAACACACCTACGAGTATAATAGTTTACCTTTTTATTTTATAATTTAATAGACTATATTAACACTGTATTTGATTAACAATGAACTCATGACTTTGCACCATGGGGGTAGGCAGAAACCACATAACGCCACCTGCTACGATACTTACAAACTCCTCTCGCGTCGTCCACGTCCATTATACCGCACGTAAAATTCAATTGTTCAGTTGAATTTTTCACAACACCATTTTAAAAGGGTCGAGCTAGGCACCCCTAAAAATATGTCATAGCAAAAATAAGGTAACAGTTGTTTAGTTATTACTTCCACACCCAGGAAGATCGCAATTAAAAGGAGTCTTCCATTAATTGTTTCTACGATAATACCTTCCGTATCTACCATTTACTATTTCAAGCAAAAAATTTATAGGAAAGAATGAGTTGAACTAAATTATCCATTTGCGTAGTACTCTCAACAGATGGCGTGCGTGTTTGATTCAGGGACCGAAAAGGTTACCCGTTTTAATCGAGTTAAGTGAAAAACCTTGCAATAAAAGTTAACCAGTATTGTAGGGTTAATCAGCCTATAATAACCGGTATACACAAAGAGTTCATTTTGTACATAAAACATATTCAAGAAAGTGACGGAGTTAGCCCGCGCTACGTGCTCTGTCTCTTTCATTCTAGTTAATCAGCAATATTTTAATGGTTAACCCATATAGTATAAGGGTTAACCCATATATAACCCGTATATGGGTTAGCACTTATAAAATAAAGGTTATCCCATATCAAACATAATATGAGTTATAGGTCGAACCGATTTACCTTTTAACCTGATAATCGGTCCCTAGTTTGACCTGATGTATGAACGTAGACCAAGCAAAAGAAGTTAGCATCATAGGAGGTGACGTTCTATTGTTTTTGACCCCTATGGAAAAAAGCGTGAGTTTATGGATATATAAATTATCGTATATTCTTAATTCAGGTACAAGCAAAAAACTAGAAGAAATAGGAAGCATACCGCTACAAACGGGAGTGAATAAAACACGTTACATTATAACGGTGGAAAGTTTTGATGATAACACAGTTATATATTGTGAGAACGATGGAACGAGTCATAACTCTCCAAAAAACAAGTATTTCAAGACTAGCATACGAATTTCCGACGAACTGGCACGTGAGTGGTTATGCATTTACCTACTGTCTAGTGTCTATACACAACATAATATTACGCCAGTTATCACCGAATGATTAGGCAGAGGTATAAGAGTACACCCACATTTCGCCAGTTATGTTTTTAAGTGCCATGTAATAGGGAGCGAGACTCCGTGGCTGCTACTGAGAAATTGCTAATAGGAAACGTAACGTCTTGGGTTTAAGTTCGCTTAGGAATAAGTAAACAATAAAACACTGGTACAAGTAGGTATAATTTGCACGTAAACAAGGCATATGGGT
The DNA here is from genome assembly GCA_964057025.1 of Standfussiana lucernea. Classification (NCBI taxonomy): domain Eukaryota; kingdom Metazoa; phylum Arthropoda; class Insecta; order Lepidoptera; family Noctuidae; genus Standfussiana; species Standfussiana lucernea. Next base: position 12,753,861 of record OZ059798.1, on the reverse strand, counting down.
CAAGTAAAAGTAAGGGATAATTTATTTCTCATTCGTTCACTCTATTTTCTTGTTTTTCTTTTTTTTTATATATTTGTGTACTTACTCATCCCATCCTCGTCGCCATTGTATCGTCTTGGGCTTAGGTTCGCTTAGGAAAAAGTACACAATAAAACACTGGTGGTTTCAATACTAACGCCTAGATGTGCTGTCGCTTCGAGTAATACGCTAAGACTGGCGTGCGGCGCCTTGCAGTCCTTGCACCCACCACGTAACTTCCCACCACAGCACAACTACCTCACATAATTTATTTATTAAACGTTACAGGAAAACCCAATAACACTTTGCCCGACCTGGGAATCGAACCCTTCACGCTAAGCAGTCGCGCTTCCGACCAAGAAATATTTTTGTAATTTATTTTAAACCTATTTATTTTATCATTACAGCGCCAAAAATCAAAGAACCTACAGTACTTCGATATTCTGAGAAAAAAAACACTTGGTTCAGCTGTAAAGAATACGTCGAAGATACAAACTGTAAGTCCGTTTAACTAACTTCAAAAAAAGAGGATGTAATAGTGCTGCATGGTTCCTATGGCGAGTACGCATGCCCATAGTCAGAAATAACGCGATTGCCATAAAAAATAGAATACTTACACCAATCTATGTTTTCAATCTAATTTCTACAAACAATATTACAAAAATGTTTAACAGCGTCCTCTTGGCAATGTCATGGAAGTTCCAAAAGAACCATACAGCGTTGTAAACTATTAACATTATCTCTGACCGTTTTCGGTCACGACGGTCTCTCTCAGCGGAGATTAACCAACGGCGCAAGAGATATTATAGTGCTCAAGTGTGTGCGCTGGCACAGGTGCACTCTCATAGCCCTCAGTGACGGCAATCCGACACGACCGGAGAGAGATGAGGCGCAGAACCAACGGCTGAACGTGCTCTGCGAGGCACGGGGATATCATACCGCTAACTTCCAAACTCCGGACTGCTACTTAAAAATTCATAATGGAAAAACCCGACCCGGGTATCGAATCCAGGACCCCACGCCCATTTTACATTATTCTACTTTCTAGCAGTTTAAATATCCAGCGAGTAAATCCAGCCCAGTGCAGAACTGAAGCATATTTATATTTTTTGTTAATACGTTGCCCCACACCACGAATTTCTCCTATATCGTGGGTGCGTTTACAAACATTTAAACTCACATACCCAAACAGCGACCCGGAACAACCTGTACCTGTAGGCCACACAAATATTTGTTCCGTACGGCGTTAGGGAGATCGACATCATTTAACGGCATTGCTCCAGTAATTATTGGGAATTACAACAATGCGGTCCCCATTCGAGGACAGACACTCGGGGACAGATGGGAATACTCCGTATTCACAAATAACAATCATGCGTGTTCATTGTTCAACGTTTAATCCAGCACTGGATTGGCGGTCTACACTATTCCAGTAGCGCTGGAATGGGCGAGCTGGAATTAAAAAGTAGACGTCCATCCCGGCACTGGACTGGATCGCTCACTGGAATGGGCACACCATGTCACTGGAATAATGTGTACAAGTGTTAGTACATATTATTCCAGTGGCATTCCAGCGCTGGATTCGACCGCTGGACTGGAATGCTCCTGGAATTAATGGTGAACCGGGGAATATTTTACCCTCCTTTATTATTTCCTTTATTCTGCACATCCATTACATTTTTATAAAAGACACAATATAGTTGTCCGCCAGTGTCGGGAGCAGGGTGTAAGCTACCGGTGGTTAGGGCTCCAAATTTTTATTCTTGTTATTTAATTACAGATACCTACGTGGGCGTAATAAATACGACTTCTAACAGGATTAAAACATACCAAACGATTTCGGAGCACCCAAGGTTCAACAAAACGCACAATGGCACAATTCTATGTTGCATTTACTATAATGTGAGCGGAACAGCAGATGAAAAGCGGATCACCCGACATGTGGCCAAGAAAACTTCATTAGTTTATGATGATTCTGTTCGGCAGGATAGTCTTGCAAGCAACGGTGAGGTTTTTGTTTTAATATGTATGTATGTAATCAATTTATTATTTAATTTGTTCAAATCTGAGTGAATAAACAACTTTTATTAATGCATGATGGATAAATGATGGACGTTGACTTAGGATGAATAATGATTTTAATGTGAAATAAATATTGAACCAGCATTAAATATTGTGCACCTTATAGGTATGATACTGCGAGCCAAATATTAATATACTGTGCTCGTTTTCTGCCCAAATAACGTGAATTTACTTTTAAAAAATATACTGTGAATTGCCACCATATAAAGATGGTTCTGTAACATACAAACGAAATCCATAACATAACATAACAACACGCCTGTAATCCTAGAAGGGTTAAGTGTACCTAATAGTACACCCACATTTCGCCAGTAGTTATGTTTAAGTCTCATGTAATAGGGGGAGCCTGTCGCCATCAATCGGGCACAAATCCAAACTCCGTGGCTGCTACTGCAAAATTCTTGATGGAAAAACCTAATAACACTTTGACCGACCCGGGAACCGAACCCAGGACCTCATGCTCAGAAGTCGCGCTTGTGACCACTAGGCAGTCGACAAACGAAATCCATTTTCACCGAATCGTAGCTCAACGCGCGAGCTACGCCGTAGCTGGACGCGTAGCACACATTGCCTTACAATGGGCTGCTACCCATGCTACACATGTTTGAGTCGGCCTTATTCGGTCGGGGGACAAAACCGAATGTTTCGACTATGCAAAATCAGGCCGACCCCAAAATGTTGCGTGTACATAACACGACTAAATATAAAACTATTTATCTAGTACCTGCTGTACTGTCTTGTTTCCAGAAATGACCAGTACTGAAACTGAGACAGGTCGGACAGGCAACCAAACCACTATAATATACATAACAACAGCTGTCGCAGGAATATTGATACTGCTAGTCATTATCGTCATTTGTAAAAAACGGTGCCGTAAAAGACAGATATCGGTAAGTTTAATTTATACGTACATACCTACCTACTTTATTTTGGTAACATAGGTTACCTACAAACCATCAAACTGGGCCCTATCATGACGTCTTAATGCAGGAATGTTTTAGTTCAATTTCCAGTGTAGGAAAGAGATGAGTATAGCTGTCTAGCGACATTCCTGCATTAAGACGTCATGGTAGGGTCACTGAACAACTTTCTCCAAGGGTTTGTCCCTTTTACGTCGAGGCTATGCTTTCACAGTACTGTGGACAATAATGGAAGAAAGGTATAGTCATATATAATGGTTAGATAGATATATATACAAAAAAGCGTGTGTAAGCTTTCTATAGTTTTAATACTTTTCAGAACTCGAAGGTGTTGTACGTAGACCTTGACTTGCTTCGTAACGTTCAACCAGAAAGGATTTCAAGACCCGCTCCAGAAGAGGAATGTCCTTACGCACAAATTATCGGAGCGCTGAAGCCTGATCAATGAATACTAATAAACTTTTTAGCATAGCATAATCAATCAGCCTACAACTTCTAAACGGACCCTTCAGGAAGCCGGCAACCAATCATCCTGTACATCCAACTAAGTAACTCTACGCAAAAATGATTGCTGGGAACTTTTCTTACCCGACTGTGGCGGTGCCCAAGAGAAGGGTTGTTTTTTTTTTAATTTAAAATGTAAATAATTATGTAAGCACTTGTGTCTGTATCAAATAAACATATAATAAGTCATTTCTTTCTGATCTTGATCATTTTCAGTTGTTTAGGCTATGTATTGTTGGCTATGGAACGGTTTTATAAGGGATTTAAATTAGTAAATAAAAGAGGAATTAACGAAAACTATTTAAGTTTATTAAAATATTTAAAACTGTAGAATATTTTACTCTTGTTCAATACATTTTCATTTAAACATTTCATGATTTCTGAAGTAAACTAATATCTGAAAACTTTTAATTCGCTCTTTTTATTTCGCATATCAAGATTGTGAAAACAGGAATTTAAAAGTACCTATATTTACTTTTATAATACATATATCGATGGTATCAATCAGGGACAGAAAAGATTACCCGTATTATTTTTGAGGGTTAGGTGAAAACCCTAGAGTAAAAGTTAACCCGTATTACAATACGGGTTAATCAGCCTAACTCAAATCAAATCAAATTTATTCGTAAATGTAGGTTTCATTACAATAAGATGTTATAATAAGATGCTTAGTTCGCTACATTTTACTCGAGAGCATAAAAATCATAATAAAGTTAGTTATGTCAAAACAATAGAAACAAATTTTAAATTAAATAACACAATTACTAACCGGTATAACCTATAATAATCGGTTCACGCAAAGAGTTTATTTTGTCCATAAAAATATGGAAGAAAGTGGCGGAATTGGTCCGCGCTCGGTGCATTGTCTCTTTCATTCTAGTCGCTTAGCAATATTTAAATGGTTAACCCATATAGTATAAGGGTTAACTCGTATAATAATGTAACATTTGGGTTATGGGTCTTACAGGTGAACCTTTTAACCCGATTAATCGGACCTTGATCAATAATATTCAACAAGAAAATACAAATTCGGTAGGTTGTCTTATCTACAAATACTAAAATATGCTCTTCCTGTAAAGCGAAAACTCCATAAGAGCAAATTTCACCAAAGTAACTGAAACACGATCAGCATATCTAAACCGCGTTCAACAAAAGCCACAGCACACACTGACAGCTCTTGAATGTGGTTTATTTTCATTTGTGATTTTCCCTAAGTCGAAGTATATATAATTTGTTAATGAGATTTTATAAACAAGTACGCAATAATACAAACGTAAACGCAAAGAATGAAAACTTGAAGCAAAGACTTACACAATATTACTTAAATAAATAAATACTGCAAAATGACTGAACATATATCAATCAATATTAATTAAGTATTAAATTATTGTATAACGTTTCTTTTAAGTACTTTAATTTAAAAAAAAACAACGAAGAAAATTGAGTAAAAGTAAATTTTCTAGACTATGGTTTAGAGAATTTTGGATTCTTTATAAAATAAAATTAAAAATAAAGCTCTGAAATTCAATTTATTCTAGTAGGTACTTACAATTAAAATTCTTAATTTTTACAAGGTTTTAATTTGTTTATATTACAGGTAGATTAGCCTAAATATATTTTTGTAATAATTTAGATTTTTAACATTTTACAATAAACCCTTAATACATGTAACTGGAAAGCTTCATTATACATAGCGTTCTATTACAAATTAAGTATAATTTTGAATACTTGAGAATACATAAACAATTTATAAGATATGTCAGATGAAATACAAATAATAATAATACAAGGTATGTGACCCTTTTTCTTCATTTTTATAAAATTCATTTGATGAAATATTTTCATTTCAATAAATATGCATTTGGTGATATCATTTTAAAAAATACAATTTGAAAAGTGCTCTGATGATATTGAAAAGTCTATTGACCATTTAAAAAGTGTAATTTCATTTTTGACATTTCAAATGAGAAATATATTGCACTAAATTCTTAAAATTTTATATTTCGATACTTAGTACCCTAGCTTAAATGTTAATTTAGTCATTTTTTTTATAAAATCTATGCCCCCTATCTAAGTTCATTCCAATGACATGATATTTATGATATAAAACTTTATTTTAAGTACATAAAAAATAATTTCAATTGGGGCAGAAGCATAGTTTAGTTGTACTAGAGATTTCTGGCCTGAAAGCCAAAGTCAAGAAATAAAAAATTTGCTAAAATAATGTATAATACATAAATAGTTAATTAATATAAATTATAATTACATCGTAGAATAAAGTCTGGTCTAGCTTTTCATGCTCAAAAAATGCATTTAATAATTATCTTTTGATTCGGACTCTGTTAAGAGGGCGACGAAAATTCTATAGAATTTTATTTACCCTTAAAACAAAGCGCTTTGACACGAATTAAGATCGTGTACTTTAAAATTAAATTAATTTAAAACTAAACATAAAACTAATGAGATTTCTCTTATAATACATAAAGTTGTAATAAGTACAATACATTCTCCTATTAATATAACCACTATTTTGGCTACTTGTATCATTTTGTCAAACTACCGGAATTATCTGTGCTGTATTTGCGACAGTCCTATACTGGGTAATACCACAGAATACATAATAGTACAAGGTAACACTGAATTACAGTCCGTTCACATTTATTTTATCTCTGACAGCAGCAACCAACCCGTAACCTGATTGTGTAGAAAATAAAGATCGCTGATTTTGCCAGGCTAATCAGTAGGAGCAACACTGCCGCAAATATTTTGACAGTGATGCAAAGTCAGAGATAATAATACAGGGCGGAGGCAAATCCACGCACAGACGATTACCACGTATTCAGTACATCCTACAAAAGTGCAATACCTACATGTACGGTTAAAGTGTATGGAACTATGGAAGAGCTGATTTTTTTTTTAAATTACTGATGAAACATTTCTATGTGCGTCGATGTCCACCCTGTATTTGAGAAGGGACTGTAGAAGTTATCATTAGCCATAGCCAACAATACTGACAGTTTTTTTTTTTATTGATTTTTAATATTGATAGCTGTTTATTACACTAATTTGTCTAAATAAGTACAATAGTTTGATATTAAATTAATTCTATCTCTTCGATTCAGGAATATTATTTCAGGAATAGTCCACATTTCTTTTTTCAAATAACTTATTTATGTAAATATTAAAAATAAATTTTACTAAACACATTAAAATCAAAAAGATCCAATGAATAGATGAGCTAGTGAAATACTCTTTGAATATCCTGATATTTTTCGGCAATCGTTTCTTAATTTAGGCATTTTTCTGACTTGACTTTGAAAGAAATATTGAGTATACGTATGTACGGCACCTACAAATAATGTGTCTACAAAGATGATTTGTAAAATAACAAAGGCTGCTAACAAAATATATTTGCAAGAGGAATGTGAGTGGAATCACAGGGAGCCCCACGCCCAGATGAAGTATAACCAGATGTGTGAACGTGGAATAGCAAAAAGAGTAAGCTAAGGATCGTAGCAGGTTCTGTAGTTCCTACCTTCCCTTAAAGGAAAAAGGCGTGGGTTTATTTGTGTATGATAAGATCCGCAAAATAATTAAACAGTAAACTAATTCGAGGCGGTAAATAAAGCTCCAATGGCACCAAATTATTTCCAATAGTTGTGATTTTAATGTATTATTCTATTAGATATTCAAAGACATTTCCCAAGTATTTTGCCAAATTCTCTTTCGTAAGCTGTCAAAATTAGGCATTTTTTAAATCATTCGTCCTTAGATTTTTATAATAATTTTCATAAATTAATATTATAAGCAAGCCAATGAGCCAAAATAGAATAGAGAGAAGGAGAGAGCAGTAAATCTATATTTCTTATATTCTAGTGAAATTTTATAATTTAGAAATATGTTAGGTATCCAGTATGCCTCTCTACAACTTTTTTAGTACAGGATTGCCTATGAAAATCCGTAATTCTGGCCTCGCAAACTTTTATGATGATAAATCGTCTAGAAAAGCACAAACAGCTACGATTTCTAGCAACGATTACAAAAAACTACAAGCACCATTAAATTACGCGCCAAAATTTTGACAGCTCACTTCCAACACAACCAACCTTCACGGTTGATAGCAAAAAGGGCATAGACTAAAAACGTACCGTTACATGGCTTCGCTTTTATTATTTTTCTGGGTCAGCTTGCTAAGCGTACTTAATTGTGGGAAAGCCGTTTTGTTTTGAACTGGGTTGAGTTTCGAAGTCATAAAAATGAAAGGTTCATATAAAGAAGGGCGGTCCATGGCAGAGACTTCAAAATGGCGGATTTTTTCCCGCGCACACCAGTTTGAGGCTTTGGAGCATGTGTTTTCTAAGCTGTTGACGTCATCAGGCCCTGTGCGATTGCCGACAACTAGCATTACTACCTGTGAAATGAAAGAAGTTAGTTATAAAGATTGCTTGGCCGGCTGATGTAGCGTGAAGATCGTCTTAAGGAGTGACCACATAAATTACACTTTGATATATTATATCAAAGTGTAATTTATTGGCTTTAGCCAAAAAACACAAAGATAATGCTCTTCTCTGCAATAAAAGCGTGAAATACGGATACCGCGACGATATATATTCTCTGTAATTACCAGAGATTATACCATATGGATAATACCACTCTCTAATTTATCAGCTTTATTTCGAAACTTAAAAATCATTCCGGGGTTTTATACGGAGTCCACATGTACGGTACGGTTTTGTACGGTATCCACATGTTACTTACTTCCTTGAAGTTTAGGCAAATATTCTCTACCTATTCCGTTCTCTGGTAATTACATATAATTTCTGACAGGCTCATCCCGATTTCGCTTAGGTATGCTAAGTGTGGTACAGCTAATGTAACAAGAGAAGAATGGTGCAGGCACGTCAGCTGATTGGTATCGAGTTGACTGTCTAGGGTCCACTGAGCGCGCTTTTAGGTGGGTAAATATCGCTAGACGTGGCGTCTATAATAAAGCACCCTTTTTTTTTTTTTTTTTTTTTCGGATGGGAAATCATCAAATGACTTCTCCCGCTCTGGGCTGAGCGGGAGGGAGTGTCAGACTTTTACTGACTAAAACCCATCCATGTTCCTTCATCGCCCTTTGTGTTCCGGGGCCGCGGTATCTCTTTCGAACAACCCGCAGCACCCGGCAGGCATCGGCCCTTGCGGGCCCCTTCCCTATGCTGACATCTCTTTGAGGCGCGCGTGGAACACGAACGCGCCGTCGACTCGGCCTGTCGTCCTAAGACGGAGGGACGGCGAGCTAGCCCTTAGCTCACCGTCCACAGGCCCGCGTCTACGGTGGCCGGGGGCCACCACGTGGCCCCCGATAATAAAGCACCCTGCCGTTTGGAATAAAAGAAGCCTTGACCACAATGAAAGTCTCATTCCCATTCCTTCAACTAAATTATTCCTTTTAATTAAATATTTCGCGTGTTTCACTAGCATTTTGTCGTCATTAGCGTGTTGAGCTCATGGCCACGGCCACTGGGGACGTCTGATGTGACATTGTAGCTGTCTGGACAACAGAATTATGGTGAATATTTAAATACCTACTTAGTTTGACTATTAGAAGTAAAGTTTAGTTTACGGGTTAATTCTGTACATGAGAAATAGACAAAAAAAAAGTGACGGAGTTAGCCCGTGCTCGGTCCTTTGTCTCTTTCATTCTGCTTGATCAGCAATATTTAAATGGTTAACCCATAAATTGTAAGGGTTAACCCGTAGAATGGTTAATCAAATATAGGGGTTATCGTTCTAACTGGTTAACTTTTCAACCCGATTAATCGGTCTCTGAGACCTGGACGTGTACCGCTTGAGCTGGTTGGAGGTAGCGCGTGATAAGAGTTCTACAAGGAGTTGGGGGAGGCCTTTGCCCAGCAGCGGGACAGTACAGGCTAACAAGTACAATCGGCCTATAAACTTTCCCACCGCTGGGAACACAGGCCTCCTGTCTATGACAGGACAGCCACAGGGTGGCTGATGCTCTTTATTTCCAATATTGCTGAGGATTTCATCAGCCATTCAATAGATTAAAATAAAAGATAATCGCATTTCCTAGTAATTAAAAAATCGTGTAAGTTTTATCGTTACTACGTCATTTGTTTTTTTTATATCGGAGGAGACGTTACAATGTCGATGTTTCTACCGTCATAACGAAATAACTTATAAAAGGTGCAAGAAGGACTGTGAATAAGTATTTTACACCTGGATGTCTAAGAACTCTATACTGAGTCACATGTTATCTCGTTCCTGCATTCTGTGACCGCGTCTCCCACAAGTCTTCTCTAGGCGTAAAGTTTAAAAAAAAAGTGACTATCATTAAGGTCTATTTCAGGGCGAAACCGGCGCAGAAGCAGGTTGCACGTTTCGATATCCATAGAGCACTATCTTCGGCGCGGATGAAGTCGCGGGCAAAAGTTAGTACAAAATAAAAGAATCAATACGGTACCTCTTTCTTATCCTTATTCCTGTCAATATCCTTCTTCAAATACATGAGTACGTCCAGCGACTCCGGTCTGGTGGTATCGTAGACCATGACGAACCCTTCAGCAAAGCCGAGGTAGTGGCGTTGAAGGACCTGGTTGGCTGTCAGCTGCATCGTGGGGGATTGTGGCGGACCTGTGAATGTTGGGGGGGATTAGATAAATCAAGGTAAAATAGGTTGTTTTTATGGCCCAGAGGTTAAGGCCTCGCCTCTCATGCACGAGGTTGTGGGTTCAAATCTGGGCAGGTACGGTCGAACAAGCTAATTGGTATACAGTCAAAAATTTTCATCTTTCTTTTACACTGCCAACATCATTCATTTTTACTATTTGTGCAATAACTTTTTAAGTATGTGTTTGTATGCTGTACCAGTGTGACTTTTTCAATTCATATGTACTTTGAAGTTTATCTTGGAAATCACAGATACTGGTGAAGGAAAAAATCGGGTGGAAACGTGGAGTAGTTAAGAGCGTTTACGCCGTCCATGCGCTGTTTGACTCCAAAACAGTACTTCAAACCCTTTAATACCAATGAACCCTTTATTTTACAAAAATAATAATTACTAATAACTTTAGGAAATTTCGTCGTCTCAATAGTTGGAGAAAAAAATATTTCAATTAATAGAGTATTGGTAAATTCTATCAAGATAACTCAACAGAGGTTTTCTTAATTTCCCTTTCAGCGTCAGTTTCGAAGCTCTAATTATAGGAAACCACTGGCAAACCTAATTAGATTTTTTTTTTACCAATTGCTAAGATCCTAAGGAAAATAGTTGGAGAAGAAAATTTTTTGATTTAGGTTTCTATAAATAAGAAATTAAAGTTCAAACAATGTGAAATATTAAGGAATTAAAATGTTTTTTTCACCGATATATCTTGCTTAGTTTAATATAATAATAGCATAATATAATAGAAGAACATATCCAATTTAAAATTTCAAAACCAATATATCTTACTTAGTTTAATATAATAATAGCATAATATAATAGAAGAACATATCCAATTTAAAATTTCAAATAATTTACAGTGATTATTTTTCTATAAATATTTGAAAACTACTTTGCCCTGGCTGGAGGCCTTAAATTCAAGGCATCCACAGGATAGTCCGGTTGAGCAGACGACAACCTCCTAGGTTGAACTGCGAGATGCCATACACAAAAAAAAAAAAAAACACTGCGCGCGAGCAATTTCAAATCAGTCCGCCGCGAGGCTTTCTAGAGAGAGGACACGTCGCTCGGCGCTCTGCCTGACCCTGAACCCTGAGTTGACCTTAGTCGTACTTGGAAGGATAGCGGACGTATATAGTGTGATTGAAAAATCTTGGTACTTTGATGGTTAATTTTTTTGTATTATTATTTTTGATGACTGACAATATTTTTAGTGACAACAAATATCTACCCTATTTTTTTACCTACGAATTTTATTTATTAAAACTTTTACTTATTTTTTTTTTGTCAATAAGAACATAAATTGTTTTTAAAGTTAACGCCAACCTATTCTATTTCCCTCATAAGAGTTGTCACTAAGAGGAACATCACGTCAGGTTAAAATATAATATAAAATAAACATAAGTAAATCTGTATAAAGTGATTTATTTGAATAGAATAAGAAATATTTATTAATCAATAATAATTAACGAAGTTCAGTTTCTTTCTAAAGTTTGGATCAACAAATTCATGTTTGAATAACTAAAAAACGACTTTAATATTAATCATAATTATAGCTATACTTGCAATATATTATTAAATACTTATTTTATGCACTCGTAGTTTAGTAATCCATGTATGTTCAAATTCAAATTCAAATTAAATTTTACTACAACAATTGCACTCTAACGGATCATAGTGGGTTAGTTTGACTATAGCGCAAGAGAACGCGCCAGCGCTATGCACACAGGCACGCGCGCTTCTGTGTGCGTAAAAAATGCATAAAATTACCTAAACTTGACTTCGCGCGATAGACGTAAACGCTCTTAATTATAATCTGAGCCAGCATGGTGATCATTGTTGGTGCCTTCTCTGTTTGAGAAGAGACCTTTGCCCAGCAGTGGGACAGTAATAGACTAGTATTAATAAATAGGTTCAATATGTCACCACATTAGATGGAAAGTCTACAGAGAATTTTCCTGCTTGAATTCAACGAATCCCTGTTTTGTATTGAATTGCTGTGATGAGCAAGTCAGCTGTTTACTTATCATCACAATCTGCCCAGCCTTTCTCAACTACATTGAGATCTAATTTGAACTATTTTACCACAATCATGGTAAACAGTGTCCCATTCCACCCTGTACATTTCTAGAGGGCCAAGAGATATCTTAAATATCTAAATGAAGTCAATAATGTGTATATTCCCATATTTATTATCTTTAACCTAGACATGTTTCAATCTGACTGGTTCAATATTTACATGAAGAGACTGTGATGTCTAAGTTTCATACAATTTCTTAAAACTAGGTGCAATTTTTGCAGTGCTTGTTAAGGCTCTTGTGCAATGTTAATTTTGAATAGCAACTTAAACCAATTAAAATTTTTATTGCGCTAAAGGTTGTTATTGCACTCTGAAAGTGACTTGAATACTACCTTTTATGTAATAGTGAATCCAAGTAATAAGTCCACTTTACAAATATTGGACGAGTTATGAATTCTTAGTATAACAGCTGTTGTGTAGTAAAAATATGGTTTTAATGAAGTAATCGCTATTTAAGTAATAGCCAACTGACCTTGCTAATTAAACATGAAAATTACTACAATTGCCATAAACAAACTGGGAAAAAGTGGAACACAAAGTAACATGGACTTGGCCAGAGCAAAAATCTTGTGATGTGCTGACAAAATGCTTCCCTTTTTTATTTATGTACACAATGTTTAAAAAAGGAACACACTCCAGCAGTTTACCCATAGACAAGCATTAAGAAAATAAAAAGTATAATACCAATTTCCAAGCAGTGCCAGCCAGCCTGTACAAGCACTCAAGCAAAAACAAATCAAACTAGACTAAACCTTTGAACTCGCCTGTAAGCGGGGGCTCCAGTCCCGCCGTATCATAGAAACAAACTCTCTCTTTCGTCCCTCTATCCGTCTCTATGTTAGCCACATAGATATCCTCAATTGTTGGGTAAAAACATGACTTTAAATTCACATTTCCGTATATAAGTTGTTCTAATACTGCAGTTTTGCCTACACCTTTCATTCCACATATGACGACTTTGCTTGTTTTCCCCATTTTCTTTGGAATTGACTGTGTTTTATCGAAGATTTCACTTTCGAAACATTGCGAAGGATTTTGATGCAATACTTTTCATGAAGGTACACTATAGGATACTAAGAAAATCGACAAATTATTTTGCGCTGTTTAAGTACTTGAAACAGAATAAATTGGTTGCAAACTCATTTAAATTAAAATATTTTTCTTTCTATTCGTAATTTCGTAAACTCCACTTTCACAACTGCTGCTTTGTTGACAATTTTCTTGTCAATGCCACTATCTCCCGTCACTCCCGTCAGTGTCAGTTTTATTTTATTGTGTTTCATTCCATGCAGACAAAAATACAATACCAGAAAAAAAATCATAGAGTTAATGATTTTGATTAAGATTACTCCGAGAAATGTTATTTTTGAATACACATCAATCATATCAAATAATAAATATTCTGATAATATGTTTCCTGCTGTATGCGTGATAGTAACAGCATGGGCTGTATAACAAGAAACCACGACTGAGTAAGATCACAGATTAATAATAGTTTAGGCAAAAGTGCATGAAGATTTTTAGGCATTATCACCTGTTTTTGATTACTTTGGCTTCACTGATTAATAATTATAAGCGGTATACCCACTTGTAAATCAAACAGTATCCTCGCAATTTACAAAATAAACTCATTTTGTTTACAACGCGACACTTCGTCACAGAGTATAATAATATTAAGGGAGCTATGCTTAGAAAATTGTTACGACGAGAAATACTAAGCCCCTTCGCACATGGCGTCGTATCGTAAGCGTATCGTAGAACGCGCGTAGTACGAGAGCAATATGAGCAGGAACATGTTCAAACAAGTCCGCACACGAAGCGGTGTTGCAGCGTATCGTATGAGGTGTTCATTGTCATTACGATAGTCGTAGCGTACTGGCGTAAAAAAGGAAGCGACAAAAAAAAATTACAATGAATACTGCAAAAGTTATAGAATTTGTGAGCCTAATCGAAACCTTTCCTTGCCTATATAATCATTCATTAAGTGATTACTCTAGGAAAGATGTAACGGAGAAAGCTTGGGAAAGATTAAAAATAAGTATTGTAAATGTATCCTTCCTCATTCGATAAAACTGCGGAATTTATTATCATTTTCTGACAGTTCACGTGCAGCAGCAAACAATCTTTTCTTGTAATTATTTGCGATGTATGGATGGATCCAATGAGCACGTCGCTTTCTACTTCTAACGAAATCAAATAACAAGAAATCCTCTTCGTCGGCGAGAAGGTAAGGTCATCAATAAATTCCCCAAACACATCTGGTACGCTTAACGCCATGATTTCAACTGAGATATTACAAAACGATACGTCTACGCGACGATTCGTTTGTAGAACACTCCGTGTCTCGTGCGCGTAGCGTAATTACGATACGCGCACGAGACAACTACGCCTACGACCCATGTGCGAAAAGCCTTATGGTTTTCGAATAAATAGATGGACGCATTTAAGGTGAAGTGCCAGGGTAGCCCGCGAAATTCAAATTTTCTTACGTTTTTTGCCGGTCATTGTCAGGCTGTACATTGAACAAAATATGATTCGCGGCTGTAATAGGTATTTAGTTACAGAATTATAATCATTAAAATCATCAATACAACCCTCAAAGTTCATACAACCCCATTGAATAACTATTTCATGAAAAAGTCATTCAATGGGGTTGTAAGAAAATTTGAATTTCGCGGGCTACCCTGGCGCTTCCACCTTAATAATTGTGGTACTCAACAGCTGAACGTGTCTCAATTTGTTTTGACATTTCAATCAATGAATCTGAATGACATTTCTTGACATTTGACAGCATGGCGGCCACGGCTTCAGATTCGGAAATCACAAAAAGTGATAAATATTCCATTTTATTGCCCACTTACAATGAAAGAGAGAACTTACCCATCATTATATGGCTTATAGTCAAATTTCTGGATAACAGGTAAGGTTCCTACTCCCTTATTTCCTACTTTATTTGAAAACAAAGGTCGGTGTTTGTATACGTATATTTACCTAAACTCTCGCTTATCTTTGCAGCGGATACGATTATGAGGTGATTATAATTGATGATGGAAGTCCCGATGGTACTCAGGACATTGCCAAACAACTGCAGAAGTTATACGGATCGAATAAGATAGTGCTTCGCCCTAGAGAGAAGAAACTGGGTTTAGGGACCGCGTATATGCATGGTATAAAACATGCGACCGGTAATTTTATCATTATTATGGATGCTGATCTAAGCCACCATGTAAGTATCAAATCAATCAATTTCAAAGCATTAGACATGGGATTTATAAAATATTCTAAAACTCCGAAATGCTGAAATCAGATTTCAAACAAAAAATGAATGAAGATGGCTAATAAATAGCGTGACCGTTGTCAGGGAAGGATGGGAGAATAGAATGTGTGAACCCCTAATAACAAGGGACAAGATCAGAATGTTTATCATCATCTGCCTAGCCTTTTCCCAACCGGACGTCCCCTAAACGAACTGACGGTCAGACTTAAGCAAAATGATTTCCCTCACGAACGTCATAGAACTTCCTTTGGCAAACAATTCCATGTTATTAGCACCAAAATGTACACTTTCCTAAACAAAAAGTTAAAAATTAGTTTGTGCCCCAAATATAAATGCAAAAACGTACTTAGAGATTATCTCCAAACACTAAATTATGAAAACACTGAGGATCTTCTGCTGGGTAATTTAGATGATGATTTATAAATCTAAATTTTATCATAAATATCATACCCTATACTTTCTCACAACACACACACACATAGCCTACACATACTCACTCATACCCTACACTTACACTTACTCACTACACACATGTATACAATTCACCATAAAGTTTAACTTTTTTCATTTTGCTCTTTATTTACATTTAGGTGATGGTTTCTTTGCTACCATTTCTTACTGTTGAAATGTCCCAATTTACTTTAACTATGGCTTTGTTTGTTTATGAAGAATCACTGAATCCTAAGTCACTGGCCTACATCTAATTTAGGAGTCAGAGTATCTAAATTATTGTGACCTGGTAATAAGCCTTAAATGTTCTTGGTTTTATTGATATTTTAATGTGATGGCTTGTGGTGAAATAAAGAATTTATTTATTTAACTATTTTGGGGTCGGCTTCCAGTCTAACCAGATGCAGCTGTAGACCAGTATTTTACATGGAGCGACTGCCTAGGTCAGAATATTTATGATTTCCAATTTCTGTTCTTTTAATTTAAAGAACCGTAACTGGATATTTAACTTTAGTGCTAGCCTTAAATAACTATAAAAAAAGGGACTTTTGATAAAAAGAACGAAGAAGAAAATTATTCCAGAGATACTGAAATAAAACTCCACAGTATACTACTACTTGACAATTCAAACATGATTTTTCATAATTACAGCCAAAGTTCATCCCTAACTTCATAGAACTACAACGGGAGCATGATTACGATGTGGTATCAGGTACTCGCTACAAGGATGGAGGAGGTGTGTACGGATGGGACTTCAAACGGAAGCTGATATCACGTGGAGCTAACTTTGTCACGCAGACGTTGCTGAGACCTGGGGCTTCCGACCTTACCGGGTCCTTTAGGTAGGATGACTTTGGTTTAGTTTGCTTATTATCTCTATTTGCAGGCTGTCTGAAAAGGAAATCAGTTTATTGTCTTCCATTTTTGTCTGATATCTAGTGTCATCTTGACTGTGCTTATCTTAAATCAGTATACAGGCTGGAAGGGACTTGCGGGTTTGTTCGAAAGAGTTACCGTGGCCCTAGGCACAGGCAACTGAAAGAACACAGGTGGGTTTTAGTCAGTAAGAGTCTGACACACCCTCGGAGAGGTCATTTGGTGATTTCCCACCCCAAAAAAAAAAGGGTGGAAGGGACACCGACACTGAAACGTGTACTACGTATTTAGTACATCATTGTGAATCCTAAAAAATTATGTGTGGGGGGGTTCAGAAGGATGTACTGAATAGGTGGTACCCGTTTCAGTGTTGCTGTCCCCTCCACCCTGTATTTTATTATGAAAAGGAGCATGCTCATTGCAGATTTCTCTTTGACTTTTCTTATTAAAAAACTTTTAATGTTTGTATTTCAGGTTATACAAAAAAGATGTGCTACAAAAGTTGATAGACAGCTGTGTCTCCAAAGGTTATGTCTTCCAAATGGAAATGATTATTAGGTAAGACCTTTTATTCTAACAATCACAAGTCCTATAAATGAAAATAATATCTACAAACAGTATACAAATAACTTTAGTTTCAGAAGTAAATTACATTAAAAATAGGTCTCCACACTAGGGTTCCCTGTGTCTTGGAGGCCAGTCATTTTGCACAAATACATTAGCATAAAAGAATATAAAAAAAGAGAAATATTTACAATTATAATATGGAATGCAAGTCGATGTTATGTTCAAGTGCAAATGGCAGAATGCACCTAAACAAATATTATGGTTTATGGTGTAATTCTCTTTTCATCAGCTCCTAGTTCTAGTATTTTTTTTTTATCTGTACATGCCACACTTAGACCCAATGTAGCCTTCTGTTAGTCATCTTTAGTAATCATTCACATTAACTATTTATCCCACACTGGATTTTCAACCCTCGGTTTCCAGGCGATCATTGAGAATTCAATGAACTTCACAGCGTGTGTAACAGACCCGGGGTGTGTGTGGGATCAAGTGTAAGATCCTATGTAAGAAATCATACAAGAGCAAAAAAAAAATGTGTGTGTGTGTGTGTTCTCCTATTAAAAATTAAAAAAAAGATGTATGTGTAACAATAAAAGAATTTCGGGCGCCTTGGGAACGCACACTACATTTAAAAAATACTTGCCAGATAGAACAGTCCGGAGAGTCGGACCTCTAATCTTCCGGGGGTGACTAAACTAGGATAATAGAAACAATTGAAATACCTTTGTTAATACCCTGTTTAATATATCAGTAGCTTCCTTTTACTTTAAATATTAAATTACTAATTTGAGATTATCCTTATTGTTGCATCTTTATATGAAGAAAGTAA
The DNA here is from genome assembly GCA_964057025.1 of Standfussiana lucernea. NCBI lineage: Eukaryota > Metazoa > Arthropoda > Insecta > Lepidoptera > Noctuidae > Standfussiana > Standfussiana lucernea. Next base: position 12,735,588 of record OZ059798.1, on the reverse strand, counting down.
ATTAAGTTTGGGCCAGATGTCTGGCTAAAAAAAAATGTTAAATTAGACCTCAAGATTTCGGCGTCGAAGATGAGAGAATCCAGAATCCATGAAATGGAAAATTATAATCAGACGAAAGAAAAAGAAAAAAATAGAAGAAAAACGCCACAGCAGGGCTGTAACAAAATTTTAAAAGGTTAATACACAAGTCTATTAGAATTTCAACACGTGGGGAGCATGGCGTCCCAAGAAGGAACTTACCGTTTTTCCGTTAATAAATGACTTTTCCCGTGTGCACCGATAAATCCAAGTAGGTGAAAATCACACTAGAGCATCGTCCAATATTGAAATCCTGAAACATCAATTTGACTTAAAACACGAACCTAAAATGATATGACCACATATTGGTCTGGTAGAAATAAATCTTACCGAAGAAATTAGGGATCCCTCCTTCTGAACACCTTGTCCTGGGTGTTTAAGGCAGCGATTATGGCATCATTTGGCCTAAAAATATCCGTGATTATACCGGATTTTTAAAATTAAATTGGCGAGATAAATGCCGCGATGACGAAATCAGGTCGTAAAGTGAAACGTCAAAAAATGACAGTTGCCGAACTAAACCGATGCCAATAAAAGACAGTATAAAAATCGTTCCGAAATCGACTAAAATATGAAAAGCATGTAACAGTTTAAAAAAACACGTTACATTACATCCCTCCCCGAAAAAATAAAAGAAAGCAATTTCTTTTATGCTAAAAACAAACAAGGTAAAAAAACTTTTTTTTAAAAAGACAGAAAATATAAATTGCAATAAAACGTTTCCAAAAAGATACTGGAAAAGAAACAAAACACAAAAAACAGTAAGTGCAGTCAAGCTACAAGCACAACCGACCTATAATACTGTTACGTCGTACGTACGAGATCTTTCGAGAAAGGACATGATTCAGTGTGTTTGCGCTAAAAACTTCGAGAAGCGTGCCATTATTATTAGTTCAAAGTTAAGTAGGTAACTACTTATAAAAAATATTAGGAATTGTCCTTGTAATTTCGACCGTACGCCGAGGGCATAAAGTACCTACTTCTTTATTCGGTACAAGTAGGTTATTATTTTTTTGCCTACTACTTGGTAATGTTTTTTTTGTTGATGTTTTTATCGAACCGTTCTACACATCGCCGGAATGTTCGTGAATAATGGGGTAGTATAAAAAGCACAAGCGCCGACACACAAGAGTAGTCGGATTCAGGCGATACAACGGAGCGAATCGAAGTGAACTAGAAGTGCGATATCTAAGCGAATAGTGATCAGTAGTGTACTTGTGATTAAGATTTAAGTGTTTTGTGTTTAATAAAGTTATCAAATTGTCTGATTGGTAGTAATTAATTTATCCCATACCCAGCTCGTAACAATTTGGTGTCAGAAGTGAGGGATAAATTATGCCAATTCTACCGAAGGACGACACGGACGGTATCCGTACCAGGAGTCAGCGACAGCAGGACATGGACCAAAGGCGGTTTGGAGATTCCCCAACACAGACACCGGGTGGTGTCCAGCCTACGTCAGTGCCAGTCGCTGGCCCATCCGCAGTTCCTACAGCATCAATGGCGCCAGACTTGTCAGCTTTAATGGCGCTGCTACAGGAGCAGGCTCGCCGTCAAGAAGAGCAGGCTCGCCGTCAAGAAGAGCAGGCTCGCCGTCAAGAAGAGCAGGCTCGCCGGTTGGAAGAGCAGTTGCAGCGAGACAAAGAGGAGCAGGCTCGCCGTCAAGAGGAGCAGGCTCGCCGTCAAGAGGAGCAGGTTCGCCGGTTGGAAGAGCAGTTGCAGCGAGACAAAGAGGAGCAAGTCCGCCGCCAAGAGGAGCAGGTCCGCCGCCAAGACGAGCAGATGCTCCTCATAAAGGATCTTCATGCAACTTTTGGCAAAGACCTAAAGGTGATGAAGGATCAGGTACAGCAGCACGAGAATCGCCTCTCAGAAGCCGAAGTTCAGATCGCTGGGGTGAAGAAGGCTTTGGGGGAACTGAAGACTGGAGACTTGACTGTAGCTTCAGTAGTTGCTGCACCTTCAGCGCGGGGCTTTAAGGTGCCTCCATTCGATGGCACATCTTCGTGGCCGGCTTATAAAATGCAATTTGAGGCCGTTATGAAGGCGAATGGATGGACAAAACCGCAAGCCATGACCGCGCTCACCTTGGCCCTTCGAGACCAGGCCCTTAATATTCTTGAGGCGCTCGGCAAGAATGTAACCTACGAGCAGCTGCTGGAGGCGTTAGAGTCCAGATACGGTGACGCGCACCTGGAGCACGTATTTCGTGCTAAGTTGAAAGATCGTGTTCAACGTAGTGGCGAGAATCTACAGCAGTGGGCCCTCGAAGTTGAAAAGCTGGTTCGGAAAGCATACCAGTCTGCCCCTGCACTTATCGATGGGAATCTGGTACAAGCGTTCGTTGATGGAATACGCGACCTAGAAGTTAGAGCCGCTGTGAGACTTGGGCATCATGAGGCGCTGAAAGACGCCTTGGCCCATGCCTTAGAAGTAGAGGCAGTGAGGCAGGACCACCGAACGCACCGCGTCAGAGAGGTTGTAGCATCCCCTGTACGCGACCGGCCGCAAGGGTACAGTCTTAGGTGCTACACTTGCGGAGAAAGGGGTCATCTTCGGTCAAGCTGTCCTAAGCGCGGCACTCCGAGAGAAGATCAGCAGGGAAGGGTGGCTGAAGTGACTGCCCAGCCACAGCAGGGAAACGAGTAAATGCCAGGACTGGGGGGCGAGTGCTGGCTGGTATTGAAAAGGCCCCGAGAATCTTGATCTCGCAAGCACATGATGGGAACAGCCTGACCATCAAAGGCGAAGTCAATGGAACACCATGCAAACTGACGTTGGATACTGGAGCTTCTCACACGGTCGTCAATTCTCATCTAGCAAGTCGGTTCCTTGGGGACTACGTCAATAACCACGACCGTATACGATTACTAACAGCTACCGGTCAGCACATAATCGTCCGAGGAAAAAAGGATGTGGAGTTAAAATTGGGTGATAGAACTTACCAGCACAATGTCATCGTGGCCGATATAGTGGACGATTGCATCTTGGGCTTGGACTTCATGCGGAAACATCGTTGCGAGATCGACGTTGATCAAGGAGTATTGAAATGTGGTTCACATGAAGTCTTCATGGAAGGTGCACCATCAGGAAAAGTGTACTGCTTGAAAGAGATTGTTCTTCCTCGCAGATCAGAAACAATTGTGCCAATTAGATTACCACAGAATTCTGGACACAAAGATCGAAGTGTTCTGATAGAAAGGGTGAACAATGACTTCCCATGGAAGATGGCACGTACTCTGGTCAAGGCCACCAACGTCTCAGCAGTACGCATACTGAATCCAAGTTACAAGGAGCATGTGATCAAGAAGGGCACCTTGATCGGTACTTGCGAGGAAGTAGCTTGGATGCGTCAATTGCAGGATCCGCCTACCGGAAATAAAATTCGTAGTGCAAAATTTGACGTGTCAACGCTTTTGGAAAACTGCGATTTAACTAAAGGAGAAATGGACAAGGCTAAGAAGATGTTACTTCAGTACGCCGACACTTTCTCTTCAAACGATGCTGACATAGGGAGAACTGGACTTGTTCAGCATAAGATTAATACAGGCCACGAGCTACCAATCCGTCAGCGACCAAGAAGACTGCCAGTTGCACGAGAAAAAGAGGTGGAAACCATGATTGAGGGAATGGTGAAGGACGGTGTTATAGAGCCTTCATCGAGTCCATGGTGTTCTCCTGTGGTCCTGGTAAAGAAAAAGGACGGCAGTATGCGCTTCTGTGTGGATTATCGACGACTGAACGACGTCACGAAGAAGGACAGCTACCCGCTGCCTAGGATCGATGACACACTGGATACGCTGACTGGTATGAAGTGGTTTACCACACTTGACCTGAAAAGTGGCTACTGGCAAGTAGAAATAGACCCCAAGGATAAAGAGAAAACTGCATTTTCGACAGGAAAAGGGTTGTGGCAGTTTAAAGTTATGCCATTCGGTTTGTGCAATGCTCCTGCGACGTTTGAAAGGTTGATGGAGCAAGTACTCGCCGGATTGATTGGAGACGCATGTCTTGTATATCTAGACGACATTATCATCGTGGGCCGTACATTTGAAGATCACCTTAAAAACCTCAAGCGAGTGCTGTCGAAAATCCAAACAGCAAATCTCAAGTTAAGTCCGAAAAAGTGCTCGTTTTTCAGACAACAAGTAAACTTTTTAGGACACATAGTTTCGGGGGAAGGTGTTCAAACAGACCCGGAAAAAGTAATCGCCGTCAAGGATTGGCCAGTTCCGAAAGACAAGACACAGGTCAGAGCCTTTCTGGGTTTGTGCTCCTACTATCGAAGGTTTGTCAAGAATTTTGCCGACATTGCGAAACCTCTGCACAAACTCACTGAGGAAAAGCGGCAATTCTGTTGGGACGAGAACTGCGACGTCGCATTTCAGGAATTAAAGAAACGTCTGTGCAATACACCTATTTTGGGATATCCTGACACTGAAAATGACTTCATAGTTGACACAGATGCAAGTAATACTGGAATTGGGGGCGTGCTGTCTCAACGGAAAGGAGACCAAGAGGTTGTGATAGCTTACTTCAGCAAGTCTTTATCCAAACCAGAAAGAAATTACTGCGTTACAAGACGGGAGCTACTCGCCGTAGTAAAGACATTGCAGCACTTCAGTAAATATTTGCTGGGACGTAAATTCCAATTACGAACTGACCATGCTGCATTGAAGTGGCTATTACAGTTTAAGAATCCAGAGGGGCAAGTGGCGAGATGGATTGAACTACTACAAGAGTTTGACTTCATAACTGAACATCGCAGTGGGAGAACTCACGGTAACGCAGACGCCTTGTCAAGGAGACCTTGTCCTGAAGACTGTAAGCACTGTGCCAGGCAAGAGACTAAGGAAGTAGTGTCCGTGAGGATGCTTAGAACAGATCTCAGCGATGAATGGAAGGAAACCCTACAGCAGGCTCAGCAAAATGACTCGGACATCAAACCGATCTTCGAGTGGATCAAAGCTGGTGCTCCTAAACCTAAGTGGAGTGATGTGGCTGCGATGAGTTCCATCACGAAGAGTTATTGGGCGCAATGGAACAGCTTGGTGATCCAGGATGGAGTCTTGTGCCGTAAATGGGAAAACGCTCGAGGGGACAGCTGTCATCTACAAATGGTTGTCCCTAAAGCTAAGGTACCAGATGTTCTACGGCTCTACCATGATGGATGTTCAGGAGGACATATGGGGGTAAAAAGGACTCTACTAAAAATTCGAGAACGCTTTTACTGGATCCACTGTCGAGATGATGTGGAGGACTGGTGTCGCAAATGTACCAGTTGTGCGGCCGTGAAAGGACCCCACACACGCAGCCGAGGTGCATTAAAAGTGTACAACGTTGGAGCCCCTTGGGAACGGATAGCACTAGACGTTGCGGGACCATTTCCAGAAAGTGAGAGCGGAAACAAGTACTTCCTGGTGGTCATGGATTACTTCACAAAGTGGCCAGAAGTCTTCGCCATTCCTAATCAAGAGGCTACAACTGTCGCAGATAAATTAGTTCAGGAAGTTTTCTGTCGTTTTGGAGTACCCTTAGAAATACACAGCGATCAAGGAAGGAATTTTGAATCGCAAGTATTTCAGGAAACTTGTCGATTGATGGGTACCTACAAAACCAGAACCACCTCTTACCACCCACAATCTGATGGAATGGTGGAACGATTCAACCAAACGTTGGAAAGATATCTGGCAAAAGTCGTGGAAAGCAGGCAAAGGGATTGGGACAAGCACATACAGCCGTTTCTACTGTCCTACCGCAGCGCAGTCCACGAAAGTACGACTGTGACGCCAGCATTCGCGAACTTTGGAAGGGAATTACGGTTGCCTGCAGATTTAATCACTGGAACTCCCCCTGATGCTCCACGTAGTGTAACAGATTACGCACATGATTTGCGTAACAAGCTGAATGATGTTTATGAGCATATCCGACAATCCGGCCAACAGATGTCTGAGAAGATGAAGACCCGTTATGACCGCAAGGCAAACAGTAGGGCTTTCGACGAGGGTTCACTGGTGTGGTTACATAACCCAGTGCGGAGCAAGGGGAGGTCTCCGAAATTGCAAGCAAAATGGGATGGACCATACCGAGTCGTGACTAGGATCAACGATGTCACCTACCGAATACAGAAGGGTCTACGAGGTGCGCCTAAGATTGTTCATGTAGACCGATTGGCCCGATACTACGGGGCTAATGATGCTCGGGACGAGCATGTCTAAGGAGGGGGCAGTGTTACGTCGTACGTACGAGATCTTTCGAGAAAGGACATGATTCAGTGTGTTTGCGCTAAAAACTTCGAGAAGCGTGCCATTATTATTAGTTCAAAGTTAAGTAGGTAACTACTTATAAAAAATATTAGGAATTGTCCTTGTAATTTCGACCGTACGCCGAGGGCATAAAGTACCTACTTCTTTATTCGGTACAAGTAGGTTATTATTTTTTTGCCTACTACTTGGTAATGTTTTTTTTGTTGATGTTTTTATCGAACCGTTCTACACATCGCCGGAATGTTCGTGAATAATGGGGTAGTATAAAAAGCACAAGCGCCGACACACAAGAGTAGTCGGATTCAGGCGATACAACGGAGCGAATCGAAGTGAACTAGAAGTGCGATATCTAAGCGAATAGTGATCAGTAGTGTACTTGTGATTAAGATTTAAGTGTTTTGTGTTTAATAAAGTTATCAAATTGTCTGATTGGTAGTAATTAATTTATCCCATACCCAGCTCGTAACAATACTAAAGAACCACATGAGTACAGTTAAGCACCTTCGCCACTGACTAACAAGTTAAATCCAAGAAATATTACAAGTACAGTTAAGCGTAGTAGTCGCTGAACAATATGTATAAGAATACAACAAAAATACCAATATGAGTTCGGTTAGGCACCATAGCCACCGACTAACAAGTTTAAATTAAGAGTACAGTTAGGCGCAATTGCCGCTGTCTAACAAGAATAATTCAAAAAATGTCTATATGAGTACAGTTAGGCACCATCGCCACTGACTAGCAAGAACGAATTACAACTGTGAGATATAGTTTAAAATCTCCACATCTCTAAAGATGCAAAAAAATAAAGAAGAATGTTGTGATCGGCACAACTCCACCAATCTTCCGAGCACAAACACCTTCGAAAATAAACGCATATTGTGATCGGCTCAACACTACCAACTTCCCGAGCACAATAGCGGAAAAATAAATGCATTCTGTGATCGGCACAACACCACCAATCTTCCGAGCACAGAAGCAAAAAAAAACATGCATTCTGTGATCGGCACAACACCACCAATCTTCCGAGCACAGAAGCAAAAAAGACATGCATTCTGTGATCGGCACAACACCACCAATCTTCCGAGCACAGAAGCAAAAAAAAACAACGTAATCAAGGAAAAAATTATACCGAGATCCGTAAAAAAAGAAAGATAGGTAAACCTCTACAAGCGAGAACAGAGTGTACAAAAGTAGTAGGTACCAATGCAGAAATTGTATACAAGAATGTACAAAAAAAAATTGCATACAAGACTGCATAAAAAATAATAATACTTAGAAATAATAATAAGATCTTTCGATATGAAAAATGTAGTCGTGTGGGTAGAACAGGTTATTAAAAGGTCCTAAGTTGTGTTTTAGAATGTTAAGGTCTCAAATTCAATAAATTTATAAGAAGTTACCTAACATACATCTTCATTTAAAGTGCCATTAACCTATCATCCATCCCATCGTACATCACACTAACAAAAGCGCGCTTCAAACAAAATTATCAAAATCAAGACTAACACTTGGAAACCAAATTAAAATTTTATTATATCCTTAACATGATAACGACCAGCGGTACCCTTATTAAGGTCTTTCAGAATATAAACATTATCAGAGATCTTTTCAACAATTTTAGATTTTATAAACTTAGGAGCAAGTTTTGCCGAAAAATAAGTAGGTGCAAGAGATTGAACAAAACTTCTTCTCCACACAACATTCCTCACATCAAAAGAAATGACTTTACGACCCTTAATATAATAGATAAGCTGATAAGCTTTTAATAAATGAGTTTGAACTTTAACAAAAATATCACTAAGTGAGTTAAGAGAATCAGCATAGTGAGTTCTATTGGAAACTTCCAGTTCACTCAAGTTATAAAACGATGCAAAGAAGCATCAAAAATAAGTTCTCTACCAAACATCAAAAAATTAGGGGTGAAATCTGTAGCTAGATTAACAGTATTATTCAAAGCTAATTGAACATTAGATAAATACTTAGACCAAGTTCTATGATCTTCTTTAACAAAACAAGCTATGCAAGTTTCAACAGTTTTATTATATCTCAACTGTATTGTTTTGAGGCGTGTATAAAGTATTATAAAATATTTTAGTGATACCGTAAATTGGGGCTTTTTGAGACTCCAGGGGCTATTCAGAATTTTAGTAATAAAAGATTTGATTGAATATATTTTTTCTTCTAGTAACAGTAGAATCTTTTTTTTACAAAATGGCAATACTACAACTAATGTCAGTGTTACCGGCGAAATTTGGAGATTAAGAAAGTGTAAACAAGCCGTCAATTCTTTTTTTGAAAAAAACTTGTTTAATCGAGTGAATTTGTACGTGTTTTACTTCCAGTTGAAACACCAAAATTTTAAAGGTAAATGGAAAATGAGTTTATTCATGTAGACATATGTTTTCTTGGGATTTCATTGGTGTTTTCAATTGTATTGTAGCTTGTTCTAGACGCCATATTTTTTGTGTTTTTGAGAATGGGGCTTTTTGGCACGAATTTGAGGCTATTTGGAATCCTGTTCCAAATAACCCCTGGTTTGTGTGTTTTAGTTTTACTAAGTTTAAGATCACCGTCTCAAATAGCCCCAAATGCGTATTATGTATAAATTTAAGGGGAAGCTTCTCATATCTTTTTTATTTTATATTACAGTTTCGGTAATATGGTGCGTACTTACCAAAGAAAGTACACTAATTCCAGAAATGATAAAGCTTTTGCACCGTATCAGAGTTATTCAAAGGAAAATTTGGAAAACGCCATAGAGGCTGTTAAGTCTGGAAAACTTAAGCTAACTGATGCTGCCAATACTTATGACATACCTAAGAGCACGCTGAAACTTAAATTGCACGCAAGATAAAGCTGGACATCCAACATTGTTTTACTCCCGAAGAGGAGAATTCGTTTATACGAAACATATTAATTTTAAGTGAATGGGGATTTCCCTTCGACTGTATGGATCTTTGAGTATTAGCTCAAAAATATTTGAACAAAATAGGCAAAAAATAGGTTTGTCTTGTTCAATGATGAAGATTTATTATATTTTTGATTAAGTTTTAATAATGTCGTAAGTTGAACCAAAGTGTTTTTCAAAGCAGTAGGTAGGTATACAGGAAGGGCCGCATCGACGTACAAACGATTACCACGTAGTCAGTACATCATACCGAACCGGTAATTTTTAAAAAAGTCTGATGTTCCATTCAGTGGATACATCTAGACCGTGCAGGTAGTTTTAGGAAACAGCAGATTTTTTTTTTAAATTAGGTAGGTACTGAAGAATAATTTCTGTGTGAGGCGTTCAGAATCATGTAGGTACCTACTGAATACGTGGTAATCGATTGTGCGTCGATGCGGCCCCTACACCCTGTATTGTTTAACATAAGTATAAGTGACGTTACCTAGATTTTTATTGTGGTTAATTCCTTGCCAAATATTTATTTTTTGTCTATTTCACATTTTATTTTAAGTAGGTAGGTAGGTACCTACTTCACGTTTTATAAAGATCTCAATGTTTAAGTATATTTTTACCTTCCCCTTAAATGTTCCAAATATTGCCTTAATTCATAAACAATTGTTAGTATACGATTACTATACATTCCAAATAGCCCCTAAGTGGCGAATCGCTTTTTTCATAATAAATGTTACGATGCTAAATATTTGGCTTTTTATTTAAAATTAAACCACAAACCTATGATATAATGAAAGGCTGTTTATCCTTCTGTTGGTCCAAATATCGCAAGACCTGTTTAAATTGATACAGCTCCATAGATAGATGAAAAACAAAGTTAGAATATGTCGATTACAAAAAGCCCCAAACCGGCGATATTTGGAATAGCACTTTTGAAAAAAAAAATCTCTGTATCTATGTTCAATACACAAATACAACCGTATTTTTCTAGAAGGTATTGATAAGGTTAATCGAAAAAAATATTGTCTAAGCTCATAACCTAAGTAGTTTTTGTGTACAGCATAATTTTTCATAAAAAACATACCAAATAGCCCCACTTTACGGTACCAATAATTCTCTATGAAGAACCATCAGCTGTATAAGCAGCACTAGAAACAGAATTTATTTTATAACCTAACTGTGAAAATTGTTCATGACTATTTGAACCCAGAATACAACTATTTGAACCACTATCTAATAAACCAGAAAAAGTATGGTTACCTACGGAGAATTGTAAATACGGTCTAATATCATTATCTTTAACAAATAAAACAGGAGCTGATCTATAAATTTTAAAAAATGTTTTTAAGTAGTCTAACCAATTTGCAAATTCTTTGTTACGAGTAGCATCATCAGGTTTGTGACATTCAGCAAAATTTTCTTTCATCGAGACACTCGCGGTTATATCAATAACAACAGGGGCTCGATGCGACCTAATCAGTTTTTTGACTCACTAGAGCTCTTATTCTCTGTGTTACAAACATCACAATTCTTAGATGTGACTCCAACCTTTTGACATTTGAAACAAATCACGCCAGGTATGGATGTACAATGTTTAAAATGATGTCCCGGTTTTTTGCACTTTAGGCAAGTTAGAACTGCATTAGACTTTACGGTAGATTTTTCAGCTTTAACGAATTTATGACTGACGAAAACTTCAAGTTCTTTAGCAAGAATAAGAAATTGTTCTACAGAATCAATAGGCTTACCAAATATAAAAGGTGTGTAAATAGGTAACATGTTATGTTTAATAATGTTAATCAAAACCGCATCAAACAATGGCAAAGAAAGACGACTAGCCATGTCCATTATTTCTGTAATGAAATCTGGAAGAGATTCAGAACTCTTCTGTTTCCTCGTACGAAGGTCATGTTCCAGAAAATAGTCAAAATCCGGCCTGTCAAAACGTTTAAGTAAAGCAAGTTTAAGCTCGTGCCAGGATGGAATACGAAAGCGAACTGTGCGAAACCATTTCAGAGCAATACCACTAAGCAAGTCCGTAAATGAACCAACCAACAAAATTTCATCAAAATTTTTGTATAAAAAATATTCTTCAACTTCAGTAATAAATTCTCTAACACAAGATTTCCCATCGAATTTAATTTTACTCTTTTTTAAATCGGGCAACTTAATTGCAGAAGGAAAATTCTTTTTAATATGTTCACTAACCAAAACATTCATTGAATTAAATGAAGGCAAAGCGTTCGTCGCAAAGGCTGAGGAAGAGTGTGCAATCCTGTCATTATGATCAAAAGAATGTGGTACATCTGTCAAATTAATCATGTCAGGAACAAAAGGTGCAACATTAGGAACTGTGCATGCACCATCAGTTTCTATGTTATCCTTAGCAAGAGGCAGAGAAGACTGAACTTCTTTATCCATTTTGAATAAACAATATGATAATAATTGATGAGCAAAGCAAAATGCAAGACTTCAAAAGTTATAAAATATTTGAGGTTAAGTTGAAATATTTTTAAAGTAACAAGTTGTTTTTTATGAAAATATCAAAGTGTTTAGCAATGAAAAGATGCAGCAATAATTTACAATATAAGTTCAAGTCACATAAAGTATGATTATTAAGTTAAACCAAAGTTCACTTAAAATTAAATATGAAATCAAATTACACCGCACTTAGTTTTACAATGTTGAGTTACTTATACAAAACAAAACTGTCTTACCATACAAATGTTGGTTTTGCAAGAGTAAATGGGTAATGCTGTAACCATAAAAGTTAAACATACACAATAGTACAATAATGTTACTAGGAAATATTGTTTACTTACAAGGAAACATCAAAAAAAAATTCAAGTTGTAAATTACAACAATAAACAATAATGTTTTACAGAAACTATATAATGTGTGCTGTAAACAATAATACAAATTATAAGATGCAACAATAACTAACAAGATCAGGAAGCTACTTCAAGTCCCTGTTCGGGCGCCAAACTGTAACAGACCCGGGGTGTGTGTGGGATCAAGTGTAAGATCCTATATAAGAAATCATACAAGAGCAAAAAAAAATGTGTGTGTGTGTGTGTTCTCCTATTAAAAATTAAAAAAAAGATGTATGTGTAACAATAAAAGAATTTCGGGCGCCTTGGGAACGCACACTACATTTAAAAAATACTTGCCAGATAGAACAGTCCGGAGAGTCGGACCTCTAATCTTCCGGGGGTGACTAAACTAGGATAATAGAAACAATTGAAATACCTTTGTTAATACCCTGTTTAACTTTTGAACGCCAGAGCATAAACGCACGCGCGTGCCCTCCACGCCAAGCCACAATTTCACTGCATACAAAAAAAATACCTACAAAATGAATACGGATTGCAAAACTTTATCAATATACAATATTATTAAAGAGACAAGACTAGAGCTTAAATATTTAAGGTATACAAATAAAAAGACACAAAATTAATGATTTAATTGTTAATTTCGTGTGATAGTGCTTCACATTTTTGGTCACATATTTGTGTCGTTGGCGTACAGGGAATGCGCTTGCTTGTCACGTATATGTGACAATGGCGCTCAAAAGGTTAATATATCAGTAGCTTCCTTTTACTTTAAATATTAAATTACTAATTTGAGATTATCCTTATT